>JAAIXI010000243.1:389938-676718 GCA_013403645.1 Heliconius nattereri | reverse complement strand
TCAGATTTATTCCGCCATGTTTATAACAACCGCCGTTGCTAAGCAACGATTTGCAAAGTTTGTTGTTAGAAAACGTCACCCAAAATAAGGTTGAGTCGGCGCGCGCCATGTATGCGTTAAGCAAACTTATTTTGGGTGACGTTTTCTAACAACAAACTTTGCAAATCGTTGCTTAGCAACGGCGGTTGTTATAACCGCCGGAAAATGCCGGAATAAATTGCATGTCAAATTAATAAGTATTTTAAAACATTGTAATATATCGAAAATATTACAAATATGAGAAAAAAAAAGTATCCTATGTTCATCCCGAGACTCTCAAGTATCTTTATATGAGTATTTTATCACAATTAAATTAGCGGTTTGGCTCTGATTGCGTAAAAGGCAGACTGACAGAGTTACTTTTAATTTATAATATAGGCATGGATAAATAAACCTAAACCTAAACGCCTAAGTATTTTCAGAGTATCCAGAAAGTAAACTTGAGAGTTAGCGAAGCGAAGTGAAAAATATGTAATCTCTTATGGTTTTAGCGCGACCTTTTTTTTTTCTCGCGCCATTGAACTTCTCTTAGGATCAATAATGTATACGTTTAAAGAGCTTCTGTTTTACTTATTTGTTTTCTTAGCTTCAACCTGTAACCAGCCTTTAGAAATATAGGCAGAGGGATCCTAGTGTTAAAGCACTCTGTATCCCACTTACCACCCAATTTTCAACATATTCATTCACGCAATATCTCCAGAATTCGGCAGAAAGTATGAAACGGAGAGTCTTAACACTAAGTTCCATCTGCCTACTCTGCTATATGCAGAATACATCTTTTTTACTGAAGTTGTTTAAAAATATAAGATTTGTTGTTGCACAAAAATGTATTCAATAGGTATTTTTACAAAGGCCGCTACTGTATATATTGTGAAGATAGAAATAAAACTTTAAAATAAGAAAAACTTCAAGTGGTGACGGGTATAAGAAACATTTTTATACAATAAATATTATATGTTGTTTTTATTCTACTTTAGTTCCGTTAAAATATACACTTCTTTTGGTGGTAGTAATGCCTCTTAGCTATTATTATTATTTTTACTTTGAACTTGGGAACCTAGTGTTCAGAAACTCCGTTCCTATTAGGACAATTCCGTTCCCCACTTTCTGTCGTCTTCTGGAGGTATTGTATTTTGTTGTTGCAGAAAAATGTATTTGAAATGTATGTTTATAAGGGTACGCTACTGTAGGATATATCGTGAAAATAGAAAGAAAACTTAAAATGAGAAAAACTTTAAGTGGTGACTGGTGCAAGCAACGTTCAAATAAGAATCTTCTTCTTTATTTTGCTTAGTTACTAGTTCTGTGAATACCGTTAAATTAGCTATTATTATTAGCTTTTTACCGTTAAATTATATATATATATATATATATAAGTTATACAGGATGATTGTTAAATAGATAGACAGATTGTTCTTTTATTTTAAAAACATCCTCACTTGGTCCTAGACAAAACGTTCTAAACACGCAATGTCTTAAAACTTCAGCAGTGCCTGGGGACCGGGGAACAGGGACTCTATGCAAAATACAGGTTAAAGCTAAAAAAATATTGTATAAAAAAATAACATTCTATTTGCAAAAAAGCTGTCTCTTATATTTGACGTAAGTAAACTTAAAAGCTTATTGTAACTTAGTTAAGATTTATAAACATAAGGATCGAAAACTTCTACATGGGACTTGTAAAGGACATTCCAACCTTCTTGATTACAAATTAAACTGAATGGAGTAAATCAGTTAAGTAATATGTAAATGACACAGTTTTATGTCCAAACTCCAATCCAGGGTCTCTTTTCTAGCTTCACGCTCATATCCCATACATAGCAGCATAGGCAGAGGGAACCTAGAAACCTAAGGTTTTGAGTATTCAGTGGCGAAACTTAACGCCGCACCTTGCTTCATTACCAGAGCAAGGATGCAATGAAAATATTAAATATTTCATTTCCTCGCGTGGAAATCGAACACGCAGCCTGTCGCGTTTAAAGTCATAAAATGTCGCCGGCGTCTTTATGAGTAATGTAGATGTGTGAAAGTAAAAAAAGCTCCCCAAATTATTTTAATTTATTTCTTTCATGTTTTTATAGAACCATAAATTTTAACATTTCTAACGTAAGCCATTTGTATCAGGCCGAGCGGAAGAGGAAATACTTGTTCTTATGAAATCGTCGATATATTATGCTATTGTAGGACCGAATGGGGAATTCTGGACGTGTTTCTAATATTGAAATTTAAACGGCCCTTTAATATTGTAAAGCGCGTTGTTGAATCCCACCAGTGAACACTCGATGCCTTGAAAATTCGGTCCGAAATTTCCGGTCGGAAAATTCATCTATCATCCATCCATCCAAATTCTGTGTTTCTTACATTTTAAAAGTTAGAAATATTGGAATATATTTATGAAAAATGAGTATTAAAACTTCTTTTTATTTTAATATCAATCAAAGTCCTGCGTTACGTTCCGCAACCTTAAACAGAAAAAAATATCTTATTAACTAAACTAAATACCGTTAAATAGCTAATTTAACGGTATTTAGTTTAGTTAATAAGATATTTTTTTCTGTTTAAGGTTGCGGAACGTAACGCAGGACTTTGATTGATATTAAAATAAAAAGAAGTTTTAATACTCATTTTTCATAAATATATTCCAATATTTCTAACTTTTAAAATGTAAGAAACACAGAATTTGGATGGATGGATGATAGATGAATTTTCCGACCGGAAATTTCGGACCGAATTTTCAAGGCATCGAGTGTTCACTGGTGGGATTCAACAACGCGCTTTACAATATTAAAGGGCCGTTTAAATTTCAATATTAGAAACACGTCCAGAATTCCCCATTCGGTCCTACAATAGCATAATATATCGACGATTTCATAAGAACAAGTATTTCCTCTTCCGCTCGGCCTGATACAAATGGCTTACGTTAGAAATGTTAAAATTTATGGTTCTATAAAAACATGAAAGAAATAAATTAAAATAATTTGGGGAGCTTTTTTTACTTTCACACATCTACATTACTCATAAAGACGCCGGCGACATTTTATGACTTTAAACGCGACAGGCTGCGTGTTCGATTTCCACGCGAGGAAATGAAATATTTAATATTTTCATTGCATCCTTGCTCTGNATTTCCGTTTCTCATCTTCTACCGAATTCTTGAGGCATTTCAAGTTGAGTGGCAAGAGTCAACGCCACGCTTTGCCTCGTTACCAGAGCGAGGGATTAAAAATAATAAATATTTAATTTTCTTCGAGTGGGAATCAAACACACAACCTGTAATTTTTACACTGTAACGGTCGTTGTCCTACGAACTCTTTATAAATTTAATTCAGCAATTTTCTTCTTTTACGGCTTTTTACTTTCACATCGTTACACTTTATCTATTCTTTTAAGAACATCATGAGAATCTTTATAAGAAATGCTATTACACGAACAGCTTCATCCGAGTGGCAGATAAAATGTAAAGAAAAAAAAATTTGTGAAACTGATTCGTTTTCAGAAGATTCCGTATCAATTTCATAATTGACAGTAAACCATTAAACAATATAAAATTTGTAGAGCTTTTCTTAACTGTTGTTACTTATTATTGCGATTGTATCTTTTTATCTCATTAAAATGGGAGCCTACGTTCATTTTGTATGAAATTAACTGCATTTATATGAGTTTATAATGTTTTGATTACGCGACGAATTTCATATTAAATGCAACAAAAAGATACATAAAGGCTCGTGCAGACAGTCAACAAAGTGATATAATAAAAGTTGTTTTGTCTTTTGCGGTACGGAACCCTAAAAAACATGAAGTACACCTTTATACAGCTTCTCTATTTGATACGTAACTTTCTACCGTTTTATCGTAAAACCGTGCATAGAGCAACGTACATAGAAATGGTAATAGATAATTAATATTTTTGCTTTGTTTCATTGTTGAATGTAATTTTATGTCAACTTACTTATGGTAAGTCGTTTATAATTTTCCGAATATAATGCCTGGAAAATCTGTCTGAAAACCTGTGAAAATTTTCAGTAATAACATTATATAATGTGGCACTATATATAAAAAAAATACTCAATTTTAAAATATTATATGGAAGAAAACGTAAACGAATATATTATTGATAAGACACTCCATTCTCTTCTTTTTGCCCATTCACAGTCATATTGCGTTGAGTGGCAGAACCCAGTGGAGAAAAGAAAAAAAAACAATTTGTTCTCGCTATCTAAGCTAGGAAATCGAATCCTCTACCTTCACCCATACAGTCAAGAATTTTCTTACTATATTAAAAAAAATATATTCATCCTCAAATAAAAATTCAATTAAATTATTAAGAAATAAAACATACCAATCTACATAAGTGCCACTTGTATTGTTTGTTCTCATGTAGATCATTCCGTTAAACACGCAAGATCAAAGGCACCGTAATAAAGTTACTTAAGCTTGGTACGGTGGATTATCATATTTGGCGTGTTTCACGTTAACTTTGCGTCTCTGAGATTTATCGATTGTTAATATTAATATATCGATATTGAGATATTCGAAGGTTAATTTGTATAATTATTTGTATAATAGAGTTTCGTTTTGGCGTAGCGGCAAAGCGACGAAGTTGTGGGTTTTATTCAAACTCGGGTGAATGAATTTTATTTTTATTTGCTCCTGTTGAATTCGCCATCACTAGTCTCGACTTAATAATAATAATAATAAATAATAATAATTTAAAAAAAAAAAAANGGGGTCTCATCCAACCCCTCTAGTATAAGCTCTAGATATAAGTACAGCTTAAATTGTCCTAAAATTAAGTACGCCACATTAAAATAACTTTTATAAAATAAAAAAAGGCACGGGCAACTATGCGCCCGTGGATGTAGATGTTAAAATAAAAAAAAAAAAAAAAGTCTCGACTTAATACGCTAAATTTAACATTTCATTATGAAAAGAGTGTTTTAACACTGAGTTCCCTCTGAATATCCTGTTATTACAGAAAAAAATACTTAAAGCCGAAAACGTACATATGAGATGTTGCAAATTGAAATCTAAAAGTTAAGAAAAGAGACATTTAACATAATCTATGTCGCCATACTAAATCCTTTTTCACTTGCCCTATATTTTTCCCCCGTTTTCTTTTCTTACTTACTAATACAACAGATTTGATTGAAAATTGTTACGGAAGAAAATTGTTTGGTGAAAATCAATTTCTCATACAATTTCAGCCTGAAACACATTTGTTGTATGTATATTTTTATACGTTTTGTCGTAGCAGCACGGCATCTGGCTATAAATGAGACGGTCGTGGGTTTGATTCCAACTTGAGGAAATGAATAAGGCCTTCAACATTGAAATACTAATATTTTTTTCACATTTTCGTATAATAAAGTGTTAGCATAGCCCACCTCCAGAGACACTAGCGTATAAATATTACATTTAATTTCGTAATGCTTTTAAAAATTGAAAATTGAAAATTTGTCACGTTCTACGAGACACACGTGCTTCTGCCGTATCTGCAGTATTACATATACACGGAAAATTAATTGTGTATAATATTTTAATAATATCTGTTATTTTGATAACTTTAAAGAATTTCACTATTTTTAAACTGTTATTCCACATTTAAGAAAGAAAAAGATACAAAACACCTAAAAGATTTTCACGTTTTTTAGAAGCAATAGAGAATAATTAATTATTTATTCGCTCGCTCTAGTAACAAGACGATCACAGCGTTGAGTACCTCAATATGTAATGCCTCAAAATCTGGGTGGAAAGTGAAGAAGAGAGTGTCTTAACACTAGGTTCCCACTGTCTACACGGCGCCATATGAGATACAGCTCGATGTTAAAATAAAGGAACTTAAAAGTTTATAAATATAGTTGCAATCATTAAAAAGTATAAAGTAATAAAACCATCGTTACAAGCATTCAGACTTCAAAGTTGCTCGTAAGCTTGGAAGATGGATTACTTCATTTCCTCGCACTGATTTATATTAAAACTTATAGTTTTTAGTGTTTTGTATGAAACTAAATTAAAATAAAATTAAAAGATGTAAACGCGATAGCTATGGTTTCGTTTGCTACATGGAGGAATTAATTATATTCATATCCTAGACAAATCGCGGCGTTGAGTTCCGCTACTATACTCGCACAACCTAGAAAATTATACGGAATATGAATACAATTTCTTAACACTAGGTTCCCTCTGTCTACCCTGCCAGTTACTTTATATCTCATAAAGCTCTTATTGTGTATTATACAAAATTTCATTTATTAATTCTTGTTTACATGTTATACTAATGCAATTGGTTCTTGTTGAATATTTTAAACAATTTAAGTCTAATTTGTTTTCTGGTGGTAATAAGATTATTTTGGATATAATTTAAAATATGAATTTTGTTAAGTTTGTTTTTCTTTTCTACGTTTACGCTGAATCCTGCGCAGGCTATAACCTAGATAGAGAGAGAACTCAACGTTGCAGTTTATCTCGTTACCGTTATTTTGTCTTATTTTTTAAACTATACAATGAATGTTAATGTGTTTTTTTTTATAATCAACGCAGTGAATAAACATTTATTTTCTTTGGAAAAAACAAAAATAAACTATGTATATTTAAAATATACAAATATGATTTGAAGTAACTTGATTATTTTATTTTACAACGAGTGCGAAGTCACAAGTTAAACGATAGGAATTAATATTTTAAAATACACAATTCCTTAAATAAAAATCAAACTTACATCTATCGTGCGTATTAATTACTTTACACCGCACATAGGGTAGACAGATGGAACCTGGGAGCCTACCACTGGGACACTTCCGTTCACCACTTAATTATTCTAATAATTAATTGTTATCTTGTCTATATGTATACATCTTATATAGACAATATAGACAGCTCTTATGATAATTAGAAGCTTGAATATAATCCAATATCTTGATTGGATTTAGAATATATTGAAATGGTATATCTCTACTGTGTAATTTGACATTCTAGTCACGAGGCCGTCGCGGCGTAGTGTGTGAAAGCACGACGTTTGAGGGTTCGATACCCATTTGGAGAAATATTAATAAAAATTTTTAAAAAAAATATCAACTTCACGCTGCATACGGCATGTAGTAAGACAGAGGGAAACTGAGAGCCTAGTGATGGTGAGTGGGGGAACTTAACGCCGCACTGTGCCTACTCGCCATAGTGAGGAAATCAAAATATTAAATATTTCATTTCCTTGAGTGTTGACGCCCTTGAGGGCGTATGTTGACATATTGTTAATATTTAATTTTTTTTAAGCTATATGAAATGTTTCACAAATTCGGCGGAAAATGGTGATGTAAGCTCTACCGTTCCATAGGGAAAAAACGTGAAACTTTTATATGTTGTTGTTTTTTTATAGTTTTTTTACATTAAGTGATAGACAGACGTTTTTTTGTTGGTTATTAAATAACATGACGTTATTAGAAATTAAAATATTCCTAACCTTAACATATTCATATTATATTAGAAACCATTAAGTTTAAGTTTTCTTTGAAAGTAAAGTAATTTTTTATATCGCTTACCTTTTTGCTACTTAGCATATTGCCACGATTTTGGTTGAATCGACTATTTTCTGTTCCCATCGACGTTGATAGATGACGCCTTTCATTACGGGGCTTCGGATCAGACGTCGGGGATACGACAGCCTGGAATATTTTTCTTGATATAGAACGTTATTCGAAATAGTGAATTAATTTTGTTTCATACGAAAAGGATTCGTCTCCTACATATTGTATGTTTGTGATATTATATAAATCATTATATTAAAGTATAACGATTAAGATAATAGAGGCCATAAATTATTGCTTAATATTTGATTTCTTCGCTCTGGTAACTAGGCAAATTGCGGCGTTGAGTTCCGCCACTCAATACGCAATGCCTCTTATAACCAATGAGGATTCGGTGGGAAGTAACCGGAACCGGAACCGAAACGGAAGTGTCTTAATGGGAACGAAGTGTCTTAATACTAGATTTCCAATTTCCCTTTGTCTACCCTGCTATCGGAACACAGCGTGAAACTAAAAAAAAGTCGTGTATATGGAGTGTTAATTTTTTTTTTCTTTTTTTTACCTAGCCTGCACCATCCCATTGTTGGGCAAAGGCCTCTTCTTCCATTCTGGTCAATTTCGCGCTATTGAACACCAGTCAGGCCTATCATGGTCCAGCTCGTCTCGCCATCTCCGGTTTGGTCTGCCAATTCTCCTTTTAGAGCTTGGAATCCATCTGGTAGAAGATTTCGCCCAAGACTCTTCAGGCATGCGGCAGACGTGTCCGGCCCAGTCCCATTTCACCATCGGCTTTCATACCCACGTCAGTGATTTTTGTGAGTGAGAGCGCAGTTAGGTGTTTCGGATTTTATCCATTAATTTGACATCTAAGATACAACGCTCCATCGCACGTTGGCAAGTCTTGAGGGCGGATTTCTGTGAGTTCGTCATAGACCAAGGCTGGGTACCATAGGTGAGTACTGGGAGGATGCACATGTCCATCAGTCGTCTTTTATGTCGCAGAGGAAGGTCTCCTTCCATAAGATCACCCATAGACTAATAGCTCCTCCACGCATTTTGTATTCGTCTTTCGACTTCTTTGTCTTGTCAGCACTGAAAGGACATTATTTGACCCATGTAGATATATTCTTGGACATATTGCATCTCCTCTGAACCTACGGTCACCTTTTGGTGTATGCTGTTGGTCATTACCTTGGTCTTTGCCACATTCATTTTTAGTCCAACCTCAAGGCTGGCTTTGTTTAGGTCTTTAAGCATAGTTTGCATCTCTGCCGCGGATGACGAGAACAAGACGATGTCATCAGCAAATCGAAGGTTTGTTAACCTTCTCTCACCAATGACAATACCCCTATCCTCCCAGCCGGCTGCTAGATTCCGGAATACTTCCTCTAGGACACTGGTGAACAATTTCGGAGATAGCGGGTCGCCCTGCTTCACAGCATTATTTATATTAAATATCGGACCTGAGGTGTCAAATTTTATTGCTGCTGTGCTCTGTTTATAAATATGGCGTAATAAATTGATATAAAATGGTTCGATGTTTTGATTTTGCAGAGCTTGGAATATGGAAGTATGAGTACGAATGCCATAAATAATGGACGGTTGAATTCATAATGTTTTTCAGAAATTTGATTGACAGCGGCGGCTCGCTTATATTAATAAGAAATGATATACGTTGTAAATCGCGACCAGATATAGTAGCTCTCTCTGACGAACGCTCTATTGAACTGTCCTGCGTTGAATTTAATAGACATATTATAGTATGCGTGTATCGACCCCCCTCAGGTAGTTTTGAAGTATTTGAAGAGAAAATGGAGGATGTTCTTAATAATTTGAGTTCGAATAGTAAATCTTTAATAGTATGCGGAGACTTTAATATAGATATACTACAGGTGACATCACTAAGCCTTCGTCTTCTAAACTTATTTAAATCCTTTAATTTGTTTAATATTTTCTCTGAACCAACTCGTATAACGAATATGTCCGCTACTTGTATAGATAATGTTTTTTGTCATTGTGAGACTGTAGAAAAACAAATGATTACTAATCTAAGCTCGGATCATTGTGGACAAATGTTTCCGGTAATAGATAAAATAGTCGCAGAACGTAAACAAATATCAATTAGACCAATTACTGAAAATAAAATTAATCTTTTTAATAATAAAGTGAGTGGAAAAATTGCAAACTTAGAAATAACCGGATTAAATCCGAATCAGCTATATTGCAAAGTTTTTAATTTACTCTGTACAGAGTTTGATAACATTTTTAAAGTTAAACAAATATACAAAAACTCGAAGTTAACTTTTAGCGACTGGGCAACTGTTGGTATATACCGAATACCGTTTAACACTGTCTCACTAAATCTATTTAGAGAATATTATATCCCTAACACCCAGGAACTAACAGAACAATTGTACAAATTACGCATCCTCACAAAGTAGTTTCACAATGAAATGAGTTTCCATTATTTTAAAGTTCCACTAACTGAAACTACCCGGTAACTTTGTAATTGTATGGGCATTACGTAGTTAAGCCGATCTACCAGTACAATTCTAAAATTTAACTAAGATTAGCCATAGTGGTGCACCCTCAGACTGTTAACGTGACAGTTGCAGGTTCGATTTCACAAGTGTCGGGCAGCAAAATAGGCAGGTCGAATATAGTGTTATGACACTCCGATCATTCTTTTATGATTGATTGTGTTCAATTCGGGGTAGTATATTAATTTATATATTTTCACTTTGCTTCACATCGTTGTTCACTTATATAGATATAAAAAGAATTCGTTTTGCTTAATACAAATGCACATACATTCTATATGACATTTCAATTACACGAAACTGAAGCAAAATTTGCAGAATAAAAACTGCATACATAAAAAAAATATATTTTCAGCACTCATTGTACAATATGTTTTAGAAAATGCGTTAACATTAATTATATTTATTTTATTTATTTTTAATTTACAAGTTCCGTCAATTTTTTAGTCGTTGCTTTAGAAAATCAAAATTTATTATAATCTATTTATGTTGTTGTTATAATTACTAATGTTAGATGCTGGCACGATTTGAATACACAAAAGAATCAATATTAGCTAAAGAGCTCTTAAAAGACAAAGGAATAACAAAATTACGTTAGAGATTTTAATTAACAAGTTTAAGAGTAAAACCACCGAGGTTAATACACTGCGGTAGGCGCGTAGAAGGAAATTCTTAATATTGTTCATTTAAAAGTTACTTATTTTGTTAGTACAAATATTAAAGAAAGTTATAATTGAGCTAATTATTCAAGATTAATAACAAGGTATAATATTAAGTCTTCACATATGGAATAGAGGAAAAGATTAAAATTAATCACAAATTTCTTTAGTTAGGAATTCTAAATTCAAATTTGTACAGCTATTTACACATACATTTGTGTATCGTAAACTGCCATTTATTGGCATTTTTTACGTTTTTTTCCCTTTGCTTCGCTCAGTTTATAAAATTTGAAATATCACGTTATTTTACAGTACAAGTTTCATCGTGGCAACAAGTTTCTCCTCTGTGGTCAGGAATTCCAAATTCAAATATACTATTTTAATCTCATATTTAGAGATGTTTACAAGTTTTCAAAAGAAAATTGTAATTTTGCTATTAATTAATTTTAGTCTTTGTTTTACCTATGATTATTTTTTATATTAACGATAGAAAGAAAGAGATTTTATAAGAGAAAGATTTTATATTAACGGTAGAAAGTAGTTATTCTTTCTTAAGAACATTATTTTAGACACAGTGTTCTTTACTTTTTCAATATTTTTAGAGACAGATATAGCTTTACGCATTTTCCTATACGGAGCTATCGATTTATCGCCCGAATATTGATTGTCGATTTTCTACAATCCATAACTTTTTTTTATGCGTTTTTGCGTGTGAATATTGATGGAGTATATAAATTATTTTTTACAAAAAGAAAAACCGACTTCGAACAATGAACTAAAAAGTGAAAAATAATTTGACAAAGATTTTATAATTTTGAAGTCGGTGTCAAACTAATGCTACAACAATCTTACTACAATATAACCATTATCAGACATGGACCAAAAAAAATGCTTCCATTCGGGAAGTTTCACCTTTCAAATAAAAAAATATATCAAAATCGGTTCACCCAGTCAAAAGTTATGAGGTAACAAACATAAAAGAAAATACAGTCGAGTTGATAACCTCCTTTTCTTACAGAAGTCGGTTAAAAATATTTATTATTTTCATTTCCTCCTCGAGGCAAAACGTGAAATTGAGTTCAGCTATTCAACACGCAAGGCTTCAACAATTCGATGGCAAGTGGGAAACAGAAGATTCTTAATAGGGAATACGCTCTGCTGCCCTACTATGCGCAGAATATAGGGTGAAGCAAAAAATATATTAAAAAAAAACTTTTATCGTACAATTTATCCTTTCCAGTACAATTTATATGTTTTAATTTAATTTCGAGCATCACACCGAGCTTTGTGCTCGTGTTAATCAAATCTACGGGACTTCTGTTACCTCAGCTCTTATATCTGGATTGTATATTCACAATTTGAAATAAAAACGACTATTTTTACAAGTTTTATTCGCTTTTTTATTTTTGCAGTTAATAATATAGTAAGTGTATGTGAAATCTGTATGTGTAAAAGATTGTTTTTTAAAGGATATTTTAATAAATATTTTATTGTCATAATTTAATTAACTTGCAATGTAGTATGAAGTTTTTATATCTGAAGGAATCTGGCAACTTAATTTTTAAATAGATATGAAAGTACAGTTTTAATGGAAATTGTGTGCCATTAATTAATTTTTTTTACTGTCAACTTATGACATTATTACATAATTGATATGATTTAAAATAACATATTAATGTCAATCACACATTCACACTTAGAAAATAACTTTCCCATATGGCCATACAGGATGTTTACTTAATATTTTATAATTCAAGTAATTTTCATTTACTTGAAACTCTTTAGCACATACTCGTATGTTACATAGAAAAAATCCTTTTCTTTTGCCTTAGCGCTAGCAACAAATTACTTTGTGGAACGAATATGAGCTAGCTATTCATTATGGTACTTCCAGCCGCAAGCTGGTACCTACATGTGAATAAATGAAAAGATGAAGATAGTTACTTTGACTAAGAACTGGCAAATGAGCTTTAGTTAAAAAAATAATGAAGAAAATTCTTATAAGAGTAAAATAACATATAACATAATGAGTAGAAAAATCTTTTTTTTTTTTTATTAATTTAAGTAAAACTAAGCAAGGAAAGCAATATTTAAAAAATACCTGCAACAATATTGTAAGTACTTGATTGAAATTTACTTTGTTAATTATGAAAGTTTAGTATTTCCTGTGGCAAGTCTTAGCTGAGTAAACTTATGTAGGTGTATAAATTTATGTATTCGTAAGTATAAGTGCATAAGTTAGCTTCTTAAGTCTCAAGGGAGAAAAACTAACTCTATTAGTGTTTATTTATATTACAAAGCAGCGGCGTCTCGACAGTAATTAATAAAATAGATACTACAGCATATCGATATATACAATATTTAAAGTTGTTGGTTTCATGAGGCAATATAAATATATACATTGCGCAATTGGAGGTATTCAACTTGACGGTAGGTATCCAAAAGGCTGTGTTTTTTATTTTTTTTAGCTTCACATTTTATCAGAAAGAGAGGAAGTAGCGCCAAACGTAACATCTTCGTATATGACCTCATTATCTCTATGTAATCTTGAATGTATGTATGATCGACTATACCTCTGCTGGTTTAAGGCTAGATTTACGACCGTAGCAACAATAATTTTTACATTTCAGTCAATTTATATAAAATCATGATGAATTATATACTAAAATCTTCCTCATGAATCACTCTATCCGTTGGTGAAAACTCCTTAAAAATCCGTGCAATCGATCGACAGAAGCGGTAGATGTCTTTGTTTTATAATAATTATAGGTTATTATTAGTGATAAGGCATAGCCGTGAGTAGGGTTGGCAATGTCAACAACTCTATATTTTATTTTTATAAGCTTAAACAGTTTATTTGGTTCAATACACTAGTCACAAGAAGTATTAGTTAAAATTGAAAAAAATCTTTTCCTATATTTTTTTTCGATTGAGACTAGTGCTACCTCTAAGTGATATTTGTACTAAAATGTATATGACAGCTTTTTCTTATAAATTGGTAATATATTTAGGTGTTAGAAAAATATTTTGACAAAATCAAATCGTTTAATACAGTAATCCTTTTGAAAGTTTGCGGTTAATCCTCGACGTTTGAAGTGTTCAGAATATTAAATTCGTTCCAAATAGTTTTAATTTAATCCATATATTGTTTACTTACATAGATTTGGTTGATTACTTAACAAGAAACTAGGAATTTATAATTTTATGTAGGAAAAGATAGGTTTGTCTCAGTCTGATTGTAAATGCGACTGGTGTGGGTTCGATTCCCACTCGAGAAAGTGAATTATGTTCATTTCCTAGCTTTGATAAGAAGATATAAAGAACGGCGATATATTCCGTAATTCAACATAAATTGAGGTAAATGAAGTGCTTTAAAACTACGTTTTCTATGCTTATCCTACTTTATGCGGGATACGAAGGAAGCAAAAATATAAATCGTTTTTTTTATAATCTGTTCCCAACTGTTGTGAAAAAAAACTGTTCTACTAACAGCGTCAGCTTACTTTATATTGTCAATATATATTAAGTCAATTACTTTGCTCGCTATTTTTGCTAGGTCAAAAGAATAAAAATAAGCTTATTCTTATAAGTATAAACATTATTAAGCACATTAGCTCCACGCTGTATCCCGCAAATAGCAGAGTAGGCAGAGAGAACGTAGTGTTATTTTCTTATCTTTTTTTGAATTATATCACTATAGACAGTTGGTCCCTATTCTTTTCTTCTTATAATTATATTTTTTTTTCATATAATATATTATTATTTACATACACATTGAATATTCTGCACACTACACTCTAACCTCTTAGCCAAAAGGCCGAGAAGCGACCTCTTTATTTCTTCTCAAAGCAATAAATTTCTCTTATCTATTTTAAAACATATTTTTCTTTATTAAAAACGAGCATAGTGTAATCTGCATAATAGAGAGCAAACTACAAAGTAATTTTTTAATTATAGCGAAATGAGCTTTTAATATGAAATTACTGCGCTCTGGATATTCATTTAACTGTAATATAGGACAACAATGCTGATAGCATAGACTAGAACACGATTCTATTTATTTTATTTAGAAAACAGATTATAAAAAATATAACAATAATAAATATAAAATAATATAGAAAAATACAATAATTAAGTTATTATTACTTATTGATTAAATAAAATTTGCATGCAATTCTAGTCAAAGGGACCAAAAAACTTCTTGATTGATTAAAAGGAAAGCGGGACCCTTTTACTAAGACTTCGCTGTTCTTCCGTGTGTCTGTCTGTCCGTCTATTATCAGGCTGTATTTCATGAATCGTGATAGTTGAAATTTATTTAAAAGATGTATTCTCTAAAAGATGAATTAATCTTTGCTAACTTAGTTTTGTGTATTATAATTCTATTATATATATTTCTTTCCTATGAACATTATTAAAAGTTGTGTGAGAAAAAAGAATTGCGGCAAGCGTTGTTAAATCAAACAAGTAGAGGACAAAGAGAGAGAGAGAGAGAGAGTTCATTGAAATGTATTTTTCAATATAATTAATAAAAAAAATATCCGCAATAATGGTCACCCTTCATTATATTAAGGAAACATGATGTATATGTATGTATATTAATAGCTTATAGTAGATCGATATTTGTAAACATTTATTTAATTAGATAATTTAGTTGTTTCAAAATGGTAATTTAAATTAATAAATAAATATTAGTATTTAGAAAATAGATTTTGCAAAGACTCAATATTATAGATTCATTATTTTACTTGAAAAATAAGGATGATTTCATCTTTAAATAGTTTTCTGCGTGTACTTAATATGATTAAAATCATCATTTAACAGGTGAACAATTAGAATAAACATTGATTTTAAGATTGACCTTCTATTATATAATATTTTACTTTAAAACATAAGGCAGACCGCGCATTTCATCGTCTATTCAAATAGTCAAACGGAACCGGAATAAAATATTTCAAACGCTGGCAACCCCAGTTTGCGGCAGGAATTTTCCAGGCAACTCTGTTTTATAGTGTTCAGAAAAAAATAAGCTGTAATTTGATATATAATTCATAAAAAAAAAACATGAGTACAAATTATTAACATTTAGTGACATGTTTAAACCAGGCAACCCTAGACTTGCGGCAGACTGAGAGCTGGCAACCCTTAATGGAAAATTAATTCCTTATGCGATTATCTTTCAAATAATGTGCGATTCATATAAAAAACGTATGAGTGCAATTTTCTCCAAAAACGAGTTACGAAAAAATGTAAATGTAGTAAAGGTGTAATCTGTTCTACTAATCATGTATTATTCATGAATATTGGTTTAATTAAGAAAACTGGTATATGCAGGATTCAACGGTGAGATCTCGGTCTAATAGAACTCGTCCAAGTGTTTAACTTGTCCAGACGCGGGTTCGAATCCCATTTCGTTCAAATATATGTTTCTGAATATTAAACAAAAATATATTACCTTTTAATATAGCTCTAAGTAGAAAACGTACCTACAATCAGCAAGTATATTCATTTCTAATCTACACGTTAATAAAAATCGAATGCTTTAAGTACATAGGCTTATAACATTTAACAACACTCCTAAATCTGATTTATGTTCTAATAAATTCAGATAACCTTTATAAAAACGTAATAAATTCCATCAAAATTTGACGTAACGCGAATTCAAAGGGCAGAAATGTACGAGTCGAATTTATAGAGCCTCATATGAAATGTAATATTTTTTGTCTGTTATTGTTTAAGGCGTACAAATATGAAATATTGAAAATAATTTTAACTTAAGATATATTATGTCTGTTGCTTAATTATTTAATAAAATTTTCAGTATTTATATCCTATAATCTGAATATAAATATTTCATTCATATTGGCACGGTTGAATTATTTTCATTTACTCACCAAGAATATACGAGTAGTAAAATACAAACAAAGTGATATAAATACACTAATATTATTAGATTTTCCTAAACGACCTAAATAAAATATTATACAGGGTGCAACTACAAATAGTAGATTTATTCAAAGTCACGTAGCCAATAGCTACGGGAGCGCTACGGCAATTGATACGACACATAAAATTTGGCAATATTTTTCCGCACAACATTCAATTCTATAAAATATGTATTTTTCGACCTTAAAATATATTTTCTTAGTTTTCTAGACTATATATCTTTCTTAGTATACTTGACACTCCTCTTTAACTGTAGTTTTACTTTTATATTTTTAGCAAAGCTTGGCACACTTCCTAGATTATTGCGAATTAAAACTTTAATATCTATGAAAGATATTAAATTGTGAAAATGAAACTTTTCCTAACTTATTAGTACATTTAGTGAATTAAATCAATTTTCCTATATTTTCCATCTATACCTAACATTACAATAAAACTTCATAGCACTATTACGTATATTATTACATGGGAATATCGCCAGATGCACTTTCTACATCGGACTGCTATATTGGATCCCGCTGTTTACTTTTCATCATATTAATAAATGCCGTACAAGTCATAAGAGAAAACTTTTACCAATATTAAAATATACTAAAAACGTAAAAAAAAGCTTTTTTTGCTTACGGTCTGATAAAACAGGTAGAGACAACCTACAGTTAGATAAGACTTTCCTTTATCCAGTATTTCATTAAAAAAAATTAAGTTGCCTTCTTTAAGGACCTAACAATTAAAAGAGTATTTTTGAAAATTTCTATAAGGATTATGTAAAAGGAATTTACTGTTATACATCTTAAAGTCCACTATTGAGTGGACTTTAAAACATGTATTGACATGTTGCGGATGAAGACTAGATTAAATGTAATTTCCCTCCCTTGCGTGGTCACACTTACAAGTAAAAAAATTAGTCAAAGATTTCTTTTCTTTAAGATAAGAAATAATTTCATAGATTTTGTATAATATTTGAACCATTAAATTTAATAAGATATAATATATTTTGTAATTTTACATAACACAGTGTAATGTCTGAGAATATTTTAAAAGACTAGGACTGTATGTCTAGTTTAGATAGTCCATATAGCTTAGCCCAGATAGATTTATGCTAAGCAAAAGCTGAACATTTATTCCCGATTAAAAAAAAAAATTAAAATGAAAATATAAATACGCTTAAGTATATACATTAACACACAATTTTACTATTTCATTGATGAGTTCTGGTACACAATGCTTCACGACACTTTCACGTAATGAGTCGTCGCGACTATTTGCTATTAGGCACTTTAGTTGATTGAAAATTGAAATATATAGATGAATCTAACGCCAAGCTATTGTGGTACAGTATATAAAAGTCAGAGCTCAGATAGTCTATTAAAAATAGTTTTTTTTAAAGATTATACTTATATTATTTATAGCAATTGTAACGGCACATGACTATAAATGCGAGTAGTGGGTTCGATTCCCACCTAATGTAATAAATTTTATCGTTCTACGCCCTGCTATAACAAAGTGTTCTACTACCTAGCACGTAATGCGTTGATACCGGGCGATAAGTACAGAAAAGAAGAAGAAGAAGTGTGTCTGGTTCTTTCTGTCTACGCTGGACGTATCGTAAAATGAAAAAAAGAAACAAAAACGTTTTGTTTACTTTAAGGAAACATTTTTTCCGCTCTATACTTGCTCCCCTGGACATAACAGGATCGGCAGATGGAACCTGGGAACCTGGTGTTAAGACACTTTCCTTCCTGTTTTCCTCCCTATTCTAGAAGCATTGCGTATTGAGGTAGATATACTTTTATTATTATTTTATATTTAAATCTAAATGTTCCGCTAATTTGGCAAAAAAAAGTGTGTCAAAAAATATTAAGTCAAGGAATTCAGTCATAAAAATGAGTATAAAATTTAAAAACGTTAAAGTTCTGGCGACATTATTCTATAATTGGCCATTACAAGAATAACTTTAACCATTTAAAATATTTATCACTCGTCATTATACGAATGGCTACAAGGCTTTATTGTTTCAGCAATGTACGATTTGTTTCTACCGGGCTTTTGTGTCATATGCAATTTTCATATATATATATATATTTTTACTACATATGTATTTTTATTTGAATGATTTTCGTTTTCTTTCGTTCTGAAAAGATGAAATATGTCATTAATTCCACTATCCAATCTAGTCCATAAAAAATATTTTGGTAACGAGACAAAGCGCGGAGTTGAGTTTCGTCACTCAAAGTGCAGCGCCAAAACACAGGGGAAATTACGGAACACAAGTGTCTAAATGAGAATGGAGTGTCTTAACACTGGGTTCCCAGGTTCCGTCTACCTACGGATACAGCGTAAAAATAAAAAAAATAGTAAGGAAAAATTCAACTAAAAAACCTTACTTCAACGCCGTTATAATGTTAGAGTAACATTATAACGGCGTTGAAATGTTTAATAGCAACAAGAATCAAACGTATGACCACCGCAAGTATAATTAATTACCACTGCAGGAAGTCTTTAATGAAAAACTGGTAGAATTCTCTTATGAATGTCATCAACGTACGTAGGGGTCAAGTCGAGTTAGAAAATATGGGACGTATTGTGGGTGAGTTTGTGTGAGTTGAGTAAAGTAAAGCATACATTTATTGTTTTTTAAAGAAGCATATTGTATTTTTGCTTGTAGTGACGGGAGTCACCGCCATGCTTTATTTATCTTTTTACTAGTGCGATGTAATACAAATATTATTCAATAATATTTTTTTCCGTAGCGTTTGGCGCTCCGTTCCCTCTGACTACCCCGCAAGGGATAAGGCGTGAAGCTATGTAATGTACTGTAATGTGATTTTTAAATAATATTTATAATAAAATTATTTTATTTCAATTTGGAATTTGATTCATGACGCCGGGATATACGAATGCGACCGTAAACGCGATAGGTCGTGGGTTCAATTCCACTCGAGGAAAATAAATATTTGATATTCTTATTTCTTCGGTCTGGTAAAGGGGCTAAGCGTTCCATACTCAACAGAATTTTGCTGAAAGTGGGGAATGAAAGTGCCTTAATATGAACGAATTGCCTTAATAATTGATCTCCAGGTTCTCTCTGCGTACGCGGATATATACATGATACAACGTGAAACTTAAAAAAATACTGTGGTAAAGTAATAAGTTACATCAAAACTACCGCGTTCACTATCCAAATTGTTCCACTATGCCGCTATGGTCTTCGTAGTAATAAGGGGAAACTGTTATTTAATACTTTAAACTGTTCTAAGCTACTTAATGTGAAATTTTGTAAAACAAGAAAGTCTCAATTAAACTTTTGCTAATTTTATTGTTCGAAGCTCAAGTTGCTGAATGCTGAAATATTCATTGCTTTGTAATGAACGTGATCATATTATTAATTAACTCACATTTTTATTTTAAATCACATTTTAGTTAGTACTAACCAAGTGTATTGCAACTGATTTTTTTTTTGCTCGGCGGTTCATAATTTCGTCCTTTTACGAATATGCCTAATAAATAAAAGTGTATTTTATTAACATGTTCCCCGCAAAGGCAGAGAAAACCTATTGTTAAGACCCTTATTTAGCATGACGCTGTATCCCGTATATAGTAGGATAGTTAGTGGGAACCTGGGAACCTAGTGGTAAGACATTTTGTCAAACGGGTAATCGGAGTACTAAGTGATTTATTAAGGATTCTATTCTTGTTGAACTACGAAACCCAATAAAAATATATAAAATAAAAGTAATTAATACGAAATCTTAATTTCAATTTAAATTCAGTCGTAAGATGCATTAGTACAAGTATCGCGTGAGGCACGCAACCGTCCATATCACTGCTAATGTGGGAATATGGATTTTTGTCGTACATATTGTACCTAAGTGTATGTTAATTTGGCGCAATATATTCTTAGCTTTAGTGTGTGAATTAATTAATTTGCATGTAAATTGTTATTTTTTAGACTTCCGCGTGATACTATTAAAATTCAATGCTTTTTTAGAATTCCGTAACCAAATGGTTGAACGTATAAATTTTGACTTATCTTTGCTAATAGCTACTACGGAACCCTTCGTGGGCGGATCCACAATCGCGCTTATCCGCGTTACATTTTCAATTATATTTATATATCTACTCAGAGTTTTCCTATCCAGTCACTACCAAGTCCTTCAATTCTCGAATTTTCTTTACATCAGGCCAAGAAAATGAAAGTATGTTTTTAATTTTTATATAATAATATTCCATAATAGCTATCAAGTTACATGCAATACCACTGCGTCATATTAACGCTCTTGTAATTAATCTCTCTACTACGCCTTTCTGCGGCCACGTAACAAGCTTAGTACGTAATCTGTAGAGTTGCCAAGTTCCAACCAAATCGATCTACGACCAGCTGTGAATCCGATACTGGTGCTCTTTATCAATGTGTCCTTACTACACTGTGATAGAAGATTAATTTATTTTTTAGGGTTTCGTACCTCAAAGACTAAAAACGGAAGCCTTATAGGATCGCTTAGTTGTTTGTATGTCCGTCTGTCAAGACAATTTGTATCGAGAGCACGTGGAGGTGTCAAGCTGAAATTAATATCATAGAATCCCTAAGATTGGCACGCTCGGAACGCCATATTAGAAAGAACAGAACAGAACATCCCTTAGAGCACAGAAATGAAACAAGCTTCTTAGTCAACGCAACTAAAAGATACAGCATTTATGCATCGTTTTTGCTGCGTTTTGAATGAAATTCTCCGCGTAATTAAAATTTGGCACGAAGAACGTTTAGCTTTTTGATTGAAAACTCACGATTAAAATAAAGAAAAAATCTGAAAAGTGAAAAATTATAAGTATTTCAAAACGACTCATTCTTATTTGTAGTTTATTTCATATAAAATGAGTGCATATGGGTATATGGCAAACATAAGTTCGTTAACTTTAATAAATGGAACTCGGTGGGCGAGTTATTTAAAAAGAAAAATGTAATAATTTTTACAAAATACCAAAATATTCACTTCCGATTCCGCGTGATGTCTCAAAAAATATTATGAAAGTGGAGAACGGAGTATCATGACATTAAACACTAGGTTTCCTCTGTCCAAATAAATGTCAAAGATTTATATTTATTTCCATCCAGCAGAGTTAAGCCAAGTCGTCAGTCTACTAATGAAATAAAACGTAACATGAAACGTTTAAGCTTTTAATCCGATTTGGTTTTAAATATCAGGTTTAAGTTGAACCGAATGAGAATAATTAATTTCCGGATAATTGCTTTACCAATAGCAGAGAAAAGTGGAGTTATTGAAATATTCGTATGTTTAAAAAAAATCTGTAACAGGTACAGTAATTGAAAATATTAAATATTTCATTTCCTCGAGTGGGAATCGAACCCACACGCCCACAACCTGTCACGTTCGTAGTCGCACGCTTGTGTTGTGCGAATACCCTCTCAAGTAGCAATTAGTAAATAAATACATGTAAGCATATGCTTTGTGTGTGATTTTAAATAATTAGTAAATATTGTATAACTAGCGAACCACTTTCGGCTTCGCCCGCTTGAACTACACAATTATTTCTTTAGTAATCTGAATTACCACCAAGGCAAAGGCCCAGCGTTAAGTTCTGAAAAAATCGGTAAAAAGTGGGGAATGGAGTGTCTTAACACTTGGTTTCCTCTGCGGGAAGCAGATGTACTTATTCTAACAAGGCAAGCTTTGACTGTTAACAAAAAATGTAAACGTTCTTAATCGTCTATTGTACTGTAACATAAAGGCTGTTTAATTTCCGCTTTTACTTTAATCCTAAATGTGGTCTAAGTAACAAGTGTAAGTAGTAATATATTTATTATACAAGTTTATACATATATTTTGCCATGTATTGGTATATTTTTTTTATTGTCTTGTTACATAATGATTAATTCATTCGATCAATTTTCTCGAAAAATGAAAAATAAAAAAGGAGAGTATTAAATATAATATACTAGCGGCCCGCTTGCGGTTTCACCCGCGTGAACTATGTTATTATTAAGTTCTGTCTCCAGACTACGTCCTAGTGACGTCTATGCAAAATTTGAGACTCCTAGCATTTGTAGTAACGAAGTTTCATACAAACTTTCGACCCCAAAAACAACCCCTTAGAAATCGAATATTACAAATTCCCGTCTTAGCGAGCACCTACGTGCTATAAGTAACTCCTATCCAAAACTTGAGATTCCTAGCACTAGTAGTTTCTGAGATTTCGGGATGAGTGAGTGACCTTTCGATTTTATATATATATAGATTTAGCCTTCTTTGCCTATTATATTTTAATGAATTTCGAACCCTATTATATATTTAGACTATGTAAAAAGTACCTAGTATTAAGACGCTGAGTTCCCTATATTTCTTGGCATTGCGTGTTTTGTATGGAAATAAAAATTAATAAAATATAGTCATTCAGATTAATAGGAATCGTACTTTCAATCATCGCTTTTAACTTGAACGCTAGCATTATTTCGAAGTTAAACAAGAACTGATAAGAGCATAAGGTTACATCTTTACAATGTTTCGGTTGTCAGATTGTGTTATAAAGGAAGCTTTGGATATTGTAGCTTATTAGAAAAGTTTTTGTGGATTCGATTCTCGTACAAAACAGTGCTATTAAGATTTGTTTTTCATTTTTGCGTTTTATTTTTTTAGTTTTTTACTGTATCCTGCACCTAGTGTTAAGGCACTCCGTTCCCCACTTTCCGCTGATTTTTTCGAGGCATTGTGTTTTGAGTGGCGCAACTAAACGCCGGTCAAGAAATGAGAAAAAATAAGAAATTAAGAAATAATGATTATTATAAATTTATTCCCTCGAGTGGGGATCGAACCCACAGCCGTCGTGTAGTTACAATCTTGTTCTGCCCCTGCTGACGCAGGCCTCAAATTTTAATAAATATATTAAATAAATATATTTTTGTTTTATTTTGCTCTTAATAGCGGCGTTAAGCTCCGTCGCTATAAATTATATATATGTACTTACATATTACATATATTAATGTCACGTGATAATTAAGAACATAATGGGCAAGAAATGAAGGTCAAAATATCCTCAGGCGCTGATAAGGGTGTAGATAACCCTTTTTGATTAACTGCAGGCTTGCTTCAATTTAAATTGCATGTAAAATTTATGATGTTTTGTACTAAAGATATTTAAAGAATTTTATTGTATTGTTTAAATATACTTATGTACCGTATACCGTAGTGGCACAGGGTCACAGGTTCAGTTTCCACTCGATTCCGACCGATTAATAACCGATTCCTTCCTTTTATCATAATTATCATCATTTCAAGAAAATAACAAATAAATCAAGTGCTTGAGAATAATCTAAAATACATAAATGGTAGCTAAGTATTACTTTACTCGTTACTCCTACATTAATCGACGAGTGTATTAACACTAAATTCTTTCTACCTATCCTACTATACGAGTATGTATGTAGTTACATGTGTGTATATATCTTATAATGGCTAAAACTAGATTTTTTCTAATAATTATAATATTAATAGCAAGTGTTAGTGCGGACGATTTAAGTGTAAGCAATATTATACTGGGAGGATATGAAAGTGTATTTAATGAAGATTTGTACAGACGTATTCTTGATCCCATCAAATGTGAAAAACAATTGGATTTGCTACTAAAGAATATTTCCATGTCTTTTCCTTGTAAGTAATAAAAGTATTAAAATAAAATAAATAAAAAACAATTTAATGACATAATAATGTACATGTGACAAATGTACTAAATCAGCTTCACGCTGTATCCCGCACACAGCAGAGTAGGCAGAGGGAACGTAGTGTTACGACACTCTGTTCCCTATTTTCCACCGAATTTTGGAGGCATTGCATTAAAAATATTTTATGCTGTTTTAGTGAAAATTCGAACTCTTATGGTTTCGTCTTTATTTCCCTCTGCCGATTCTTATATCACAGCCACTTACTTTACTTTGTATATATTTTTGTCTCTTTTTAAATTATTTGCGCAATTGTCAATATTATGGTTTTTTTTTCTTGCAGTCATAGATGCTAGTGGTAAAATTCCAAGTGGTTTCCTTCTAGGAAATCATGTGGAATTGGGTAGCTATTATCAATGCTTAAGCATACACAACTCTGCATATGACATGGATATAGAAGGGAAGTATTGCATGATGCAAATACCTATGAATAAGGATATTTTTAAATTTGCTGCAGCATCCCATAGTTTCGTAAGGTTATTTGACAATAATATAATGGAAGATAATCGTCTTAAGAATATAAAGCAACAAGTGTCTGTATTATCAGCATTTGGACATTCTTCAATGAACATGTAAGAAGTTAAAGCCTGACCTAACAAATAGAATTGTCTTAATTTTTTTTCAGTTTCGTACTGTTTCCACCACCACGTAAGGAGGTTCGGCAGAGAGAACTTTATGTTAAGTAAGTGGCTTTGTTCCACACTGACCGCTCAATTTTCAAGATATTGCGTGTTGAGTGGTGGAACTGAAAGCCGCGTTTGGTCTTCTTACCAGAACGAGAACGTGAAAATTATTTATTCCTCCTAGTGGGAATCGAACCCACAATCGTCATGTTTACAATCAAATAGCTCTCCATAAAATATAGAGTAGGTAGAAGTAATCTAGAGACAATTAACTCTACTTTTCTATTATTTTGCGATCTAACAAATTGAATGAAAAACGCCTGGTCCAAGCACTAGACTCTCTATTCTCCGCACGCCCATTTAACATAAAAAAAATTAAGAAAGAAGAAAAAGATATTGAAATCAAATTATAATATTATTCTTTTAAACAGGTATGATGACAACATTACTACTAGTAATACTACTGATAATAAAGAATCTACTGTAAAATTATATTGGGGCATATGCATACCCAAAGTGTGTCAACCTAGGGACGTATTTAAATACATTTTAAAACTAAAGCCTAATTTGGTCAAAAATTTTACGTTTAATGATGAGCTTTTCTGCCGAGTTCCAAATGATAAGCCGTATAGCGTTGCAGATTATATAGCTTTGTAAGTAAAATAACATAAATATTTATTTTTAATTTCACGCTGTACCTTACACATAGCAGGGTAGGTATAGGGAACCTGGTAACCTAGTGTTCCCATTAAGACACTTCTATTCCTCACGATCCTCCTTAGATCCCTCGAGTGGGAGTCGAACCCTCAACTGCTCCCCTTAGAGTCAATCGTTATATCACTGCGCTCTTACGGCCTCCTATAAAATTGTTTTTATATTTGCTTGTTCTAGATTAGTTTTCTCATTCCTGGCACTGATAACAGTAGTAAGCACTTCATACGACTTGTATCATGTATTTGTATTACACTCAGGTAAATGTGTGTTCTTATTATATGCAAGTATGTATAGATAAATGTATGTTTTTAAGCTTAGCTGTATCCCATATTATAACAGGGTAGACAGAGCGAGTTAAGATAGTTTTTTCCAAATCTCTCCGCCCAATGCTCGAGACATTGCATATTGAGGGGTGGAATTTAACGCCGCCCTTCATTTTGTACTAGAACGAGGAAATGAAAATAATTCGTTCCCCCGTTTAGGAATCGAACCCACCACTTTAGCTATAATTTTAAGACTTAAAATTATTTTTTTAGCTTCCTGCTGTTTCCCACCTATACCAGAGTAAATAGAGAAAATCTAGTGTTAAAACACCGTTCCCCACCTTTAATTGACACTTGTCGGTCACTCACAAGCAATACCATTAAGTGATCCTGAAATTATTTTAACATTTAGCTTCTATGTGTGTAACTTGTATCTTTGATAAAACTAGAAAGGAAATATAAAAAAATATATAACTTTCAATTTAACACTGCGCGTGCAATTGAATTTAACGTATATGTATCCTATACAATGGATTCTTTTCATACAAATATCCAAAAAAAAGGCCTAATAAAATCAATTGTTCCAGAAAAATGTCAAATAAACATATTCTACCGTAGTTTTTCAATTTATACAAATACAAAGAGATTATTGACATTCAACGCTGTCCCTGGGGCATTGGAGTGTGTGGAGGGCGTTCGAGCGATTTCTATGGTTTGGGTAATTATGGGTCACACCTACTCAACCACAATGTTGACTTCTGTGTACAATATGAGCGATGTTTTAAAGGTATAGTATCTTTATTTTTGTAGCTAGTGATTTGACACTCCGTCCTCATTAAGACACTTCCGTTCCCCACTTTCTGGAGAATCTGGAGGCATTGTGTGTTGAATAGCGGAACTCAACGCCACGCAATGTCTCGAAAGATGAGCAAAAGTGAGTAATGGAGTTTTAGCATGTTGTTAATATAAAAAAATCTTTGCAGTGGCTAACATCATTTTCAAGCACCTGGATCAACTCAGCGCCCCTCGCTGTGGACTCCTTTTTCACTCTTAGTGGAATATTTTGCGTATATAGCGTTATTGGAAAGATTTCACGCAGTATGTATGAATTATATTTTTCTCTGTATGAATTATATTTTTCTAATGACTTTTTAATTTTTCAGAAAACTTCATTAAGTCTCTTCATTTCTTCTACTTACATCGTCTTTTGCGGTTATTTCCTTTATTAGCTGCTGTAATTTTGCTCCAAGCTTCAGTATTTCTTTGGATATCAGACGGTCCAATGTGGGGAAACGTGGCTCAAATGGTAGCGATATGTAGAGACCGATGGTGGTCAGCGCTTTTGCACGTACAAAATTATGTGAAACCTATTAGTGTTGTGAGTAAAGTAATCCATATAACCTTTTTTCTAGACAAACCGTGGCGTTGAGCCTGCCAAATGGGAAAGAGAGTGACTTGACACCCGGTGCCACTCGGTGTACATGCCTTTCGGAGTTCAACTTGCTTTTCTTTATTTTAATGTATATAAAATATCACTTATTCTTACTTATTTCTACATATATATATATTTAAATTTTTTTTTCAGTGTCTTTATCATAGCTGGTATCTATCTGTTGATATCCAACTCTATATAATCAGTCCGGTGGTACTAATTTTCTTATTTGGAAGTAAACGTATAGCATTCTGTGCATTAATTGCAGCTATATTGTTATCTTTAGTAATATCTAGTACTTTCAGTTTCCTATATAATTATTCAGCTGCTCTTATTAATCTGAGGTAATTATTTATAATGTGACAAAGGGCGGAGTTAAATTACGTCATTCATCACAAAAAGTCTTGGAAATTGGTCTGAGAGATGGGAAAGCCGTAATAATATTAAGTTCTCTTTGCCTACCCTTTAATATGCGGGATACAGCGTGAAGTGACAAAAGATAATATTTATAATATTTCAAATACCACTCGTTTTATACATGCCACCATATTATGATGACGACAACGTTACTACTTCTAGTCTCTTAAAAATATTAACTCAATCTTCTGTCAAGCGTTGTTGTTTACTCTTACGAGTTAGGTTGCTCTTGCCTCTTGCTCAGTGGCAACCATTAAACTAGTCAATTATTTATAAAAAAGTACATTAAAAAAAGAATGTAGAATATGATGTGTTGATTTTATATTTTTAAAATGTTTTCCAATTTATAAAAAAAATTTTTTTTTTTATTACAGGCGTTTAAATGAAATGAATGATTATTTTGAGAATTATTATATAAACACATTGACACGAGCTCCACCTTTCTTCATAGGAATGTTATACGGTTACATCTTATACGTATTTAAGGGCAAAAAAATACAAATATCCAAGGTGCGTATGTATAAATATATATTATTACAGAAATCTTATAATTATTTATATAGGCAAGTTAAATAGAAGCGTATGTCTGTGATTTTAAACGTGGGACGTTAAATTTTTATTCCCTCAAGTGACGCCCTTAATTCTTATTACTACTACTACTATATTTCTTATCACCAGCTTCTAGTATCAACATTATGGATCCTAACACTGTTCCTAATGGGTATCAGTATATTTTCTATCTACCCTGTCATACAAGTGGACTACGATAACCAAGTGTTAGATAATTTCCTGAACGCCTACATGCGGTGTGTATGGGCGATAGCCCTTGGGTGGCTCATAGTGGCTTGTGTTAACGGATATGGAGGTAATTTAGTTATGTTTCTTATAATAATAATAGTTTTTGTGTTTGTTTGATTATTTAATATTATTTTTAGGGAATTATATTCATTGGCTGCCTAAGCTGATATTGGAAAGCTAAAGAGTGTTAGTTGTCAGTTTGGTTAACTGCTCTAATCATAGGAACTACTGGTTCGAAATTTATAAAATATAATTCGATTGTTTTTTTATCGAGGAATGCTAAAGATTATAATAATACAGGTTGTTTATCGGAGAATGTGTCATGTATCATATAATGCTTAGTTATTTCGATTTGGCCTTGGGGGTGCCACAGGGCGAACTAGCAGCCTACCGGCAAGCGTAAGTAACAGATAAAAGGAAAGCTTTGTGTTGTTAATTACTCTTGTTAAAACACCTTTCTGTTTTTTTCCCATTTACGGAAGAATTTCGAGAAATCTTTCTTATGACGCTCTTAAGTGTCATTTCTCTATTTCTCGAAATTCTAGCAAATAGCATTTCCCTAGCAAAGCCGGAAAAGCGCGGGTTTGGGGAGCTCGAATGTAACGCCTCATGAATTCGGTGGAAATTAAGGATAGGAGTATCTTAACCCTAGGTTCTCAGGTTCCCTCTTCCTACTATGCTATGTGTGGGATAGAGTGTGAAGCTGAAAAAAAAAATTATATTGATAAAGAGCAAACAAAGTCAGAAAATTTACATAGATTAAAGGTTAAAGTAAATTGTCTCAAGCTGCCTAAATTCAATAAACCCTTTCAAAATATGAGGTAGGATATCAGCTATTTATTAGTGTCTCTATTTAAAAGACCTAGATAGCACTTGGAGTTGCTATTTGTAAAAACGTTTATCAAAGCTAGGAAGTATAGAAATATGGGATTTACCTACTTCTCTGTAGCTTTCTAAATGACTTCGTATAAAGTCCTTAGTATGAAATAATACTTTAAATTTAAATAAAAAAACAGCTGTATCCCGTAAACATCAGAGTAGGCAAAGGGAATCTGGTGTTAAGACACTCCATTCCCTACTTTTCCCCGATCTTTTGCATTGCGTCTTGAATGGCGGAACTCGATACCGGGCTTTTGCCTTGATGCCAGAGCGAAGAAATTTAAATATTAATAAATAATTATTCATTCTCTCGTGTGGGGATCGAATCTACAACCTTCGCGTTACAGTCACACCGTGGTGTCCCTGCACCACGTCGTGGCTTGGGACAGCGTACCCGATAGTTCTGGGTTCAATCCCCAGGGGACTCTGGTAAACTAGGTGTGACTTTTTCCCCTTCTATTTCCCCAAATTGAATTTACATCCACGACTACGTTTAGTCAAATTAGTCTTATTTTTGTTATTTTATATAAAAAGGTAAAAGGTAAGGTATTAAAAAGGTACAGTAAACCTGTACATTTTACGACCATTGTATTTTCACATTCGACCTCTAGGTACTAATGAATTACTGTAATACATTTTGGCTTAAAAAGCTAAAGCTTATAATAAACCGGTAAAAAAAATTTTTTCTGCCTAAATGTATTGATAAACACTTAATTTTTACATGGTACGTTTAATTTTATTTTTATTATGTAATATATTTATACGAGGTTAAAACGCCATTTTTAAATGATTTTCATTCGTTAACGTATAAAATAACAATAAGAAATATTTTAAATTATTAAAAAAATATACTAAAATTGCTGTTTTTAAGCGTTAAGTCGTCGTGGCACAGTGGCAAGGATTCAGGCGTAAAAGCAACGGCTGGGGATTCGATTCATTCAGTTTAATTTTTCGTATGGACACTTAAAAATATTTAAAAAATATTTTTGATTTTGACATATGTATTGTTTTTTTTTTAATATTTGTTTCTACAGGTCCCATTAATTGGATGCTGGCTCTTTATATGTGGAAGGTGCCAGCTAGACTGTCTTACGCTATGTATTTAATACATTATCCTATTATAAATTTGGCTGATAGCAGTATGGTATCCACATATTACTTTAGCGATGGTAATACTGTAAGTATTTTATTTAAAGTTCTTATTTTTGAGTTAAGTTGTAAGGAACTAATATATTTTTCTTTGAGGCCATAGTCCTGTAGAAGGATTTTTTTTTTAAAACGAACGCAATGGTTGAACGCACCAGACCGAAGATATGATAAATATTTCATTCCCCTAAGTGGGAATCGAATCTACAACTGTCGCGCTAATCGTCGCCTTGTTCTCCAGTGCCTCTTTTATCATCTATTAAATTATTAAACGACAGTTCATAATTTATAATTGAATAATAATTTATTAATTATATTGTACTAATTGTTTCCCTTTAAAATAAATTCATATATTAATTTCTAGATATATCGAGCTATGGGAGACATAGGATTTACATTAATCGCTGCATTTGTACTTGCCGTATTAATAGATGCCCCTTTCTCAATTATACAGAAAATGTTGATGGAAAGAGGTTTGTTTTTATTTTTCACAGATTTTAAACTTTTTTTTAGCTTCACGCTGTATCCCACACAGAGTAGGAAGCTGAAAACCTAGTGTTAAAGCACTCTGTTTCTTTTAAAACACTTCTACTATCCAATTTTTGCCGAAATTTGGAGACATTGCGGAACTCAACGCCCCGCTTTGCTTCTATACTAAAGTGAAGAAATGAAACTATTTAATATTTTATTTCTTCGAGTGGGAATTGAACCCACAACCTGTCCTGTCCCTTACAGTGGCACGCACGCTGGTGCCCCTTGTGGCCACAAACAAAAAATATTGTTTTTTTCTAAATTAATTGGTTATATTTGGGCGCAATGTGACGGCTAAAGAAAGCGACGGTACTGTTTTCGATTTCCACTTGTGACAATGATTTTCTTAATTTTTTTATTCTGGTATCGAGAGCCAAAGTCGCGAAAATTGGAGAACGGAGTGTCTTAACACCAAATTCCATTTCCTTAACCTGCTACATATGCACGGATTCAGTCTGAAGTAAAAATATTATTTTTTAAATTTATAATTAACTGTGGATCTTTATATAAAAATTTGAATTTTCTGAAAAATCATGGTTGAATCTTAAAATATGTTTTTAAGGTTCCAAATCGAACCTTTGTTATTTAAAATCCTATACTAAAATATAAATATTGTATTGGATACTATATTTCATATCAATTATTTCATTGCAGGGAAGCAAAATCATGAAAAATCCACACCATAATTTGAAGATGAAACAGGCGAATTCGACAATTTATATCGAGATAATAAAAGCAATTATATGCATTTGTGTTAAAAATTTTTGATCATTAACAACACAAAATTAATTTCAAAATGGTAAAGAAATATATATTTAATATTGTTTTTTTATTAATAAAGAGAATAAATAGTAAAGAATTTATTTCTTTTGTTTACATTAGTAAATGCTTGCGACTTTACTTCCGTTGCCGAACGGAAACAGCTCATTGCGTGTCGCGTGGCAGAACTCAACGCCGCGCCTTGAACCGACACCAGAGCGGCGAAATGAAAATATGAATGTATATAAATATTTCATTTCCTCGAGTGGGAATCGAACCCATAACCAGTCGATGTTATAGTCACACTTTGTACTTTGCCACGAAAAATAAATTGATCCTCACATCACCCTCCTGGTTAATCCTACATAGTTCTTAATTTTATGCCTTTCAATTGTGTAAGAATTGAATCTTCTTCCATAAGATATTTGTATTAAAACATACTTTATGTAATACTGGCTTGGTTTCTCATAAAAATAATATGAAAAATATTTTTACTTCACTATCAAAAGTATAGATTTATAAACTGTCGATGTTTGTTTTAAATCTGTAGGGATTTTAGTTCATATTTGCTATATGCATATGCATTGCAATCAATTGCTTATTGTTTCGACGATCTGTAGATTCAAATCCCATGTGAGGGAATTTGAAATGAAAATACAAGCGCGTTCATTAAGTGAAAATACAAAATACAGCATTGAACTTCGAGTTTGTTGAAAACATTTTGTATGGCATAACTGCAGAATACTGTTCTTTGTTTAATTTCTAATCTTATCTATATAGTATATGAATTTCTAATTATAAAAATGATAAGGTTTATAGGAAAATTTACACCTATTTCAATTCGTAACAAATCAGTTGGAAGCGGTTGTTTTACGTTGTTAAGAACAATGTACTTTTCCTAAACTGAACTTTAACTCTTTAATAAATACTTTTAAAAAATATTACTTTTTGAATTTTTTTTATCGTTGTCTAATTTTGATATTTGCGTCCAGCCCGTCCGTCCTAGCCCAGCTATTTGCGGGATAGAGCCTGAAGCTCAAAAAAAGATATTAAATCCATAAACAAAGTTGCACTAGCACTATTTATACATTGTTTGAAATTTATTACGAATTCCACTCGAAACCGCAGTAAGATTTGTGTATCGTTTACATTAGTCTTGTTACAACGGAAGCATTTGTTACTTCTAATTCTATTTAAATTTCCATTTCTATAGCAGCTTTGGAATTTAAATCGTATTTGCTTATAGTTACAAATTATACAGAAGCTGTTAAACGTAATGTGTAAACTCTATTTATAAGGGTGTATATGACATGTTAATACTAGAACAAATCTTCGCACTGTTCTTATATTTGCTATAGGATCAAGATTTCTCATGACTCGTTTGCATATAATAATCAAAGATAATTAAGACAAAGATAATTATTTTATAAATAATCTTATTTATATATACGTAAGGTTATATTTGACTTGCCTTAAGTTCCATAATTGTTATGTATAATAGAAATATTAAATTTTAACAATTAATGCCTCTCCAATCAACTATTAGTACACTGACAACCTTTGCGCTGGACTTTTCATCATATAAATGGCTAAAACGAAAGTGAAAAGAATTTGAAATAAAATGAAACTCGCTAATAATACGTCAGTTCAAAGTAAGTATAATTCAACCAGTTTTACAGTTTTGTACAAATTTGGGAACAAAAGTAAACTTTACAATTTAATACATATTTGTTTTCTTTAAAATATATGTAGTTGTTAAATAAAAAAGGTAACGACTACCCTATATTTAATATTTAGTACTCACACTGTCAAATCAAATAGCATGGCTTATTGTAATTTGGTAATGTGCTCCCTAAGCTACCCAAGATCTTATTAAAAAAATCACAGAGCGAATTTTATGCAAACAGTTAGTTGATTCTAATTGAAATATTCGAAATTGTTATCTTCAAACTAAAATAGTAAGAATAAAAGCGATTTAAAAACATTTTAAATAACAGTTAAGTACACACATTACAGTAAAATAAATATTTTATAATAGAAAGCAAGTAGGTAAAGCAACAAAAATATATTATTGTATAAATGTGTATATAAATAATTAAATAAAAATGTACACTTATAATATATTGAAAATATCAAAGTTTCATATAGACACGTTAAAGACTCCTCTTTTGAATAACAATTAATGTCCTCTCTCGTTAATCTTTCTGTCGTCGCTTGTCATAACACCTTGTTATGACAGTTACAGTAGACCTTAATGGCATTATTTTATACGAAAATAAATTAATTTTTAACAAAAAGAAAAACCGACTTCTAACAACGAACTAAAAAGTGAAAAATAATTTGACAAAGATTTTATAATTGGGAAAGTCGTTGTTAGAAGTCGGTTTTTCTTTGTGTTAAAAATTAATTTATTTTACGATTTTAAGTGATGCGTAGATCTTAAAATTATGCTTCTTAAACGAGTGGTGATGGTGGTGGTAGTGGATGTGGTTGTCCTATGTAAAACTTCATTTTATTAGGTATTATTTTTGTGCAAAGTAACATTTTGGTATATTTACAAGAACATACATAAAAAGTATTCGGGCGAATTGAGAAACTCCCTTTTTTGAAGTTGGTTGAAAATGAGAACATCCTCTTTTTTGAGGTTGGTTGAAAAGAAATGCAACGATTAGGAATCTCACTTCTGACATCAATTTTAAAAGTTTTTACTTGTAACTATTACAGTATAATCAATTTTTTACCAAAAAAAAAACAAACTTTCTTAATTTTGACCGGATTCCATAATCGGATATAAACTCCATAACCAAATTTTCACCAAATTATCTTTTTTTTTTTAAATTATCAAAATCGGTTCACCCAGTCAAAAGTTATGAAGTAACAAACATTAAAAAAAAACGGTCGAATTGATTACCTCCTTTTCTTACAGAAGTCGGTTAAAAATCAAGTGGCTCTGTCCTTTATTATAAAATTGAAATAAAAAAAATAAAGCAGCTTCACGCTGTATCCCGCACACAGCAGGGTGGACAGAGGGCACCTAGTGTTAAGACACTTCGTTCCCCATTTTCTGCCGAATTCTGGAGGCATTGCGTGTTGAGTGGCAGAACTCAACGCCGCATTATTATTATTATTATAAAATTAATAAAAAATAAAAAAAAAACTTATATTAAGGCGCAAGGGCACAAAGTGTGACTGTAAAACGACTGGTTGTGGAGGAAGTGAAATATTTCTCTGGTGTCGGGGGAAAGCGCGGCTTTGAGTTCCGCCACTTAACACGTAATGCTTCCAGACTTCGCCAGAAAGATTTAATATTTTCATCAGTTCCCAGATCAGAGCCCCTAAACATTCGCGTGTTGTGCTGTAACAACTCGGCTTCGAATTCGCTGATACACAAGGAACCCTTTCCCTTCCGTTTGCTTCCATGTATACATGAATTTGTTTGTAGTCAAACATTGTCTTTGCAAAAACAAATTCCTTTTCTTGCAAATTTCCAATATTCGCTTTCCAGCCATATAATTTTTGTCATATTATTTCCTTTTTAGAATACGGATTCGGTGTCAGGCACATACAGCTGCTATGTATGTGGTTCGCTATCCTGACGCTGTTTATAGCGAGAGGCAGTTTAGGGGTGGCCATACTTGCAATGACTGATGAGAAAAGGAAAAACGATACTAATATTGAGGTATGTTTTTTATTACAGGCACTTTATTTCTTTATATTTTTATTATATTATATTAAATAATTAGTTTAACCTAAACGCTTAAACCAGCTTGAACTAAAAACTGAACGGAAAGTGGAGAACGAAGTGTCTTAGCACTACTACTAGAAAATCCTAGCAAAGTTATAATTGTACATTTTACTTTAGGCATTTATTATGTATAACAAAAAAGAATATACCATATCTAGCGCTTTTCTCTGTAACATTCTCAACATATAATAAAGTTACTATCAGCGAGTTCAAGTTAAGGTTACTTCGTAGATTTTGATGACTACGACGTATAATCACAGCTACTTTTATTCGGTCAATAGGAAATACATGAAAGAGTGGAATATTATTAGTACTTAATAGCTAAATCAGCAATAATAACTAAACTTATGATGAAATAAGGAAAATATTAGAAATAAATAATATTTTCCTGAAATAATTCATAAATAAATATTTTTAATGATAATAATTTAATACAAATATCTATATACAGACAAGACAAGACGGACGTTAACGTTATCAATTAAGGGACAACAAACAAAAATGATTATAATAAAAATGTAAAAAAGATTTTATCAAAGATTTTTTTGTAAGCTTCACGGTTCCCGCATATAACAGGATAGGAAGATAGACCCTAGTTTTATTTTTAAGACACTCTGTTTATTATTTATATTTTCAATAAATTACAGATTTACGAATGGGATAAGAAGACTCAGGGTTTGGTACTTTCATCCTTCTTTTGGGGGTACGCGGTGATGCAGATACCAGCTGGTCTGCTGTCTAAGAGATATGGAGGAAAACCTATATTCTTAATCTCGTTGTTGGCAAACGGAATCGTATGTGGTCTACTACCAACACTTGTTAAATATGTAAGTTTCCATCTTTTATTATTTTATTTTGACAATAAATTAAACAAATGTTACAAATGATGCCACGCGTCGAAGAGAAAGGCCATGATGAGACATTCTACTTGGGGAAAAATATTTCCATTTCTTTGCTCAGGCAACGAGAAAAAGTGCATGGAGTTCCACTAATATGCAATATCTTGACAGTTGGGCGTAAAATAAATGTAGTTTATTTTTATTGCAAGGTTAAATAACTAGTATTAAGACACTCTATTCCATACTTCCCTTTTCATTTCAATAGTGTCATATTTAATTATTTCAGGGTGGATGGCAAATAGCCTGCGCGTGTCGGGTGGTGATGGGTCTATCACAAGCATGTTTGTACCCAGCAGGTCATACACTACTCGGAAAGTGGTTACCAGAGCAAGAAAGAACATTTTACACCAGTATTGTGTATGCAGGTATCTATACTATCCGTTATTCTATATCTATTCTTACCAAAACGAAAAAAGGAAAATTAAATATTACAGCCCGGATATTGTATGCTACCAGTTCTATCAAACAAGATGATTAAACTCATACAATAATACTAGTATTATAAAGCTGTAGAGTTTTATTTGGCTAAACGCGCTACCTCAGGAATTGAAGAAATGGTTTTATATTGGAGGTTCAATACAAAAATATCTAGACATTAGACAATCTACAGACATTTATAGATTTATTATATTAATATGTATGTATAAGTATCTTTATAATTCCTTAAGATTTTGTCGGTGGTTTTCTACTACAGTTATTTATTGGGAGAGAAATATTTGTATTTGAGGAATTTAAGAATTTGGTACAGTGAGACTTAATATTTGATGATTTTATGAGGAATAAATATTTGCAGGTGCTCAACTCGGTCTAGTTATAGCAATGCCAGTATCTGGAATACTTGCCGAGACTAAATTGGGATGGAAACTGATATTCTATTCAGTATCTAGTATTATGATGATTTCTACGGCATTATGGATTTTCTTTTCTGCCAATTCTCCGAAAGACCATCGGTTAACCACGGAAAGTGAGCGAGAGTATATTGAAAGAGGATTGAATTCTACGGCTAATAGGGTATTTATAAGTTTTTATTTTTCATTCAATCATGAGAGCAAAGCCGCAGGTGAAAATAAGTGTATTCTCCCTATCCTGCTATGTGTGGGATAGAATGTGAAATTCAAAAAATATATATAATGAAGATTTTCAAGCTATGCAAAATAGGAAAATCTTAAGAGTCATTTAAACATAAATAACACTTGTAAATAACATATGTATATATATTTTTTATTCTTCTAATTTAAGAAATTGAAGACACCATGGAAGGAAATGTTTAGGTCCAAAGGACTGTGGGCCACAATGACCACTCATGCCGGCTCTACTGTTTGCTATATGCTGTTTTTCAATGATATGCCCACATATTTGGAAAAGGCGTTGGGAATTTCTTTAAAAAATGTGAGTTGTTTTTAATTGATAAAAAATCCATGCCTATTAAGACAAAACTTTCGAGAATTTAAGCTGTAATGTCTCTAAAACGGAGCGTCTTAGCACTGAATTCTTTCGGTTTATGTAAAACACACATGAAAATGATTAATAATAATTATTCTGCTTTTTCTGCTCTGGCTGATCCTATAAGCGGTAAAACGAAAATAGAGCGTAATTCATTATTAAAAAATATATGAATATTATTAAAAAAATATGAGGTAAAAATGTAAAATTTTTCATCCAGAGCGCATCTTTATCAGCACTGCCTTACTTGGGGATGATATTGGGTAACATCGGGTCGGCGGGTGTATGTGAGAAGATTTACAACAAAGGCTACTTATCCCTTTCTACCTGTAGGAAATTATTTAATTCTATAGGTAATGTATTTTATTTTTATTATTCATCATAGTCGTCATCATCTGCTATTTTTACGTCTATTGCGGTGCATAGGCCGACCTTTGAGGACTGCCCATTGAGCGTCGCCTTACTTCGCCAATTCATGGAATGAATTGATGAAGTAAGGCAAAGCCAGAAAGTAAAAAATGCATATTCAAATTCCTTTTAACTATATAGGTTTAAATATTATGTACATAATATGTTTCAGGTTTCGTCGGTGTGTCAATTGGTGTAATTACTCTAGCGTTTTGCAGTCCGGAACAGAAGAGTATTGCTATTGTCAGTTTGATAGCAACGCTTACTTTGAATGGTTTTGCTGCAGCTGGATTCATTGTAGGTTTATTCTTTATTTTTTTAACTGTTTTTGGCTTCACGCTTATCTCAGTATAGTAAAATAGATATAGGGAACCTCCTAGTGTTAATACAATTTTTGAGACAGTGTGTGGCGGTACTGAACGTCGCGCTCTGTCTAAAAAATCACTATATTATAATTATGACATAATAATTATATTATTATTCCTTTTATTTCCAATATTATTCCTTTGCAGATGTCACCGTTAGACATGTCACCGAACTATGCGGGTGTTATGTTTGCCATATCCAACTTTGTGGCTAATCTAGGAAGCGTGCTGACACCAATCGTCACTAGTTTGATATTGAACAATGATCCAGTAAGAACTGTCACATAATTACGTTTAGTAAAATAGTTTTTTTTACAGCTTCACACTTTTTTCTGCATAATAGGGTAAGCAAAGGTAACTTAATGTACACTGAGTTCCTCAGTCTCCGTCTCAATTTTACAGACATTGAATGTTAAGTCGGGGAATCTGCATCATGCCGCATTTTCTCTTATTAAAGAAGCGGAGAAATAAAATGAACTGAATCCCCTAATTGGGAACTGAACTCAAAACAGTCAGGTTGATAGATGCTGTGCAATGCGCCATAATGAAAACAAATAGTTAGTGATAAAATATTGTAGTAATATTCTTGAGACCCAGTTTAGGAGTGGCAGACATTTCGTTCTCCACTTTACTTACGTACTATGTCTGCCGAAGCGTACAATAATGTATGTGGAATAATAAAAATATGTACTCATGGAAATAACGCTAAGCTCATCATCAAAAAAGGGTTACTTTTCGCAAACCCTTTCATAATATAAAAGAAATAACACGAAACCATCAAAATCCACATAAACACTTTTAGCATTTTAACTAAAATAACTGAAAATCTCCAGAATTTTGGGCTAAAATCTCACTTTTGATATTTTACCGTTCACGATATTGCTAGAAAATTATATGACGCTTTGTAAAATGTTGGCCCATTTTCAAGGATATTTCATGTGGTGAGTGTGGAAAATATTTTTGAAAATGTACCTTGGAAAGTTAGTGTCACATTGAACCTGTAATAAATCGAAATTGAGTTATTACACTCCAAAAATCTGGTTTTCTACATTTTTCCCATTAAATGCCATCTTAGCTTCTATTCTAATACTAGTATTATATCTCTTAAGAGTTTGTTTGGTTTAACACTAGAAGTGCCGAAGATTAAGACCCCTCTTGAACCGCCGTCGTGACAAATTTGTCCCATTCTACTTGTTATGTTGATTGTCGGTGTAAAACAAAAAAAATATTTTTAAAATAATTCGTAAAATATGTAGACCATCTTTAATAATCAATTCTTATACTTTAACAAACATAAAAGTACCAAAAAACATAACACAAAGAAATAATCAAATATTTCAAATACGTTAAAAGGTCGTGACAACTAACTGAATAACTCTTACAAAATTATAAGTTATTGAAATTAGTTTATATTATTATTAGGCCATGTAATGCATTATATATTCTTCATCAGTGATACATCACAGATGATTTATAATTGCGTGGTAATGCCTCCAGAATTCTGGAGAAAATGCCAGCGGAGTGCATAACACTAGGTTCCCAGGTTCCCTCTACCTACCCTACAATTGCCCACATTTGGTATCGAGTGTTTTTCTGAAAATCAAGCCTAGCTTAGTCATCCTTTCATCTGATACCTCACTTGAACTAGCGGCAAAATTTAGTGTTGACACCAATTTTACCCCACTTTTCAGGCTATTATTTTCTAATATTTATGCATAAATGTATAGTTTTCAGATTTTTTCTATACTAGTACTACATGTAGATGCTAGCTGCCAAATTTCATAATTCTAAGTTAACTGAAAGTACCTTATTAATTTGATTACCTTTATAGTGTCGAAATACACGTTTTTTACTAAATAAATTGTCATATCTTTCTTTTATGGTGCTTTTTCAGGAAATCAAGGGTATGTAGATCGTCATATAGTTGATATTCAGATACTCATATGAATATCAACTCGATTTCTCCAAGCATTCCTGAGATAAGGGCACAGACAGACGGGTGGACAAAAAAATGATCTTATACGGGTTTTTTTTCCTTAAACGCTACAGACCCCTAAAAACTTAGGCATTGACTGCTAAATCTACTATTCATTTTTTTTTCTGCCCCCGCATCGTCCTTTCACCTCCACCTCGTCCCCGAGGCATGAAAATATGTCAAATTATACCCTCAAATAATAAAAAAATAATTGCGGGACAAAAATGACCCAGCGGCAGTTCTAGGTTCTCTAAATCTCTATTTTTTTTCAAAAAGTATGACTGCTATAAAATTATTTACATTTTTAATTAAATAATGGTGTAAAATTGGTAATAGTCAAAAAGTTTCATCTACATTAATTAACAAATAAAAAAGTTATATACAATCAAACTTGCGTTTGGGACAAAAATGGGACGGCGGCGCTTCTAGTGTTAATACGCTAATCTATGAAACTACTAGTACTAGTTTCTTCTTCTTTTCTTTTCTTCTTCTCTTTCGTTTTTTTCTTCTACTTTACTTGTATTTACGTGTTGAATATTCCGTTCATCGAGGAAAGCTATAGGTTATATTAAATCACGTTTATCTTTCGATGTATTCTTCCATATTTAGAATGTAACAATTGTTAGTTCTTTCCACATGACAACGGATGCAAAAAATATTTTTTTATGTACGTACTGTACACTGTTTGGTGGGGGTGCCCCAACTCCACGACTTATCTTTTATATTATTTTTATTTAAAGATAAAGAACCGGAATAGCACACTAGATGTTAATAACTTTAGATAAATCGCGGCGTTAGGTTCCGCCATTTAACGCACGATGTCTTAAAATAGGGCGGAATGTAGCGTAGGTAGGTGGGTGGTACGTGAAATTCAAAAACAATATTGTTTCACAGACAGATTTAACCCGTTGGCGGATCGTATTCTTCTTAGCTGCGGGTCTATGCATTACTACAAGCGTCGCCTACGTACTGTTTAGTACAGCTGACCGTCAAGAGTGGGATGACCCTGACTATCTGGATAAAAGGAAGTCTGATCCAGGTTTGGAAATTTAAAATAAACCAAAATAGATGATCATCTCATCATTCTCATGAGAATAAAAAAATAATTATTATAAATCCAATCACCACAAAATCTAATTAAAATTAATTGTGCTTTACAGAGGAAGTAAAACCAAGTCTAAGCCAAGAAAAGTCTGCGGCAAAGTAGCATGAATCACATATTTGGACAATACCTGAAGAAATTGTAAATAAATGTATATATGTTATATATATAATAAACTTCAAACTTTCCAATTGTGCCATTTTCACAATCAAATTTCATGAGATTTTTAAAGCTAGATATTTTTTTAAAACCCATCAAATATTTGAATATTGCAGGATTCTAAATATAGAATCGCCTCTTGACGATTGCCAAGAGGCGCAGGTTTGAATCTGGTTAGATTAAAAAATTTTACACATTCTCAAAACATTTTTTTCAATTTTTAGTTTGTAATGACGCTTTAAAAGCTGCTAAAAATACTCAACGTACTGATGTTTGAATTCTTCTTAATTTAAAAACTTCTAAATTAAAAAAATATATATTGTAAAAATATCCAGAAATAGCAAAATTAAGAGCTTTACATCTTGAAGGATAATAGAAATTGTTCCAGTTCGAAAGAAAATTACAAGACTATTATTTTGTTAAGTTAAAGTTAAGTTATTTGTGTTAAGGAATTTAAGAATTTGTCAAGGGTTGTTTTTATTTTAATTTAAGTCAACTATAATTTCGGTATTTTTTTTTTAGTTTATACATAATAATTCTGTAGTTTTTATTACTAAAAGATAAAAAAAACAAACTATTTGTATATTTTTTGTTTCTTAGCTATACGCTATATACTGTATACACTGCCATATACTGTTACCTGAGGAAAATAGAGTTAAAACACTCCGTTCCCAGCGTTCCGCTCAATTTCCATGTTATAAATAACATAGAATTTTTTTAGCTTCATGTATCCCGCAACTTGGACGATGTAAATTTCACAATACTTTGTATATATAGGTACAACGATTATTAAAAGAGTGTTTTTAACGTTCTTCTTATTTAAAACGCTTCGACTTGTAACTATTTAACTATGTAAAACCTATGAAACTGAAGTTGATCCCTTGTAATAGTTTTATCATCATGAAGCATCATTAGCAGCTATCAACGAGCTGGTCTGATGAGGGAGCCAGAACCTGAATCAATCGAGTTTTGGTTCATATAGTTAATTATAAAATTAACGTAACTTCTATATAAGCAAAGGAAACCCAATGAAATGACACTTCGTACTTCACATTATACACTACACACGAACAAAGACTCTATTTACATTATATTTTAAACTTAAACTAACAATTTGAAGACAAGAGTTGGTAAATATTAGATTATTTGTTATATCTCGTTTAACTAACAGCCGTGGCTCAGTTAAGACGTATCTGACTTCACGCGATGATTTTATTAATTATTTAGTTTTATAAAAAAACAATCTTTATATATATGTATAAGACGAGATGATCAGCTCATAAATATTATTAATTTCGAATAATTCTTACTTTTGGCGTTCCCACACTTCCCAAAGAAACTAACTACATGAGAAATTTCAGCCTTCTACGTTTAATAGTTTAATGAGGAATGGTTATAGCTATGAAATAATGCTTCAAAGTTCGTTACAGTAGTGGTCTACTCTCTGATAATCTCAATATAGGCCTCAGGGATCCCTTTGGATCGCAATGCCCTCCAAATACAATAACGAGGCACACAGTTAAAGGACTTCTGCAAATCTAAAAAGGCCGCAAATCTAATGCAGAGCTCTCCTTTTTTTTGTATGCCTGTTCCTAAGTTAGTTCTAAGTAGTCTTAACCTAGTTCTAAGTAGTCTGTCCACTAAAGTACTGATTAAGTTTGTGGTAACGCCCAAGCCAAACCAAGTGTTGTTGGAAAAAATTCAAGCTTTCTGGTATCGATACTACAATAAAAATAATCAAAGCTAAAGATTTTGATACAACACGCCATGAAACCGAGCAGGATAGAATTGTTTTTTTGACAAAGTAATATCAAAAGTTCAATATCTTAAAATACAATGCTATCGCTAATCGCTATTATATTATGTATGTGAAAAAAATAAAAGATTTTATAAGTATACCTATATATTATTTATTAAACGAAACTAAATTCGTAGTGAAACTGCGTAGCTACAGAAGAGCTAGTTCTGTCAGACCAGTGACGTCACGCGGGTCGGTTACGGCACGACGGAATCTCGCGTCGCGCGCTTTAAAGGACAATATCTCAAAAACTAATAGACGTATCAAAATAATTCTTTCACACGTATTTTTTGTGTTTACAAGACGACATGAAGAAATTTAGAATCTATTGAATCGAATTGAATCTAATTTATAATAATTTAAATTTAGTGATTATTCTCCATTGTAAGGTCTGTCAGTCACTCAGTATGTAACGAAGATGTTAATTTACAGAAAAATGTAGGTAATTCCACGGGTAATCAGAATCTTAGTGGTGGGCTTATGCAATAAAGTTTTGCTTATGGAGAAAATTGTAAAACACAATAAAAAGCCACCCCACATTTCAATTCAGATATAAAAACTATTACGATTCCATAGATATGCATATCATATTCAAAAGGCTATTGTCATGCATTGGGGCAAGTTTTGACGCTAAACGGAATGGTTATAGATTTAATACTATACAGTGGGATGACTATATTATTCTTTTTATTCTTATTATTAAGGCCAGTCATGGCACACAAAGTGTGACTGTAAACGTGACTGGTTGTGGGTTCGATCCCTACTCGAGGAAATTAAATATTTACTTAAATGTATAGTTCCATTTCTTCGCTCTGGTGTAGAGTTCTGCCACTCAACACGTAACGCCTTCAGAATTCGGCTAAATGAGAGGAACGGAGTGTCTTAACACTAAGTTCCCTCTGCCTACTCATGCGTGTACGGGATACAGCGTGAAGCTGTTTTATGATTTGATTTTTTTATTTCTCCGCCCTAATAACATAAAAGGCGGGATTGAATTTTACCGTTCAGTGCGCTATATTTCGAATAGAAAGTGGAGAATCGAGATTGACACTTTACTTTCCTTATTATTTCCTGCTATGCGAAAAAAAGTATATACAACTAAAAAAAACCAGGAGAGGAAAACCGATGGCCATTGGTGAAAAAAAGAATCCGATGCTCGCCCAGCATGAAAAGGACAACATTCAGCGGGCAACGATCTGGTCAAGGCACTAGAAGGCGCTGGATGTGGGAAACACAGTTACGATTATCACCAAAATTCTTGGGGTATATTTGTCCAGCCGTGGACAAACCAAACGGCTAGGATGATGATGTTGAAGATGGTGAAATAAAAATTAAACGACTATTACCCTGAAATTATATTTGTTTAAAAATATATATATTTAAACAAGGCCAACAACACTTGTACACTGTCTGGAAATATAATTTTAATATTTATTCTAATAATGACAGTTATTTGTTTTTATTGACAGAGAAATAAAGTAGATTAGAAATGTACGTGACATTGTAATGTAAATACTCATTGTCCTTTATTATAAAGGCATAAAGATCGAAATTGCTCATTTTTACTTTATTACTTGCTCGTGTAATAACACACATATTATAACGTATTTAAAAACTAACAGTTTAATTCTATTTTACTTATTTAATATTTTTTAAATATTTTTTTATGAGGTCAGTCGTGGTAGGGGCACAAAGTGAGACTGTAAAACCGACTGGTTGTGACTCTTCCTACCCTGCTTGCGGGATACATGCGTGAGCACTTATTAAGCACGCTTTTAGAGACATCGAATACTGAAAACCCAACTCCCCCTTTCTTTTACCAGACCTGGGAATTAATTTATTTCAAATTTTACTTATAGTCAGACGCGCCATTATTATTAATGAACAAAGTTTAGAAAATTTCACAAACACAAATGCAAAAATCTATAAATAAATAATTATATATACAGTTTCATGTGTAATCAAGGATTTCTAAATAAACTAAACGACAGATAACGATAACGAAATCTTTTACTTGTTTCATCTGTACGCACGATTTTTGGGCATTCTGTTGCTTATAATTGACTAAAACCATTTTGCTTTGGAAAGTGATGATGATATATATTTTAAAATGGACGTAGAGTTTATAAGAAATAAATATGAGGATAGCTACGATGGAGTTGTTACAAAAACAAGTGAGTTGAGATATTTTTTTCTTATAAACATTTTGAGATACAGTTACTCCATTCCTCGTCCTCCTCCTCCTCATTTTCGTCACGTGGAACTTAACACCGCTGTTTTATTTAACCTGTCTTTTATAAGTTAGTTTAGTTATACATCATATTCAAATAAACATATCCTAACTGCGTCACGGCTATGCTTGTATTTAAAAAAGTTAGGACATCGAGATTTTTGCTTTTATAGGAAACTGGTACATGAAATTCAATTCTTAATTAAAATTTTCCAAAAAAAAATTCCTGATACATAATTTAAATTTTAATAAGCAATTAATTGTTTACTAATAAATAAATAGCATTGTAATAAGACACTATAGTGACGCAGTAGTAATGTCCTTATCAAAACAACTACCTACGGAGGCAAATACCTGTTCTCCTTAACAGATTCGCTAAAAATAAAGCGCAAAAGTTATTTTCTCTATACAACATGTTACGTCAATATGACGAAAAATAAAAAGAAAACAAAGTGACGCGTCACTAGTTTCCCTTGACTATTTCCATGTGTTCTCCTTGAATGGTGAAACAGAATAGAACCAACCTTCAAATTCGGGACTCATCAGTAGATTCCATTATTTTTTTTTTACTACCTCCGTATGATTTAGCAAATGTGTGTTGAAAGGAAACAATGGAGTTTCTTTACTACTGAACTCAATACTGACGATAGAAAGATTAAATTGATTAATGATTCTACTTATGAATGCTTATAATTAATGTTTATAATTAATATTGATTTTGACACAAAGTGTGGCTTTAAACGCGACTGGTTGTGCGTTGATCGCCACACGATGGAATTAAATATTTATCTAAATTTATGTTTCCATTTCTTCGCTCTGGTGTCCAGGCAAAGTGCGGCGGTGAGTTTCGCCACTCAGCACGCAATGCTTTCAAAATTCAGAGGAAAGTGGGAAACAGAGTGTTTTAACATTAGGCTCCCTCTACCTACCCCACTGTGTGACGGGATACAGCGTAAAGCTTATAGTAGCGATAGATATTGATTTTTATAATTACTAAAAAATATTTTTTAAATTTTTTTCCATGTAACTTTACAGAATTCAAAATTGGTATACGCCATTTACAAATGGTGTACATGTTCTTGTGCTCACTCGCCATTGGCATGATGAGGAGCAGCAACGTGGTAGCTATATTGTCAATATCTGATAAAACAAGGATTAACGATACTTATATTCAGGTAATTAACGCAAACTATTATTAAAAAGAAATAAAAAAGTAAAGAACATTGTAGGAATATTATAAATATCTTTAATCAGATTTGTAAACGACCAGAAAGAGACAAAATTCGGCTATAACGCCGTTCCAATTTACATTTTCTCTCTCTCTCTCTCTCTCTCGACCTCTCAAGTAATTATTTAGGACATTCATTGTAAATCATGATCACATTTTTTTTTATTTTAGCTTGTGAGTTACAAGCATCAGTAGTTAGAACTAGTTAATAAAATTTACGAGCATTTTTGTTTAGAGGTGATTCGTGGCACAGAGGTTATACCGTGCGACCGTTATGGTTTGTGAGTTCGATGCCCGCTCGAGAAAATGAAAAACGTTGAGTACAGTCATTCAACACGCAATGCTTCAGAAATTCAGCGGAAAGTGGAGAACGGAAGTGTCTTAATGGGAACGAGTGTCTAGGTCAACACAAGGCTCCCAGGTTCCCTTTGCCTACCCTACTATGTACCGGATTCAATGTGAAGCTAAAAAAATTATGTATTCCTTTTGTGTTGTTTAAATAGGTCTATTCACCCACTTACTTAAAATTATAACATCTTCTTTTGTTTCTAAAAGATTCCGCAGAAAGGGCTACTTACCCTTAAAACCACCTTTTTGTATATTTGTTTTGTACATGTATTTTTATGTAGGTGGCGTAAAAGTAAAGTATAAAGTATCCATACCTATATTATAAATTCGAAAGTAACTCTGTCTGTCTGTCTGTCTTTTACGCAATCAGGGCCAAACCTCTAATTTAATTGTGGTAAAATACTCATATAGAGATACTTGAGGGTCTCGGGATGAACATAGGATACTTTTTTTTCTCATATTTGTAATATTATCGATATATAATTTATTCTGCAGTGTTAATAGCAACGATTTGCAAAGTTTGTTGTTAGAAAACATCACCAAAAATAAGCTTGCTTAACGCATCTTTCTATTGAAAACTGAAAATAATTTCATAAATATATTAAGAAATATTTATATATAGTTCAAGCGGGCGTAGCCGCGTTCGTGTCCACTAGTATTTTTATATAAACTTATATTTCGAATTTATTTTGGTACATAGATGTCTTATATTATTTCTTTCACAATTTCTAGATACACAATTGGGATAAAAGAATCCAAGGAACGATATTCTCGTCATATTTTTTGGGCTACGCGTTAGTATTTTTGCCGGCTGAAATCTATTTAAAAACTTTAGGAGATAAGTTTGTCATAACGGCTATTCTACTAATTAATGGAGGACTCTCTGCTGCTATGCCAACAATTATTAATAAGGTACTAAAATAGAAAGATTATTACAACAGTTCCATATATTAAAATAATATTATTTACTTGATGCCTTGTGGTGCAGGGTTACAAGCGTGCGCTTGTATACGCGACGGTGGTGGGTTCGATTTCTACTTATGGGTATGAATTATTACATATTTTAATTTCCTTGCTTTAGCACGAGACAAAGCGTGACGATTTTACTAAGCGCACGAAACCGCTTGTAAAAGCTATTGTATTAAAAAATCAGCTTCAGCAGGGAAGACAGAGGGAAACTAGTATCGAGATACTCAGTTCACAATTTTTGGAACTCAACACCACACGTTGCCGTAACACCAGAACGAAGAAATGAAAAAATACATTGAAATTAATATTTCATTTCCTCGAATGGGAATCGAACCCACAAACAGTCGCAGTTACAGCCACACACTTGTGCCTCTACGACTGTCCTCAAAATTGATTACTGGACTTGTATATTATACAAAAACTATAAAATTCTTTTCAAAATTTTATAGGGTGGATGGATAGCGCTGTGTAATGCAGAATTCATAATGGGCATGAGTCAGGTTTGTCTATCTCCAATCAATGAACATCTTATTTCAAGCTGGCTGCCACCCAATGAGAGGAGAATTTGTGGTTCTATAATACAAGGAGGTAAATAATCTCAATCTCAAAATACATATACGCTATTAGAGCAAGCTAATCGTTTCTAGTGGGTTCAAATCTGGCACCGCTAAATTTTTTAATACGTTATTTTATTTAATGTAGATAACTATTGTATTTTTTCTTAGTTTGGAATATTATCTCAAGTAATTTATTTTTATTTTTTAGGAATTCTTCTTGGCATCATTACAGCCTTTCCTGTGTCTGGTCTTCTCTCCAAAACCCAATTGGGATGGGAACTTATATTCTATTCTCAAGCAATGATGACACTATCCCTAGCTACAATATGGGCTCTACTCACTGCAGGCACTCCAGATAGCCACCAAGCTGTGGGTGATTGTGAAAAGGATTTTATTAAACAAGCCTTATCATGTTATAAAAAGGTGCAAAGAAGAACAATATATATATATATATTAATTATTTTTCAGTTTCTATTGAACTGTATGTTGCCGCTATAACGACTAATACTAAAACTAAATAAAACGAATATTTATGGGGTTTTTTATATAACACACGTTATTATTTTACCGTTTTTATAAATAATGTAACGAAGCCTTAGAGCGCGAGTCCGACTCGCACCTGGCCAATTTTTATTATATATAAATTAATTTTGTTTCTTTTTCATTTATAGAAACAATTTAAAAATCCATGGCATCAAATTATTCGAACGAAGCAATTTTGGGCGATTGCTCTAACACATGCAGCGGCCAACGTCACATTTATTTTCTTTTTAGTGGAAATACCGTCATTCCTCCTCATAACACAATCTATCAGAATAGTAAGTTTCGTTCGATTTGAAACAAATATTTATATAATCATCACAAAATTAATAATTATAAATTAAAAAGCAACAAATAATAATCATTTCCTCGCTATAGTGACAATTCAAGACGCCTAAAATCAGCAATCCAATTTTTATTGTATATAATGAAATTATATAGCTGAGTACACTTTGGAAAAACTTGCAATTTGGAATAATTTGCAAGAACTACCAATGTCACGTACCCCAGCGGTCATTGGAGAACTGTTTGTTTTGACACTGAGTTTCTCTCAGTGTCTTGCTAATCGGGAAAAAGCATGTAACTGCTAACTAACATATAGAGATACCTTCTTATCTTCCTTAGATTACTTCTAAATCTTCCAAAACTTACCTGTAGATATGTAAGATGATAAAAACCGTTCTTATTTCAGAGTAGTTGGCTATCATCACTACCATTCATATGTGTGTGGTGTGTGTACATACTTACGGCGTCACCTATCGAATTTGTAAACAACATTGGTCTTACTAGTATATTATTTGACAGACAATATTTTAGGAAAATTGTCAATGGGATAGGTAAGATATATATTGTAATTACGATTAGTTTCCCCTTGTATACAGTACTTAACAACGTAGGCAGAGATATCGCATGCAGAGTGGCGGAACTCAACGACGCACTCTGTTCTGTTACTAGAGCGAGGAAATGATAATAAAATTGTATTAATTCATTAAATTAAATTTATTTATTTCATTAAATTAAATTAATTTATTAAATTAATTGTATTAAAATCATTATACCCGTAATAATCGAATAATAATTTTAATATACTTTTATTATCATTATCCTCTTTATCGGATCCTTAAGCGTCATGTTAGAATTTGCAGCTTTTCCGCTGCGACTGCTTTCCACGACGACTTCTATTTTGATTATTATATTAAGCTCTATATATGAATATAGAAATTGAAAAAAATAATTGTTTTAAATGAAACTTGGTAATGTACTTTTGTATGGTAATATTTGGAAGACACTTGGAACTACTTCCATTAAATTAAGTTACTATTACGTAGTGTTATCATAATACCATTAAATCTACCTGTCTGTCTGTTTCCAGCAACTTTTGGAATTGTAATAGGATTAATGATGCTCCCGAATTTCATTAATAACTGGAATCAATTAGGAATATTTGTGTTGATGGGCACGCTGGGTCTACTTGGTTTACAATTTTCAGGATTTTTGGTAAGTTTTCAAGTAATACTTTTTTTATTACTTCACTTGCCAATAAAAATTGTATGTAGATATAGTTTCTTAGAAATCAATAAACAAAAATGTCTTATTTCAGGAAAATCATAAGGATATGACCCAAAATTTCTCAGGAACATTGCTAAAAATGACGAGTGCTGTGGCAAATACTATAGGAGCTTTGGTACCATTGTTCACTGGGTTAGTGATTGGTGATGAAAGAGTGAGTATGTTATGGAAATCTAAATCAAACGCTTTACCTCGACACCAGAGCGAAGAAATGGAAATATCATCATCATCAAATCAGCCTATTCGGTTACACTGGTGGACATAGGCCTAATAATAATCCTATTCCTATAATGGACATATAAATGTCAATAAATATTTCACTTCCTCGAGTGGGGATCGAACCCACAAACGTTGCGTTACAGTCATACCCTTATCCCGCTGCGCCATGATGGTGTTTAAATAATAAAGTCAATGTGTAAAATGTTTTATTGTAGTGGTTGGTTTTTCGAGTCAATCCACTCATAGTAGGGTATGCAGAGAGAACTTAGCAAGTGTTCTGTACACTAAGCTCACTCCTTTTCCCCACATTCCGCCCAGTTTTCAAGACATTGTGTATGGACTGGCGGAACACAAAACCGCGCCTTATCTTGAGTGGCAAAATTCAATGCCAGGTTTTGTCTTCCACAAGCGAGAAAAATGAAAATAATTCTTTCTCCTGAGTAAAACGTTTTAATTTTTTTTAATATATGTTATTTTTTGTATTTTTCAGATAGATATCAATCGATGGAAAATAATTTTGTTCATGATTGCATGTTTTTATATTTTGTGTAATATAATATACAATGTGTTAAGTAGCAGCGAACGCCAGGACTGGGATAGATGCGACATTATGAAGTTTGGTTATATAAACGGTTTGTTAACATTTTATTTGTTAAGGTTATAGGCCGACTAGAGCGGCGTTGAGTTCCACCACTCAACACGTAATCCCTTAAGAATTCCAGCAAAAATGGGTGTTCAGCACCCATTTTTGCTGTCTGTCTTAATAAAAACGAAGTGTCTTAACACTAGCTTCCCAGGTACCATGTTATATGTGGCAGAACATGTATAGCAACAGTATTTTCTTTCGAACTTTTTGAAACAAAAGAAAGAAAATAATGACATGTCACTACGTTATAACTTATTATCACTTGAAAGATCTTTCTAAAGAATAAAAGTTTTGATAATTTAAATGATACCCTTTAACCAGATTAAGGGCGAATATATTGTTTTAAATATTTTTTTTATTGATGACGTTTCGAAAACTTTACAATACTAGGTAACATGGGTCTATTGAGCTAATTATTATATCGAACTACCACCAACGATTTCTTAGTGTCTCCGCAGACTGCCCTGGATTCTTGCAGGACAAGCTAACTGTATCTTAATCTCTAGTGCGGAGGGATTGAGACTTCAAAGTTCAAAGATATATTCCTAGAATGATGCATGAGGCTATTAAAACACCCTAACTTCAATAGAGAAGACGATTAGAAACTATCTACCATCTGGGACCCACCTGGGACCCACCCACTCTTGAAATCTTCGCTGTAAAACTTTCAAAGCTTCGGACCTCCAAAACTGTATATCTATACTTCAATATAAGAGATTGATCCGGCTTAAGAGTTTAATATTTATATTATACTTATTTTAATAAGTAAGAATCGCAAATTAACTTATCATTTTTGTCTCTTTCAGACGTTACAGGATTAGAAATGGAGGAAATTAATCAAAATAAAAGGATAATGAGAGGCACGGAAGAGGACACTTTGGTGTGAATTAAGCGATATGATATCTTTTGTACAGTTTTAGTAATATTAAACACGTTTGAAAGCATCAACTGCCTTTAATATATTTTTTAAATTTATATAAAAGCTAGTGGACCCGAACGCGGCTACGCCCGCTTTAACCATACGAATATTTATTAAATATATGTATGAAATTATTTTCAATTTTCAATAGAGAGATGCGTTAAGCAAGCTCATTTTGGGTGACGTTTTCTTACAACAAACTTTGCAAATCGTTGATTACCAACGGTCGCATAGCGACGGTTGTAATTAACATGGCGGAAAAAATTGAATGTCAAATTGATAAGTGTTTTAATATATTAGTATATATCGACAATATTATAAATATGAGAAAAAAAAGTATCCCATGTTCATCTGGAGACCCTCAAGTATCTCAAGTATAAGAGTATTTTATCACAATTAAATTAGCGGTTTGGCCATGATTGCGTAAAAGACAGACAGACAGACAGACAGAGTTACTTTCAAGTTTATAATATAGGTATGGATATATCATAATTTTGATTATTACCGAATATTTCTTCAGCGAGTGGCATTTCCCGCCCTACCTTCCATATAAACTTCATTACTTATAGATGAAAACAACTAAAATACACGTTCTACAAACCAAAATGCCAGTTAGCAAACTTCATTATACAATTTAAACCTAGTTTTGAACGTTTCAAAATATTCCGAACTTTGGAAACGAGATGGGAATGTTAGTGAATTATTAAAGCTACTACAGGGTGTGATTATGCCTAAATGATTATCATGTAAATTAGCGGTTGCTCAATCAGCTCAGTTGGATTCAATTAAATGGCAGGTTTGAAATGTATGAATTTGTATGTAATATTGTTAGAAATACTTAATGTATTCAAGATTAGCCATATTAATATTATCATTGGCAAGTTATCCAATACATACAATATATTTATTATACGTACGTATGTGTGTATTATCTATACTAGTATTATATAGTTTATTTAATTGAACAAGCTAATCTTAGAAACCAATTCTTCGAATTAAAAACATATTTATGTCTTATAGAATACATTTATCACCAAAGGTATTTTAATATTTTAATTTCTGCGATGTAGCTGCAGTCAGAGTTACTTTAGAATGTTTCCTGGGTCATTATTCTTCGCTATTTCTGTTCGACTGCGAAGTTGCAAGTAAAAGTTAATTGATACATGAACCTGTCGTGAGACGGTAACCTTGCAGCTTGCAGCTATGGCTTTCCTTATTTTTTGGGATAGAATTGTCTATTTTTTTATTTTTTCGTAAGTAATTTGAAGATATGAAAAATAGTGAAAATAAATTTGTAAAGCTGCTTTTTCTTTTTAGGGTACCGTACCTCCAAAGGTAAAAACGGAGACCTTATAGAATCATTTTGTTGTACGTGTGTCAATAGAATTTATCTCGCATTATATTGCATGGAGGTAACAAGCTGAAATTAATATCAATCACTCATGTTTATGGTTTAAGTTTATTTCATACAAAAATATTTGAAACTTAAGTTTGTCAACATTTATCAGTTGTAACTTGTACTTCTTGAATCCTAGAACTGATACGGAATCCTTGGTGGACGAATCCAACTCGTTCTTAACCGGTATTTTTTTATTTAATGCCCTTAAAATTAATGGCTCTGAAGAATAAGGAACATAAACCCAAGTATGCAATAACGCCTAAAAGGAACAGAGGTGGGTAATAAAAAGGCTCTAATAAAAAAACATTTACGAAAAATCAACGCTTAACCCCCCGTCTCTTTCTAGGGTTCAATTTGGAAATGAGGCGAGTAATGTAAATGACTCTAATTTAAGGATAGATCACAGTAATGAGTTAAATGGAACATTTTTCTGCTATAACTTAGGATGAGAAATGGGGTTAAATACAGGGAGTTAGATTAAGGGTGACGTTTGATAGATGGTTTTTTTTTACCTTCATATTGCATAAAACAGGGTAGGCAGAGGGAACCTGGGAATCTAGCGTAAAGACACTCAGTTCTCATTAAGGTACTTCCTTTCTCCATTTCCGCTGAATTCTCGAGGCAGTACAGGTTGAGTGGTCGTCACTGAAGCTAGAAAAGAATATTAAATATTGAAATCCACAACCTGCTCTGCCTTGCCTGCCTTTTAGAAATTTTACTCAGTAATTTAGAAAATAACCTACTTGGAGAGAAAGCTCGGCATGACCAATACGAATATTTATTTAAGCCTTTATATTGCTCCACAGCCCCCCGTTTCCTTCAGCATTATTCCCATAATAAACGATTCGTTAAGACACTACGTTCCCATAACGACGTTGCCGTTCCTATTAGGGCATTTCCACCGAATTCTTTAGGCATTATTGTTACCAGACCGGGGAAAAGAAAATATTAAATATTTCATCCACCCGAGTGGAAATTGAACCCACAATCTACCACACGCACTTTGCATCCCTGAGAAACGACGGTACCTATATGAAATAATAAATAATAAATCATATTAGATCCGCATTAACAAGTTTATTCTTCGCTGTGTCTATGAATATTAATTTTTAGAATATTGAAATTTCAATCGGTGCTGCGAAGTTAATTACGCTTCCATTCGCAATTTGAATTTAAATTGAAAACTTTAAAAAACGAAGGCTCCATCGCCTTCTCTGTAAAATTGACCTCTTTCCAGGAAACGGTGTACAAGAAAAAAAATACGCGGAGTATACAAATTCAATTCTTGATTTATACTACTACTGTTACAATGTGAACATTTGTGAGAAATTATGTTTGTTCCACTTTCAGACAAACACTACTTAACAGTTTGAGATTAAATTTTACAGTATTTTATTTATTAATTAATTCATTTCTTCCCTCTGGTAGCGAGGCGAAGCCCGACACTGAGTTCCACCAATCAATACGCAATGTCTCCTGAATTCGGCAGAATGTGGAGAACGGAGTGTCTTAGCACTCGTATTACCTGTGCGGGATACAGCGTGAAGCTAATATGTTTTTTTCAAATATTAATTTCTCTGGTAGACAAGTCGTGTTGTTGTCTTCTGCTACTTATCACCAGATTTCTCTGCATATGCTGCAAGGTTCCCGTTTCGTACCTAACAGAAATTAAAATAATTTCATGATAACACTCGGAGTAGCAAACAACCTACGACTATCGAGTATAACGTCAAATATTTCCCAACTGCGTCATACATTACATACATAGATTTATAATATTAAAATGAAATGTAAATATAAGGTTACGAATTCAACTTCCTCGTAGATCGTACGTCTAGTTTTAGGAGAATATAATGTTTGTTTAAGACTTTCCAACTTGTTAAGTACATACTATGTCCTTGTTATAATATTAATTTCGCATTGGGCATGTTGGGTATGTGAGGAAACTTGGGGATTTAATATTCCGTCCGCGGAACTCTCTGCCGTTGGTTCACCTGAAGATATAGAATTTGAATTTTATTTTTTGCAATAAGGTCCTTAATTGTAAATAGCGTAGAAAAGTTTATAATTAAGACATATATAAGTATTTTTATTTTAGTAACAGTTTTGATTTTTACAGTTTTTATAATATACATTTTTGGAAACCCAACGTTACGTTCAAAACCGTACTTATTTCAATACACGCATGATACTGTGTGCATATTTGTTTAAAATGATAAAAGTTAAACATTTTATAAGTGTCAGATAAAAAATTTTTTTTTACTGTCACTCGAATGTGGATTTTGACATTTTGACTACTATACTTACTTATATAAGCACCTACTGAATACACAGTGTTTTGAATACATTGGAAAAGCGGAGAACGGAGAGTCTTAACACTAAGTTTTCTCTTCCTACCCAGCTACATTCGAGACAAAGCGAAGATAAATGCAAATTGTAGAAAATAATATTTTAATTACTTCTTTAATATAACTACTTGAAATCTTGTATTTGTATGTAAGTTCCAACATTGTCATTTGTTTATTTATTTTTTACTTTTTTAAAAAAATATTTAAAAAAAAAATATTTAACAATTATCTCTTAATGCAATTTTTGTCTTGGTTGGCACCGTCAAAAATAGCGGATTTTATATAGTAAATAGACATCTATATGTATTAATAATTTCATTAATTATTTAGATGTGTTCATCTTATATATTAAGGGATACTAAGGAGTTGTCTGGTTAAAATTTGAAAAATAGTAATCTATATAGGTACATAATTAACTAAAAAACGTAAAAATATTTCATTCCCTAAAATAACGTCTATCTAACTTTCGCCATTAAGCAGCTAAAAACCACGAGGGTGAAACTAATTTTCTCCTGAAGTACTTAGTCTTTGGTTCATTTGGCTTACCTTTACAGAACCTTAAATATATTTTGTATAAAAATTTCGAATGAAAATTCGGTTCTTTTTTGTTATAATTTTAGAATTTATATTTATATAATATATTCTCTTCTTTTCTTATTTAATATAATTATATCTATATAAGATAAATTATTCATCTAAAAAAGATTTAAAAAAAATGTATCCCGCACACAGCAGGGTAGGCAGAGGGAACCTAGAACAAGAACGATTTGGACAAAGGAAAACCTTTTGAATATAAACATTCCTTCAAATGGCAATCCAACTCGCACAATCAGAGAACTTCAACGAACACAGAACTATCCATGAAGCAATTTAGAAACTTATATGACATTGCGGAACCCACGCTCTGTCAATAAGTTAATTGAAACCAGACGTACATATCTAGATTTAGAATATTCAGCGAGACCCGTTTGCCAAATTGAACGTAAAAACCCTTTCGGCCGATGCCTCCAAAATCATTTCAACAGATGTCCCTTATTGTTCATTTGTTCTTACTGTCGGTTTGTTCATGCGAATACTTTGGTTAATTGAAGACAAACGATATATGTATATGTGAACGTAATAATATATTGTACAAGTTAAGTTGCCCCTTGAAATAAATTAAATTTCCTTCTCTCTCGCTAACGTCATGGGAGAGTGCGAGTCGTAGTCGTTGAGAACCCAGTTGCACTAACGATTAATAATAATTAGCAAATTTAAAAGATTCGATAACCTATTCAAAATCATTTTATATGAAAAATATGTATAATGTAAATAAATCTTGCATCTAAATAAGTCCTAGAAGTATACTTTCAATTCATTAAGTCATATTTTTTATTGAAACTAAATACGTAATTATTTTTACAAATATGACGATTTTTTTTATATTGCTAATTAGACCGTGTACAAGTAGAACCAAGTGAGAATTGTAGATTTATTTGGTAAATTGGATTTGACCTTGCGACGGGTTTCAATGATCAGCATCTGATTTCTTGCTCCAATGAACGCACTTTATTGGCTGAATCTTCGAGTTTCAACATTATATTGTAAACTTATTCAATTTTAAATAAAGTACGCTTGTAGTTTTAATTAAGGTTTGCGTTTATTGGTTCCTGTCTTTCCTTTTAGATTTAGACTAGCAGACGCGCGCACCTTCGCCTGCTTATTTGCACCCTTAGAGTTAAATTCTAATAAACCACGAAACACGTGTTCAATGAAATATATTAATTATATATCTATATTAAATTGGAAATGGAATTTCCAAATATCACCACAAAAGAGACAACGCCCCAAAACGTGCCACTGTATGTACAAGATAATTTTATTAAAAATATTGCGGTTTTTTCTATTGTAAACACAAAAAGATACTAAATGTACATAAATGACTTTGAATTTTACAACTCTTGTTAGCTTCTGTACAAAAATTGTTTATACTTACTGATATGTAACATATTTGATATTTAATAAGATTGTCTTATTACGTCACTAGGACCTACAGCATTGATTAATATTTTTTTGTAGATGTGCCTTTTTATTAGATTTCCTATTGATATTATTACATGTTTCAATTGAAATTGTCCGTAAAAAAAAACATTTTTAGAGATTTTTGACATATAATTTGAAAAGTGACACGTGTTTTACAAATTTAAAATTTTACCTACAGGTAAACGCAAAAGTTTTTAATAAAAAATATTTTTTTCGCTTATTTACTATCCTTTATTAGAATAATACAAGTCAGCTTGGATTAGACTAAAAAGCTAAGTAGTTTTTATCGTTATGGCATTTAATTTTAAGTTTTAATGCAAATTTTTGTCTTCTTTTATTTTCTTACATACAAAATGGTCTATTGTTCAGGACATCTGCTCTGGACCAAGCCCGACGTTGAGTACCACCACTCACTCTCGAAAAAAACATTGCAAAAAAGAAATATGGACCTTCATATGCAATTGAAGTGTTGCGTGGCTAAAACCAAACGTGAAGATGTGGAAAACTAAAAAAAAACATGCTATTTAATTAATCAAAAATGAAATGCCACTTCTGTTTGTTATCACAATAAATATAAAGTAAAAGTGTAAAATTTTTATTTTATGATGACTCGCCGTCAGCTGTGTAAGTCGTGCATTCACCACCAGAAAGTTAAATGATTAACATGAACTGACAGACTGAGTAAAATAACAAGAATAGAGACTTGCAGCTTTACACTTGTTCACTAATAAAATAGAAGTACAAATTAAAATGGCGGATGCGGAATATAAAACACTTCCTATTGCAGAAAATGGACAGGATCACAGTATGTATATTTATATTAGAATTGTATCCTATCCTATCCTATATCTTATTTATCCTTTATCTTAAAGCAAAGTCGCTTTTCGTGTCTGTCTGAACTTTCTAACTCTTCTTCTTCTAAACCACCCAACGGATTTTGATGCGGTTTTCACGATTATGTCGAGTATTTCTCAGGGAAGGATTATATATAGTTTATTATTTGTATATTCTTATGTAAGTTAACATAAATAATATCTTATTTATGTGTATAAAGTCCTACCCGTTGGTACACTTTCGCGCATGCGCTGCTTTAATGGTAAGTACTACATGAAAATAATGTACTGGAGTATTGTTTCTTTTAATGAGATCTACAAAAAAGTCGCCGACGACATATTCGTATCTTTTAAGAACAACGTGTAGTGATCTTTCTGTCTAAAAATAGTAATTTCAATAAATTTTTTATTGTGAGGGATATTTTTCCATAATGGTTTAAATCCTTATCCTTTAAAATACTTTATCAATTTTCTACGTTAAACGAAGATAAAATTTGCTTTTTACACTATTTCGAAATTGCGAATAGTTTTAGAGAAAAACGCATTTAATTGTTGACACATCACGCCGTTGACACATCAGCTGTATCGACTCAAGTTTTACTTATCCCTTACTCTCAGCATATAAATAAGTATATTAGTTACGTTGGCCATTTAATGTAGATCAAAACTGTCTTTTACTGTTTTTCATTTTAATAAGTACTTTAGAAGTTGTTACAATATCAAAAAATCCTTGCTGCGAAACGGCTCGCCACTCGCCATGCGTCCCTCCGCGCCCCGCGACGTTTTGCGTCCGCCGCGCCCGCCTACCTTACACGCATCGGTGGTTCAGTGGTAAAATGCTCGGCTGCCACGCGGCCGGCCCGGGTTCGATTCCCGGCCGATGCATTCTATTTAATTTTCCTCACAGGCAGCCACGTAGTGCTTGCTTTTCATCAGGGACAGAGTACCCTCTTCCCTACCCAACCGGTGTCGCTGTAAAAGCCAATAGGGCTAACAGCATTAACCGTCAGAGAACCAAGGCCCTGATGTCGTTCGGAGCTACTACTGGCAAAGTAAATTTAGAAGTGATTGCACGTACTTTGGAGTTATCCAATAATTATAATGTATTTCCACGCGACATAGTTGGTTACATCTTTCGTTTAAGTATTTTTGGGTAAGAGAATAGTAGGTAGTCTGTTGTTTATAATTTCTTTCGTTTAAGTTTTCTGTTGTTTGTGTTATTTATTTGTGTTTATTTTAAAACAATTGGAAAATCCTTATTGGAACTACGAAAATGCGGGTTGCATTAGGGTTTAATTAATTTTCACATTATCTTAAGTGCTTTGCAAACATACATTATATAAATAATCCAGTAGTAAAACCGGGCGAAGCCGCAAGAGGCTCGCTAGTTTAATATAAGTAAAAAAATGAATAATTCGTTTTGCATCACTCTATTGTATTTAAAAGCACAATTATAATATTTTATTGAAGTTTTCTCTGCTTTATTTATTAAAAAATGCGGAACTCTAATAAGAAAGATTTCGTAAGTTTACGTAATCTCAATAATATGTGTAATCATATCATATGTAAACGCTAACTAATACAAAATTTTAGTTTCAGAAGAACCTTCAACATACGGCTATGGAGTGCGACATTTCCAAGCTGCCCTTGTATTCCTATGCCTTACCTTAGGTTACGCTACTAGAGCTCACTTAGGTGTAACTATAGTTGCTATGACAATGCCTACTAATAATATATCTGAAGTTAATAATACTGGAACTACTATAATATTAAAAGAAAATATTTCTTCTATAAGAGATGATTACGAAAATTTTACACTACCAAATATAACCTCTACAATAGATTATGAAGAGTCAAGTGCTATATACAGGGTACGTTGAGTATTTTTTTTAACATATTAATATTATTTTATTCATTTCCTTACTCTAGTAACGTGGCATGCCTAGCGCGCACTGAAAACGAAATGCCTCCAGAAGTCAATGGAAAGTGGGGCACGGAAATGTCTCAATGGTAACGGAGTGTCTTAACAATAAGTTTTCAGGCTCTCTCTACCAACTCTGTTATATGCGGGATGTAATATGCATATAAAAAATCTTTCCTATGCGAGGAATAATAACATTTAAAAATATTAATGATACCGCGTACAACATAAAAAATAATTACAATTCTTTTCCAGACATATGATTGGCCCAAATCAACTCAGGAAATGGTTCTTGGAGCGTTTTTCCTCGGCTATAGCGTCATGATGTTACCTATGGGTATCGTAAGCCAACGATGGGGTGGAAAGATACCCCTTCAAATTGCTATGGCATTAAATGCTGTGTTAAGTTTCTTTTCACCGTGGCTTATTGCGTGGGTGAGAAATTACTACTTACTTTCTTCATTTTATTTTTCTGGTAATAAGTTAAAAGACAGCGCGGCATTGAGCTTCGCTACTTAACACGGAATATCTCGATAATATAATTTGCCGGAAAGTAGGGAACGGAGTGTCATAACACCGGGTTCTCTCTGCCTACCTGCAATATACGGGATACAGCATGAAGCTAATAAAAAACTTTTATGAAACGAGAAATAGTGGTCAATGAACTAACTTTTTTTTATAAAGAAAAATTAAAATAAATTAGTACACCAATAAAAATAAAATAAAAAATGTTCTAACGTAATTTTCAGGGAAATTGGAAAGCACTATGCGCTATTCGAGTATTGCAAGGATGTTCTCAAGCTGGTCTTTACCCTGGTATTATGAGATTTGTTGCAAATTGGGTTCCTGTCAGTGAAAGAGCAAGTCTCTCCACTTACATATATACGGGTAAGGAGTTATACCTCGTTTATACATTTGTGAAGGCTTGCCGAGCTTCCACAAACAGCAACATGTAAACACTCCGTTTGTGATGGCTTGTGATGGCTTGCGACCGTTTGACGCCGACCCGGACGGTGTCGGTTTAGCAACAGATCAAAAGGAGTTTGCGACGAACGCTTGGAACATATGCGCTCACGAATTCATGCCGAACGAATGTATTTTCCTATACTATATTTGTATAACTAATTACAAATAAATTATAAACACCGCTTTCTACTCTGGTTTATTTTAACATAAATTAGGTCAAAAAATGCAACATTATTCTTAGCGTATTATTTCTTTGTTCATTTCGAATAATTAAAAATTCAAAGACATTTTATGTACATTAATAAATACAAATTAATTTTAATATGCAAATTAGATTTATGCAATTAGATTTATATATGCACACCAGCGAGGAAGCACTAGTACGGGTGTCTGTGGGGACACCCTATCTGTGCGTTCCCTATCTGTGCTGTAGGTCTAACAAGGGTCGTTTCGAGTAAGCCTTTTATCGTATCCACTTTAGGGAACCAATTCCGAAAATACTTCCGTAGAAAATGTATATTAATAATAATCCCCCGAGTGAGAATCAAATTTACACCCGTCGAGCTTAGTCAGATACTGTATACTAAATAGAATACTAAATAGAGGAGAAATATTTAAGTTAAATGGTAACTTAGTTTTTTGTGTTCCAACAGGTTCTGGAATCGGCACGGTATTAGGCTTCCAATTAGCAGGAATTCTGGGTTTTAGCCGATATGGATGGCCATCTTCATTTTGGGTTCTTGGAGTTGTTTGTTTCGTCACTTTCATTCTGTTCACAGTCTTTGGGACGACAACGCCTAAGGAGAACAAGTTTATATCCAAAGCGGAGAGAAATTTTATTATAGGAAAAATCAAAACTGAAATTACACATGTAAGTATACATATTTTAAGAAGTAACTTGTATAGATGTTAAGAAATAAATAATTTAGAAATAAATGGGCCATAATAGCGTATAGGACCAAAGTTAGCTTCCATTACCCTCAATATTATTTTTCCTGTACTTTCCCATATTTTCAATTTCTCCTTATCCTCCGGCAAATTTCCTAGTGCTTGGCGTAAAGCTCATATACTTCCAATCCCTAAAATTAAAAAGCCTGAATCCTTCTCCAACTATCGCCCTATATCTATCTTACCCTTCCTGTCTAAGGTATTGGAGCGTATCGTCCATTTCCAACTATATGCCTACCTTCTCAAACATAACGTTCTCACTGAGTATCAGTCTGGCTTTCGCAAAGGCCATAGCACAGTTACTGCTTTCACCAAGGTATGTGATGATATTCGCTCCAATATGGACAGCAAACAACTGAGCATTCTTGCTCTGTTGGATTTTAGTAATGCATTTAATACGGTTGATTTCGAACTCTTATTGGCTGTTTTGCGTTCCATCAACATATCCTCCGAGGTCGTGACGTGGTTTCGTAGCTACTTGTATGATCGTCATCAATGTGTACGTGTCCTTAATGAATTCTCTTCCTTTCATCTCCTGTCTGCTGGTGTGCCGCAAGGCAGTGTCCTTTCCCCCTTATTATTTTCCATATTTATTAATACGATCACTCAATCTCTCTCATCCTCTTTCCATTTGTATGCAGATGATTTACAAGTCTACGTTTCTGCTCTGCCTCATGACATTGATGAAGCTATTGTTAAACTTAATTTTAATTTGAATAAAATTTGTATCTGGTGCAAATCCTATGGGTTACATATAAATCCTACGAAATCCCAAGTTATTTTAATTGGTAGTCCTGGGCAATTATCTAAAATCGATTATAGCGCTTTACGTCCTATTCGCTTTGATAGTTCTATTCTTACATACAGTAATTCTGTGAAGAATCTTGGTCTCCTAATTGATAATTCATTTTCCTGGTCCGGTCAAATTGCCGAAGTTAGTAGGAGAACCTTTGCCACAATCGGCTCATTAAAGCGCTGGAAACATTTTATACCAATTAAGACCAAAATATAATTAGCCCATGTCCTTGTACTTCCTATTTTGGACTATGCAGACAGCTGTTACCCGGACATTACGAAGGATCAGCTTAATAAGCTCGAACGTTTACAAAATATGTGTATAAGATTTATTTTTAGCTTAAGTAAGTTTGATCACGTCTCAGAATACCGTACGAAACTCAAATGGCTTACTATTAGACACCGCCGCAAAAAAAGTGAATCCTTTTCTGTGAACGCGGTAAAACTCTGGAATATGATTCCTTCAGACATTCGTCCCTCCAAATCCCTAGATATATTCAAAAGTCGTCTAACTAAGTATTTTCTTTCCTTACAATAATTATGTATTTATTTATTTGCTACATAGTATGTATGAATGTATATGTGTATGTATATATGTATGTATATGTGTATATATGTGTATATCTGTATGTATGTGTATATCTATATGTACTATGTATTGTATGTACAGGTTTTATATTTATTAATTTTACTTAAGCTTTGCACCACATTTTGCCCTTACTCTTAGATGTATCCTATCCTTGGATTGGTTGCCTGGAAGAGATCACTTTTAGTGATAAGGCCGCCTTTGTGCATTTTATATCCTAAAATATTCATTGTATTTCTTATAAATGTACAATAAAGACTTTTATTATTATTATTATTATTGATTACTCGTTTTTTTTTTCATTATTTTTCCTTGCATTATTTGTTGCAGCAGAAAGCTGGAGTCCCCTGGAAAGCAATACTTATGTCGGTACCAGCGTGGGCGACTTTCATTACGCACAGTACCAGCGCGTTGTGCTTCGTGTTCCTTTTTATACAAGTGCCTACTTACATGAGTGCTGTATTGCATGTAAATATACTCGATGTAAGTAAACCGCTAGTTTTACAAACCGAGCGTCCAAAGAGGTTCAAACCAGTAAAAAGAGAACCTAGTAATTGTGGCTTTTCCTATATGTGGTAGAAAGTAAACATTAAAGTCATATTCAGGCCGTTCGTGGCGCAGCAGCACAAAGTCTGACTGTAAAGGCGACGGGTGGGACGGGGTCCCCGTTGTTCACCCACACCCTGAGGGTGAACGAATTATTTTTATTTGCTCGTTCTGGCAAGATGTCGATGGCGCCTGATGTTAAGTTCTGAAATTGGGTGTTGCGTGGGGAACGCAGTGAGAAGCTAAAAATATATTTTATTATTATTTCAGAGTGGTATATTATCATCTTTACCATATATAGCGGCTTTCTTCTCAGCGATTGCCTTTGGTTTCTTTTCGGATTTTTTCACAAACAGAAAACTTATTAGCTTAAGAAATGCAAGGAGAGTGTCCAATTCAATCGGTGAGTTTTTCCATCATTTAAATTTACTAGCTTTGTCACTAAAAAACATTTTCACCCTTATATCGCATAGCTGTTATAGCAGACTGAAATAAACAAAAAATTCCCCAAGCTTAATATTGAAAATTGGCTTAATGTACTAAATAATTTTAAATAACAATTATTCGGTAGTTTTAAAACATGATATGCCACCCTGCCATCAGTTGCTATGATTCCGGAAAAAAACAATGTTTTTCATAAATAATTTTATTTCCCCGCACTGGCTATACAGGATTGAATTGTCAGCACCACTTTAAATAAAACCACAGTTTTAACTACTCTATAATAGCCTAATATAATTGAGAAAAAATTTATTCCCAAAAATGAAAAAGTTATTTTTTCAAACAAAATAAATAATAATATTATCGTTTTTAAATAAAACGCCATTTGTAAAGTATAACATATACACGCACACTCTTACCTGTCAAAGGGGCAACGTCGCACGCGTATGTGTGCGTCACACGAAATACAGGTATGGATAAAAATCGTGAAATGAAAACAAAAATCCTACGTTCAAACTGTTGAGGTACCGTGATTAATTTATTTACTTTTGGGTTTGAAATATTTTACCCTATATACAGTTTCAGTAAAAGGAGCGCTGCCTCTTCCAACCTGTATAAGGACTTTGAGTGTCTCACTACTACACTAGGTTCTCTTTGTCTGCTCTAAATACAATAATAATATATTTTTGTTCCAGCTTGCGTCATACCAGGCTTATGTCTGGCATTGGTATCGTACACACAAGCCACTGCTCTAGTTGTAGTGTGCTTCATAGTGTCTATGACTGCCAATGCTGCTTTACATACTGGTTGGATGGTGAGATTTGTATTTTTTTAGTTTTACGCTGTTTCTTGCACATAGCACACACACGGTTCTCTAGATTAAGACATTCGGTTCTCCATATAATAACCAATTTTTGGGATAAAGATTTGGGATGTGACGAAATCAAATGCCACATATTGGCTTCTTTACCAGAACGAGGAAATGGATATACTTTTTTCCCAAACATATTTACAGTCAGGTGCTGTGCATCTGCATCATGACGCGAAGGTCTCAATATAAGTTATAATGTATTAATTGCCTGACAAAATATAAATAGGATATACCTAATTTAATAAGATAAACGACGGTTATAAATTCAATTGTTGTCAATTATTACTAAAAATATAATATTTTATAAATTAAATTAACGAATTTATTTATTTTTAGGTCAATTACGTAGATCTTTCGCCAAATTATAACGGAGCCCTAATGGCGACTGGCAACACTTTAACTGGCGTTCTCACATTAATACTACCTATGGTAGTCTCATATACAGTTACTGATGTGGTAAGTATTTATCTAGGCAGGTGGAACCGTTGGACACTGTTTTACAAAACAATGGCCTCTATGACATATATATTTGTACAAAAAATATCTTCAAGCTGTACCCTATATACAGTAGGATAGACGGGTAACCTGGTTTTAAGACAATCCATTCCACATTTTTTTTGAGATCACGGAACTCAACGCCGCATTTTGCTTCCTTATCACAACGAGAAAATCTACGTGAGCTCAGCTACGCGAGAGGGAATGAAATCCATAAACATCGCACTTACAGTCATACGTCCTCACATACTTCCTAGGTCTACTCAATACAAGAAAAGGAAATTAAAATAAAATAATTAGCACTAAATTTCCTCTGTCTACCCTACGTGAAGCTTATACTATAACTAGCGGATGCGCGCAGCTTCCCCTGCTTATTTGCATCCTTAGGGGTAAATACTAATAAGCCATGAAACACGTGTTCAATGAAATATTTATAAGACTCTAAATTTGTTTATAAAAGTCTAAGTCTCAATTTCATTTAAGAGTCTTTATTTCAGACAAATCGATTTCAATGGAGGATCGTTATGACGGTAATGGCCGCCATGACAATTATATGCAATCTTATCTTCGTTATATTCATGTCAGCAGATGTACAGCCCTGGAATGAACCTGAAAGCTTAAATTCTAGTAAATATAACTTTATTGTTTTTTTATTTTGTCTCTCGGATGTAATTATATTTTTTTTATTCCTCCCTCTAGTGGACAAAGCGCAGTGTTTTCTGCACATTCGTTTTATCTCGAAAGAGTGGAGACTTCTATTAACAATATAGCCCACAACCATGTTTTGATTGCATTTATTCTATAAATACGTTACCATTATTCTTAATCATCATTTTCATTTTAGTGCTAGAATCAATCAAATTAAGACCTGAAAAACAGTCTCAAGAAACGGAAATTGTGAAAAACTAGCTTACATTTGTTTGTTCTTTTATTAAAATACATGATTATATACAAATATGGGCTTTATTTTTTGATAATGTTAAGAAGAGAAGAAACTGCTCAGCCCTCTATGGATTTATCGTGCAGCTACCCATCGAGCTACAGGAACGAGGTTATCGAATATCTAGATGACAACATACGGCATGTAACTCGATCGATGGATAAATATTTGGATTCATAAATGAAATAAAAAAAATACAACCTAACTGTTGAGAACGTTATAGCAAAGAAATAAAAATAGTAATAAATACAGTCACACAAAAAAAGAAAAGCTTTTAATAAAAATTGCTTTAGAAAATAATCGCTAAAGAAACTTTACAGGTGTAGCTACAAAATACAATTCTCACTTATTGTTACCGCAAGCCAAGAAATATCTTTGAAATTTTGTGGAATAAAATGTTCATTAAACATACAATATTGCACTAACTTTACTTAAATATTAGTTTAACTGAAATTTATTTTATCCTAGTTGGTCAAATATAAACCAGTTTTAACTTTTGGTCCTGTAGTCAAATGGGAATGAAAGTATGGGTAACCCATCATGGTTTAATGGTTGAATAAAAACTCTGACTGCAAATCATTGAGTTCATCATCATCATGATCATAATCGACAGCCATCAATTATCCACTGTAGGAGGCCTTCCCCAATTCTCGCCACCACACTCGTTCTTCTTCTAATCATGGAGTAACATTGAAGTAATTAAAGCTATATTGTTTTTATATTATCGCCTTCCTCATTAAATAGATTATCCAATACTATAGGATTTTTTGAATTCGAAGTAGTAAAAACAGCAGTTCCTGAAATTAAAGTAAAGGCAGAAGGCCGATGAGAAATTGATGTAATTATATTTTTTGAAGTCGGTTGATAAAACAATATATGCATTTATTAGATAAGATAAAAAATATTATTAACATATTAGAACGTGTCCAGTCAAGTCGAAGCATTACATATTTCCCACCCGAGGGTATTGTATGGAAAATGCATGAGACTAGCTGCAGGGGTTTAGAATTTCATACATACGTTGAATTTACTTTATTGAATAAATGTATATAGATATTCTTCCTACTAGACTAGTAGTAAGAATATACTACATATATTATTACAAATGTGAAAGTTTGTGAGGATGGACGTTCGTTCCACTTTCACGCAACAAACGAACGAACTACAGAGCGAATGTATAAAATTTTACAGTATTTATAGTTTCACGCTGTGTCCCGTACACAGCAGGACAGGGAGAGGGAACCTGGGATCCTAGTGTCAATATATTCCGTCCCTATTAACACTTCCGTTCCCCAATTTTCGCCGAATTCTCAAGGAATTGCATGGTCTATGGCAAAACCCAACGCTGCAATTTGCCTCGTTACCAGGGCGATGAAATGAAAATATAAAATATTTCATTTTATATTTTCATTTCACCCGAGTGAGAATGGAACCTACAACTTGTCGCGTTTACAGTCGCATATTTCGCCCCTTGCGCCACGACTGGCCTCACTTTACAGAATTATAGCTTCCTTATCAGATAACACACAATACATATAGTATACAATTTTGTATAATTTGACTATAAGACAGGTATTCGCAGTCACTTTTTTTTTAAATATTTTTTAAACTATAAGTAACATAAAGATTTTAAATATTCTTGGTAATTCTATGGGTGGATAGCGAAGTATCTAACTACCATGTTGGTCCCCAATGGATATAATAAATAAAAAATATATTTTATTTGAGACAAATTCGTATCAATGGAGAATCGTAATGACGGTAATGGCTGCCATGACAATTGTATGTAATCTCATCTTCATTATCTTCATGTCTGCAGATGTACAGCCCTGGAATGATGCTGAAAACTCAAATTATGGTGAATATTATTTTATTTTATTTTACATTGCCAACATTATATAATATTTGGGATACAGCATGAAACATTAAAAATTAAATTTAAAAGTAATGTTTTTTTTTATTCTGCGCAGCGGAGTAGTTAAATAGAACCTGTTGAGTGTTAAGGCACTCTTTTTAGAATTGTGGAAGTGTGACGTGGTGAGTGGCAGAACTCGAAAATATGAAATAGTCTGTGACTACAAAACTGTGTTACAATGACGTCATAGTTTTAAAGACCTATACAAATAGACAAACTGATAACAAATGCGAATGAAGGTTAGTGATTGTTGATTATAATAAAGATGTTTTAGCTACACCCGCACAGAGCAGGGCAGGCAGAGGAAACCTAGAAACATAGTCATGGTCAGACACTCTGGTCCATCCAGACACAAATAGTAGTTATAGTATTTAGTGTTACTCGCTGGCCCTTTCCTACTATCATACATGCGGTTTTTAGGATCCCAGCCCTCAAAAAAAAGGAACCCGCCTGTCTCTGTCAGGACCATTCTCTTCATCCCAAGATCGCGTGGCGGTTTCAAGCTGAAATTAATATTAAATTTTCAGGTATATGGTCCCATGGAGCCCAGGGAAATTAAGCTTCTAAGTCATCACAATCTAAAGATTCGATGCATCATTTTTGCTGCAATTTTATGAAAATCACCTCGTAATTAAAACTTATTAGACATTTTCTGTAAACATCCAGTGTTAAAATGTGACACAATGTGAAAATACAAATATAGTAAATATTCTGAAAGAGGGAAATTTATATTTACGTTACAGTCAAATATATAATTGCACTACAAATAATACAATACGTACGGAACCATCGGTAGGCGAATTCGACTCGCACTTCATTTTTTTTTTTTTTTATTATTTTAGGGTATCGTCTATTTAGACACTTTAAGCCAGTAAAACGTGTCGCTTTAAAAAAACTCATGTTTCATAAACGGAACTTGAATCTAAAACCATAAACATCCATGTATCAGAATATATCTCATGTGTGCCGAAATGACAAATACCAGTATTTATTTTTACATTATATTATAGATTAGATAAGATAATTTTACGTACATAAGAATAATAATCTATGGAAGGCGTCACAATCACTTGGTGCGTCTTTTTGAGGGTATTATATCTTATGTAAATAAATATGACTAACATTATATCATTTTATTGGTTATTATTTTTAACTATATGTTTCTATTTGCTGGTTAAGTAATTAAATTGTTAATTAATGATAATAAATTATATTATAAATATTTGTATAATATATAAATCTTAATGAATATTAGTATTATTAAAGTCAAAGTCAAGTCAAAATATCTTTATTCCATAAAAATGCTTAACATTTACGTGGACATGTCATAAAAGTAGAAAATAAATGCAAAACAAAATAACCAAAAAAAAAGTGCAATTTTGACTTGAAAAGAGCCCGTTCAAATGGTTGAGCTTATGAGAAGACACAGGCAAAGAAACTCATGGCCACTCTTTTTAACTGCGAATATTTGTTACAAATTACAATTAACAATTTCAACTTAGAAATAGAGCAACTCATTTCCAAACATCTTTATCGCGAACATAATCTTTAACAGGGTAATATGCTTTTTGGCAGAGCCTGTGCTTTACCACTTTTTTAAATTTGTTCAGTAATAAATTAACCACGTCGTTTGGAAGTTTGTTATAAAAGTGTATACTTTGACCTACGAATGAGTGAGACACTTTTTTCATATAAATTCCATAACTTCTTTAACTTATACAATCTGAAATTGCTATTTTAATTATTTATAATTAAATTTCTAAACTCTATATTACCTTAATTCCCACACGCGCACATAGCAGAGTAGGAAGAGGAAACCTGAAAACCTATTGTTTTGATGTAATTTGATTTGATGCCATTACATTACAATTGCTTGTTATTTTTTCACAGAACCAGAATCCATTGAACTGAGAGCTGCAGAACAAAATGAAAAAAAATTAAAGTGTAAGAAATTAGCTGAAAAAATATAAATAAACTGTTACTTATTATTTTTTGTATTATTTTTGTAGTATATTTTTTTTCTAGGTTCACGCTATATGCCATAGATAAACCAAGTGTTAGGATTTTCCGTTCATATTAAGACACTTCCACTCTTTATGCTTCGGACGTTACGTTTATACGTTACTGACACGCCGATTGTCTGACGAAATCTTGATTTTGGAAGCTTTATTTTCGAAATTTTTATAAATATTACATAAAAGACATAAATAATAAATAAAAACATATTCTATTTCATCAAAATATAATAATGTATCATAAAAACAATTGAACTTAATTACATACAAATTTTCCTGAATTTCTATTGATTTATCATAAAGAGATATGATGTGAACCAAGGTTATTAGCTGCTCGTGTCCATAGAGTGAATCGGGGATAGATGTCCCATTGGGATAGATGCCTCACGTTCTAAAAAAATTTGTTTACAAAAATAAAAATTGAGATTATGTTATTTGAACATGGTCTCCTATTTCACTTAACTTCTTGAAAATATAAAATGTCAAATATTTTTTTCTCTCTGACTTTATAAATAGAAATGGATTAAGTTTTATTTTACGGTGTTGATACATTAGAGCATAAAGGGGACTTTTAGGAGGCGATCACGGAATTTCATTTTAAAACTGATTTATGTGATAAATAGATTACTATATAAAAGTTGTTGAAGTCTAATTAAAAGTCTAAAAAAAAAATGTTGGATGAACTATATATTCAGAACTGTTATTTGGATGAACTGTTATTCTTAGATTAATTTAAAATGATTGCCCTGTATATATATTTCAATTCCTCGAATGGGGATGAAATCCACAACTAGTCTGTTTTACAGTCACTGGGCTCGATTAAAAAAAAAATATAATATCATTTCAATTAATGGATCCAAGCTATGTGGAGGCGATAGCCATCTTAGGCATAGCTACTTCATAGAAATAGAAATAGATACAGAAATAGGAATAGACACCTCATAAAAGTAGTTGGATTTTTACTAAAACTCTAATTGATTAATTTTAAAAAGCTTTTTAAATTCAAAATAGATTAGAAAAATTTATTAAGATTTTCCAAAAAGTATAGTCTCGCCCGATCTTACCTTAACTATATTTTTTTATATTGTTGTAAGAGTAGAACTCTTTTAGTGAGTAGAAATTACATTCAGATAACATACATTCTTTAAAGCTGAAAAAGTATTTTTTTTTCTGTAAAATAAAACATTTCCTGATAGATTTTAAATAACATTATGTCAGATATATGACCTTCTATGAAAAACCTAATTTCGGTATGCTTAAATCCAGTTCCTATGTGAGGAGTCAATAAAAAATACGATAATAATTATTTGCATATGATAGCGTTATTATATTACGTCTTAAATAGATGCGAAACAATTTGAATCTGATAAATTATTTCTTAGTGCAAATTAACTACAGTGAAAGACATTTTGATTGCGGTGTTTAATAGACTACTGATAATGAAAGTTCACAATAATGGTCAAAATGAAAGTACAACTGTACAAATCAATTTTCCTGACACTAGTAACTTCAAAGGTAAGTGATTAATTGTAGATGAAGATTTTAATTGATTTTTTTAAATTTTTATTTGATTGGTAAACTAGTAGTGTAGTGTTCCTAGAGTCCGACGTTTCATCGGTGCTTATTTTTAATAAGGGTCGGATAATGGAATCGAGTATTTAGACACGGAGTGTCTCCACAAAGTGTTCTCCACACTTTACATTATTTTCGAGAATATTGCGTAATGAGTAGGAGAGCTAGGCTCTCTTGGAAAGAAATGGAATCCAGAGCCACTGTGCTCAGCCAGACTGAATTAGAGATTCAATAATATTACTAATATAAATAACCTACAGAATGGAATTGAAAACTAAAAGTTGTTTAATTTTTTTCTGATTTAGGTACTGGTTGGGGCTACAGGCATCAACAATGCCTTATACTGTTCTTGTGTCTTACAACAGCGTATACAATGAGAGCCTGTATGGGAGTGGCTTTAGTTGCAATGGTCGATAGCAACTCGTATTCAATTACTAATATTTCTGTACCCAGTGCTAATAGCTCGAGGATATTAAGACCAAATAACCTAACATTGGCCAAAAACGATGGATATCTTCATACGCTGATGCTGATACCACCAGTGAGTTTTGTATTATTTTATTTAATGATGATATATATTATGCTGTCCCTAGAGTTTTAGATCAAGCTTTGCTTACATGCAAAATTTAATATTACATTTTTATTATCTGTCTACCAACGATTATTGTGTTAGCAGAAGAACAAACAAATGTTTAAGTCTCAATAGTTGCCTGTATAAAAAAACAAACAGGCAGACGAATATTAAAAATCATGAATTTTTTTTACTGTTTTATTATAACTTTCAGTATCCATCATTTAAATGGACGAAAAAGACTCAAGATTCGATTTTGTCATCATTTTTCTTGGGTTATATGCTGTTACAAATTCCTGCTGGACAATTGGCACATTTCTTTGGCGCCCGATACTTGTTGACTGGAGCTCTCTTAATTAACTGTGTGATTTCATTTTGCTTACCGTGGGCTGCTTTATACGTAAGTAATTTTGTTTTTTATTTTCATATTTCTAAAATTATAAAATATTTATTTAAACGATTACAATTTTTTCTGGCGACGTCATGGTACAGTAGCACAGGGATGTGACTGTACCGCGACGGTAGTGGGTTCGATCTCCATTCGAGGAAATGAAATATTCATTACCATTTATATTTCCATTTCTATATCTCTATTAGAGATAAGTTATTCGTTGTACCCATTGTTTCTGTTATTATATGTTTTCTGTTCATCTTTCTTGTATGTTACATACACAAATGAAAAAAAAAACAATCTTGAAGGTTAAACTAACAAAAATTTACTTTACTTCGTGTAGTATATGTAAAAAGTTTAAAGTATATTTTTATAATTGCTTTTGACTTATTAATAATATTTCAGGGCGGTTGGATCCTAATATGCATTTGTAGAATAATTCAAGGCTTAAGTCAAGCTTGCATTATACCAGGAATGCATACAATGTTCGGCAAATGGACTACTTTGGAAGAGAGAGGCAGACTAGCCGGTTTAGCTTATGGAGGTACGAATCTGTAAAACTTTACATTAGTGGTTAATTCCAAAAAAAAATAGCCTTAACGTGAAGAATTTTGCCCAAATTTGGTATTAAAGCCGCTAGTTCTTATGAAGTATCAGATGAAAGGGCTCAGCTAACTAAAGCGAAGTATGAATTTCAGAAAAAGCTCGATACCTCCAATTTTTGCAGGGGACCCCCGGTGGGCGAGCCCGATTTGCGTTTGTCCGGATTTTTTTTATTAGGTATATGTTTATCTTATACTTTTTTCCCTTCTTGATATTACAGGTCAAGCTTTTGGTACAGTTTTAGGATTACCTATAACTGGTTTTCTAGCTTCATCGCCATTAGGCTGGCCAGGAATCTTCCGATTCTACGGAATTTTATCCGGTATTTTTGCTGGAGTAATGTGGGCATTCGGCGCTGATAGCCCAGCACAGCATCCTAACATATCTGCTGCTGAAAGATCATATATTGAAAATAGTATAGGCCATAGTGGACAAGATAAAAAGGTATTAGATAAATAAATATAATTTGAAATAATAATCTAGTAGACTATTTCAAGACGTAAATAAAGGTCTATTGAATAAGTATGGCCCGGTATATTACTGTACGGTGATATTTAATACGAAACTCAACACTTTAATTAAACTATATATATACTAGGCTATATAGATCTAAAAATATTTTTTATATCTTAGACATTCCTAGAACTTTTTAAGTTTTGATAATAAATTTCAGAAAAAAGTTCCATGGAAATCAATTCTACGTACTCGTGGGATGTATGCAATTATGTTTGCTCATATCGGTAACGCTTGGGGTCAGTTGACTCTATATTCAGAAGTGCCGGCATTCATGGATAAAATTATGGGTGTCAATATAAAGGCTGTAAGTGTTTTTTTTAGTGTGAAGACACTTTGTTAATTTTTAAGACATTACTAGGTTAGATTGACAGACAGGACTGGGTTAGATATATTTTATGCTGTGTAAAAAAGATGGTATATACAGGTTACGTGATAAAGGTAATTTTATATTTACAGAATGGACTTTTAACAGCGCTACCTTTCCTTGTCATGTGGATAACAAACTTTTTCTTCAGCTGGTTCTCTGATATGTTGATTGTGAAGAAGTATTTAACAGTGAGACAAACTAGAAAATTAATGAATTCTTTAGGTATGTAATGGATTATTTATTATTTATTGTCATGGATTATTAATATTTTCATTTGCTCTGGCACTAAGGCAAAAAAAGTCCGGCGTTAAGTTCCGCCTCTCAACACGTAATGCCTCCAAAAATTTGGCGGAAAGATGAGAACGGACTGTCTTAACGCTAGATTCCCTCTGCCTACCTTGCTTTATGCAGGATGAAGCGTGAAGCTAATTTTTGATAAGATAGAGCCCGAATATCGTAGTAGCGTTTCGTGACAATATGTACTAAGATTGTAAAGCTAAATATTTTGTGTGTTTGAATGCATTTACCTCAAAAAAAATTCAAAAATGATATTAAAAATTATAAAAATAATTTAACGAGGAAGGTGGAAAGATAAATATTGTATCACTTTTATTGTTTTTATCTATTTCTTGTGAAGCTGATTTATGATAAGGTAGAGTCTGGATATCGGTCAGTGGAGGTATGCGATACTGCGGATTGCAATACCTGAGATAGAGTTTACACTTTGTCACCAATATGACACTTTCTTTACCCATTTTTCGCCGAATTCTGGAAGCACTGCTGTTGAGTTGAGCAGCAGCTGTTGCTATTGAGTTGTTGAGCGAGAAAATTAAAATATTAAATACTTTATTTCCTCGAATAAGAATAGAACCCACAACAGGTCACGTTCACATTCGCACGCCTGCGCCCCTGCAGATAAATGCAATAAATTGAATTCTTTGCGTGCATACATGGATTATTATAAATCCATCCAAATTATAAAGAACGCCGTAGGATATTTTTTTAATGAATCATACTGAAATATGTGAACAAATTACATTTACACAAATATAAATTCAAATATATGGATTCTACAAATTTAAATCCAAATATATGATTTTAACTATCAATTAGTTGTTGGTAGCAATCCTATACGAACATTATTAATATTGAAAATCTTATTTCAATTTCACTTATTTTTTATCGGGAAATACGTTTTTTTAAAGTGAAAAATACATATTTATTAAATTTGTCTGAACTAAAAGCATTACAAAGTACATACTTACGTAAAAAGGCACAGAGATGCGATTTTAAAAGCTATATTTATTTATTTTATTTTCCTCGATCGAAGTGTCAGACTAGGTTCCCCAGTATCCTCTGCCTACCCACCCTACCAAGTGTGCGGGGAGCAGCGTGAAACTAAAAAAAGTATCAATGTTTTTTTCAGGATCAATACCAGCAGCAATAGGTTTAATTTGTTTAGCTTACGCGCCTAAGAATATTTACATAGTGGAAACGATATTAATTATTATATGTGGTTTTAAAATTTCAACGCATGTCGGATTTCAAGTAAGTTGTAAGAATAATAAGTTCTGTAAATAGTAAAAAAAATATGTAGTGATGTAGGTTCAACGCCTGTTTGGGTCTTTTTAGCACTAATTGCTTTTATTTATGAAAACAAATAAATTTATAATTAAAAATATATATAGTTTCCTTTATATGTATATAAGCTTTTTATTTCTAGGTAAATCATATCGATATTTCAAGTAACTTTTCTGGCACAATGATGAGTATAAGCAACTTTGCGTCTAACATGTTTGCCTCTCTAGCTCCTATAGTTGCTGGTATTATTTTAAGTGATGTGGTAAGTTTTCACAAGAAAAATAATTCTTATATTATTAATTAATATTATATAATAAAATGAATGCGCGGCCTATGATATTTCGATAAAATAATTTAATTCTTTGTACCATCTGTCTATCCCGCTTATCACTAGCGGGAAAATGCGTGATGCTAAAAAAATATATTATACAATTGTTATATAAAAAAACTTTCGTTTCAGACAAACGAATTTCTTTGGCGCAAAGTGTTCTTTGTATCAGCCGGGTTTTACTTATGTACCAATACATTATACATAATACTTGGTACAGCTGAAACAGCCGAATGGGACAAGCCCGAAGCAAAATCTATTGATGTGAAAGAAATGGAACCGATGCTTAAAGAAAATGTAATTGGAGAAGAAAAATCTTAAATATTGAAGAATTACAAATAAAGTCAAATATAACAAATGTGGGGAAGATTTAAGATTTAACCAAACTTCTATAATAAATTATTAAATAATGATAGCAATATCGTTGCTTGGATAGTGAAGAGAACGTAGTAGCGTTTCGTGATGACATGTACTAAGATTGTAAAAAAGAAAATTAAGAGACTAAAGATTTTGTGTGGTTCATTGCATTTTTCTCAAAAACAACTAGATCAAAATGAAAAAAGATATTAATGAATACTTTATACTTTTATACTTTACTTTATACTATTATAAAAATCGTGAAATGAAAAAAAAATCCTACGTCCAAACTGCTGAGGTACCTTGATTAATTTCTTTAGTTCTGGGTTTGAAATATTTTAACACTAGAACCGCCTCCGTCCCATTTTTGTCCCATACACAGGTTTGATTGTATGTAACTTTTTTATTTGTTAATTTATGTTGAAAAACTTTTAGTAATTTTATACATTTATCTAATTTAAAATATAAATAATTTTATAACAGTCATACTTTTCGAATAAAATATGTTTTACCTAGAACTGCCGCTGTGTCATTTTTATCCCGTCATTATTATTTCACTATTTGAGGGTATAATTCGACATATTTTCATACCTCGGGGGTGACGTGGTGAACGGACGATGCGGGAGCGGAGAAAAAATAGAACATTAGGTTTAGCAGTCAATTCCTAAGTTTTTAGGGTTCCGTATATTTTAAGGAAAAAAGGAACCCTTATAAGATCAGTTTGTTGTCTATCCGTCTGTCTGTGCCTTTATCTCAGGAATTTTCGAGATATCGAGTTGATTAACATATAAATATATAAATAAACAAAAATCTTCCTGAAAAAATCGTACTTTAAAAAGATATAACCTTTTATATTGTAAAAAACGTGTATTTCGACACTCTAAATGAAATAGTTTTAATAATAAATAATAAGATATACTCCTGGTTAACCTAGAATAATACATTTTGGCAGCGAACATCAACAGGTAGTACTAGTTCAGGAAAAAATCTGAAAACTATACATTTGTGTTTAAATCTTAAAAAATAATAGCCTGAAAAGTGGGGCAAAATTGGTCTCCTTACCAAATTTTGCCGCTAGTTCAAGTGACGTATCTGAAAAAGACTCTGGCTAACCTAAGCTTGAATTTCAGAAAAACGCTTGAGACCAAATATAGTTAAGGGTAGGGTAGGTAGAGGGAATCTGGGAACCTAGTGTTAAGTACTCAGCTGGCATTTTCCGCCGAATTCTAGGGGACTGCGTGTTGTGTGATGAATAGAGATAATATATTAGTAAACCTATAAATCTTCTGTAAAGGTAACACATATACAAAAAAATGTCTGTAATAAATGCACTAATGAAGAATACTATTATTAATGCATTATTAGGTCTAATGATAATATTAACTAATTTCAATAACTTATAATTTTGTAAGAGCTTCTCAATAAGTTGTCACGACCTTATAACGTATTTGAAATTTTTGCTACTTTCATGTTTGTAAAAGAATAAAAATTGATTAATAAACGTGATCTGTATATTTTACAAATTATTTTAATAATAATTTCCTTGTTTTATTCCAACAATCAATATAATAAGTAGAATGGGACAAATTTGTCACGACGGCGTGGCGGTTCGAGGGGGGTGTCAATCTTCGGCACTTCTAGTGTTAACCTATATGCAGTTTCAGTAAAAGGAGCGGTGCCTCTTCCACCCTGAATATTAATTTTATATCTTCATTTAGCAAATTATTTTATTTGATTACAAATAATTAACGTAAAATAATTTACATGTTCTTATTTCAACGCGTTACAACACACCTTTATGCTGTATGCGAAATATAAAATAATTTAATTATTATAATATTTTTTTACATAAAGTTTATTAAAAACTTAAAATGTATGGAAAATCATTTTTTCTTTAAGGTAAAAAATATTTTTATAATAATTACAGTCCGCCTTTCTGTGTTTTTGTCTACAAGAAAGTGATTCGAATTTAAATGTTATTCAAAATAAATAGAGAAATCCATACACACCAGTGTCAATATATCACCAGCGTCAAGCAATATAGCAATATATCACCAGCGTCAAGAAATAAAAGTATTTAAATAAATATTTCACTTTCTCGAATGCGGATTGAACCAAGGCCTCATTTATGGTATATAAGCATAATCTGAAATCAATATTGAGCTCTAATACATTCCTAAAATCCAATTCTGCTGATATTGATCTAGTATTCTGAATAATGTTTACTAACGCCTGAATATCATTAGGTGGTGAGTTATGAGCTAAACAACTGAACTGAAACTTTGCTATGTAATAACCTTCAGGCGTTGTATATATAAAGTACCTGTAAGGTTAAATTAAAATATATTTTATTATTTTATTATTCGAATATCCGAAAACTGGTGTAAATTTTCAAACACTTTCAACTTGCCTAATGGGTTTTTAATTAACTTTACATGATTAGGATAATTTTCATTTCTTTCCTCTATCTCGTTTTGCTTAACAAGACAAAGGAAACTATAAGAAATTAGGGGAATGGAGTGTCCCAACACTAGGTGTTCTCTGCCTACTCTGTTACATGAAGAATATAACTTGAAGCATCGTTTCAATTTAAAGCTCTAAATATAAGAATATACCCCACAAAGATTCCATAATAGAGGTAATCAATTAAAAGTTCACAACTGAAATGTTATCCATGATGAAAATTATCCCATCACTCTCTCGCAACAAATTTTATTACTAAAAACTTGGAAGACACTTAGAAAGCTATAATAAAGAAGAACTCAGGACATTAAAATATTACCTTGTGGTACTCCTCAAGATTAACGGTCAGATATGGTTTGTAAAGTAAGGTCGTTATTTCTATATTTTATATTTGTTTAAGAATTTTTGGGCTTGATTCTGTTTTTTTTTTCCCTCTTATTATTTTAAAAATGATGAAAAATATTTTGAATAATCTTTAAAAAGGATAGGTTTAGGATTCAACGTTCACAAGGAAGTTTGAATTATATTATGTCCATCCTAAGACCCTGAAGTATTTCTATATGAAATTTTATCACAATCGGATCAGCTATTTGGCCGTGATTGCGTCACATACAGACAGAGAGACAGACAGAGTTACTTTCGAATTTATAATATATTAGCGACCCTCTTGCGGCTTCGCCCGCTTTAACTACTGGATTATTCATATAATGTATGTTTCCAAAGCACTTAAGATAATGTGAAAATTAATTAAACCCTAATTCAACCCGCATTTTCGTAGTTTTAATAAGGATTTTCCAATTGTTTTACACAGCAAGGATTTTTTAGTAGGTACCGTAATTTTAAATCTGTGCTACTAATCTTTTCAAGTACTTATTAAAATATATTTAAATGACTATTTTTAGATACTTAAATGACTATTTTTAATCGGAAGAAATTATAAACAAAAACCTATCTACTAATAATTAGTACAAATAATATGAAACTAAATATATCGCGCTGAAATAATACATTTAACTCCGTATTGGATACAATACGTGAAACGCATCTACATCTTCGTTGCTATAAAGGCAGGCAGGTTTTTTTTCGAGCTTGTGGTTAATGCTGAAGAGGGTATTCTGTCCCTGATGAACAGCAAGCACTACGTGGCTGCCTATGAGGCAAATTAAATAGAATGCATCGGCCGGGAATCGAACCCGTACCGCCCGCGTGGCAGGCGAGCATTCTACCACTGAACCACCGATGCGGGCGCAGCGGACGCGCTTGTATAAGCAAAACGTAGCAGGACGCATGGCGAGTGGCGAGCCGCGGTTTCGCAGCAAGGATTTTTTGATATTGTAATAACTTCTAAAGTACTTATTAAAATGAAAAACAGTAAAAGACAGTTTTGATCTACATTAAATGGCCAACGTAACTAATATACTTATTTATATGCTGAGAGTAAGGGATAAGTAAAACTTGAGTCGATACAGCTGATGTGTCAACGGCGTGATGTGTCAACAATTAAATGCGTTTTTCTCTAAAACTATTCGCAATTTCGAAATAGTGTAAAAAGCAAATTTTATCTTCGTTTAACGTAGAAAATTAATAAAGTATTTTAAAGGATAAGGATTAATACCATTATGGAAAAATATCCCTCACAATAAAAAATATATTGAAATTACTATTTTTAGACAGAAATATGATCACTACACGTTATTCTTAAAAGATACGAATATGCTGTCGCGGACTTTTTTGTAGATCTTATTAAGAGGAACAATACTCCAGTACATTATTTTCATGTAGTACTTACCATTAAAGCAGCGCATGCGCGAAAGTGTCTCAACGGGTAGGACTTTATACACATTTATCGTATTTATGTCTATTTATATAAGAATATACAAATAATAAACTATTTATAAACCTTCCCTGAAAAATACTCGATCTAATGGTGAAAACCGCATCAAAATCCGTTGGGTGGTTTAGAAGAAGAAGAGTTAGAAAGTTCAGACAGACACGAAAAGCGACTTTGTTTTATAAGATATAGGAAGTATGGATTGAGAATTTGTAACAGAAGAGATTTATATATATTTATATACTCGTATATATACTAGCAGTTGCCCGCGACTTCGTCCGCGTGAATATGAAGTAATGCATTACTGTTATTTTATTCAATACAAACTATTTTTACATTTCAGTCAATAGAACATAAAATAAGAAACTTTTTTAAAATAAAATTGAATTGTTATTTTTACAAAACCTCTTCATACACCATATTTTTGGTTTTATTCTCAGGCTGTAGTATAAATAAATTATCAAGAGAAATTACTCTAGAACAGGCTACATATAACTGACCGTGAGAGAAACAATCATTTCTTAAATCTATGCCAGCTACTTATAAAAATTGTCCCTGCGCCTTATTAATAGTCATGGTATAACACAATTTAACTGGAAATTGTAGGCGTTTAAATCGGATTTGGTAATCGGATGGTATTAAAGGAATCCTAGGTATAAAAACGATTTCTCCCTGATTCACACCAGTAAAAATACATGCTTCAATTACGTGCTTATGTAGAGTCTTAATTTGAAGTCCAGTATCGTTTACCAGTTTAGGCAGATTTAGATTCCGTAGCAGAATTATCGGTGCACCTATATTCAGATATAAAATATGAGGAGGAATTCCAGATGGCTCTAAAGAATGGAGGAATTCTACAGGATAATGTACAGCATCATCAACTTCTAATATACAATCCACCGATTCATATTTTACTGCAACACCGGGCAACTTCGCTAATAAATATGTGTTAATGCTATTTGCTGTATCATTCTTGGGCGTTAGGATTGCTCTTTCATTCAGTCATTTACTATTACATGCGTGTTGATTAATATGGGGGTATATTTTTTTAGTTAGGTTATTTAAATCTTTTACAACGATACCAAGATTGTTAGGTATATGTATCTTACCTTCCTCTTCCGAAATCTTACCATCTCCTATATCAAGTAATAATTTTGAAAATTCTTCTGTGTTTGAATTCGGTCGTAAATGCACGCGCATATTGATTCTCAACGTAATTGTTTTAACCTTAGGCCATAAAATTGAAGATTTTAAGCACGCTTGAACTTCATCTGCACGTGACCCGCGTGGACTGATAGGAAAAGTTTGTCTAAAGTCTCCGGCTAATAACACTGTAATTCCACCCATTAGCCTATTACAATTATTTATATCTTGAAGTGTTCTATCTAGGGCCTCTACAGCTTTTTTATGGGCCATAGTAGACTCATCCCAAACTATTAATGTTGTTTTTCGTAGCACTTCTGCTAAGTCACCTTGTTTTGGTATGTTGCACATAGTAATTTCGGAGTAATTAAAATTGAAAGACAAATTAAACGCAGAGTTGACTGTTTTACCTCCGTCAATCAAAGTAGCGGCGATACCTGAAGAAGCAACTGCAATGGCAATATTATGGTCTTACTGGTACTGTCTTCCCAGTACCACCTGGGGCGTCAATGAAGAATAAATCGCCGTTACCTAAAATAATAATAATACTTTTCATTATCTGATCGTACGCTTTTTTCTGTTCTAGGTTTAATTTTGGCACATTAACTGAAATGTAACCTTGAAATAAATTTCAATGTATAAGACTTTTAATATTTAGAAGAAAGTCTAATATCAGAGATGTCACTCATTTTCTTTTCTAAGTGTTATATATCTTTATTCTTTTTTATTATTATTATTATTTTACATTCTTAATATATAAAAAAATCTCTTGCTAAACTCGTGAGTTTGTAGGCAAGAAGCGCTCAACCTAGGCATATCTGGCAGAGTATTTTGTGCCTGACTTCGAACAATCAGGTCATAAATAAAAAAATGTTATAGATTAAAAAGAGGACATTTTCAATTAAAATAGAGTGACAATAATAGAAAAATAATGAGGTCGTCATGGCGCAGCGGCAAAAGGGCGTGACTATAAACCGACGGTTGTAGTTTCGATCCCCATTCGAGTAAATAAAATATTTATTTATGTTTATATTTCTATTTCTTGCACTGTTTTCGAGGCAAAGCGCAGCGTTGAGTTCTGCCGGTGCCTGCGAGACTCCGTAAGGCTTGGGGGTAGATACAAAAATATATTCATAAAATAAATAATTCAAGTAATTTTCAAGTATTTTAACTCGGAAACCCACCCCTTACGGGTTGAATATTGCAATTTCCCATCTCAGTGAGCACCTTCATCCTACAAATACCGCTCTTGGTAAAAATGAGACTCCTAGATCTTGTAGTAACGAAGTTTCATACAAACTATCAACCCCCAAAAACAACTCCTTAGAAGTGGAATATCACAAACATTCATCTTAGTGACCACCTACGTCCTATAAATAATACCCATATAAAATTTGATACTCTTAGCACTTATAGTAACGAAGTTTCATACAAATTATTAACCCTAAAAACAACCCTTTAGGAGTGGAATATTGGAAATTCCCGTCTCCGTGTGTACTTACGTCCTATAAGTGACGTCTATAGAAAATTTGAGACTCTTTGCACTTATAGTATCGAAGTTTCATACAATCTATCACCCCTAAAAACAACCCTTTAAGGGTGGAATATTGGAAATTCCTGTCTCCGTGTGTACTTACATCTTATAAGTGACGTCCATATAAAATTTAAGACTCCTAGCGCTTATAGTAACGAAGTTTCATGCAAACTACCAACCCTAAAAACAACCTTTTAGGGGTGGAATATTGGTAATTCCCATATCCTTGTATACTTACGACCTAAAAAGTACCCCTATGCAAAATTTGAGACTTCTAGCACTGGTAGTAACGAAGTTACATACAAACTTTCAACCCCAAAAACAACCCCTTAGAAGTCGAATATTGCAAATTCCCGTCTTAGCGAGCACCTATGTCCTATAAGTAACTCCTATGCAAAATTTCAAATTCCTAGCACATGTAGTTTCTGAAATTTCGTGATGAGTGAGTGACCTTTCGATTTTATATATATATAGGCCATTATGATATTGTCACGTGTCAAGACCATTAATTAAGTGACTTAATCATTTACTTGCAAGCTAATTGACAACAAAAAACACACACCATTAATTTTAAAATTGCACATACATAGCATATTTAACCTAGAAGGAAACTGGGAACCTAGTGTTAATACACTCCCTTTTCATTAAGTCCCGTCCTCCACTTTCAGCTGAGTTCTGGAGTCCTTGCGTGATGAATGGCGGAACTCAATGAATCGAACCTAGAACCTATTACCAAAGAGAACCCAAAAGGAAATTGAACCCACAAACATCACGTTTACAGTGAGGTGCTATGCCACTCAACGGTGGTCATATAAATTAACATTATTAATATATTTCGCAACTAATTCTCATAAGTTGAGAAGCCATTGACAAACAAGTTCAAGTATGAAATTAATTCTAATGTAAATTTAATTGCCAAATTACCTTGACATTTCAACACAGTTTAATAAAGGATCACTATAGTACGGTTGTTTTATAGGCACTGGTAATTGGGTCGCAGGTTCTTTTTCAGTTTCCTGGCATAGGCAAATAGAACGTAGAGCAAAGATATTCCTTCCTCCACTTTTCGTACAATTTAGTGACTTCCAGTTTGGGCTATCAAACTGAGAATATATAAATAATTAGTACCCATTAATATACTCGTATATTTGTACCTACATAAAACATTTATTATCCACTATGTCACTATTTCTTCAACAAATAGTTTTAATTTAAAACCTAAGATTAGAAATACAGTAGGTAATAAAAAAACTTTAATGTACTATTTAATGGAGTTGTTGGCATTTAATTTCATTGTTTAGTGTAATGTGCTGTATTCTTGACGTCATTGAGATGCGATGGTTGTTCGATTCCCACTCGTGGAAATGAATATTGTTTTTTCACTTCCTCGGTAAAGAAATAGTTGGTAGGGCAAAAGACTGCGATAGGAAACATCAAAATTATGTTCATTATCTCGTGTTTTTTGTTGTACTTTATCTATTAAGAAGAAAGATAGAATGAAAGGAACTAGTATAAAGAAATGTCATGAGTTATGAGTTACGTGAAGTGCTTTTGTGGCTTGAAAATGATTTTTCTCAGTTTCGTCCTGTATACCAAATGTAGCAGGGTCGATAGAGGGGCGAGCTTAGTGTTAAGACACTCCATTCTCTACTCACTGCTGAAATCTCGAAATTTTGTGTGATGAGTGGCAGAACTCAACGCCGCGCTTTAGCTCGTTACCAGAACGAGGAAATGAAAATAATTAATTTCCTCGAGTGTGAATCGAATCTACAACCGTCACGTTTACAGTCAGTCGCAGACCCACTCCAGTATGATTATTTTGTTCATTCGAATGATTGAGTAACAATTCTTAAAATATAAACTTTCATGTTTTTTGGGAACAATATTTACTAGTACTAGTAAATATTGTTGAACTTTTTCTTAACAAAAACTGAATTAATTAATTTTTAAAAGTAATTAGTCAAAAAGAAAGTAGATAGTTTTGCATTAGTGTTACAAGGGCGAATTAAATTATCATAATCATTATTCTGAGTGAGAAGAAAAAATCAGGATGAGGAGCTCAGAACCTCGGACAAGCGACCTAGATGTAGATTGGGTAGAACCTAGGTGTAACCTAGGTGAACCTAGGTGTAGATTTCGGATCTCTTTGAAATGTGTATAAACCCTCGCCCCCACAAAGTTCTCCATGAAAATATATACGAGTACATATATATTTTTAGCCTCACGCTATATACCTGCGGTAGAACCTGAGGACCTAGTGTTAAGACAATCCTTTTCCATTAAGCCACTATTTTCCCCACTTTCCGCTAAAGGCTCAAGGCATTGCGTATAAACGTGTCAAGTTTACAGTAAAATAAAATAATTATTTTTAACAATATACCAACTGATAGTTTCTACAATATTATTTGGTCTATTATGTCATACTTCGTTTAGTAGCATGTCAAATTTTTTGTTTCAGTTTCATAATGTCACGACGACCTCGGTTTAACTATTTTTCTTTCTTCTTTTCTTTATACTGAAACAAGAAAAATAAAACAACGAAGAATTATTATTTTTTAGAAAAAAACTACCATTTTACATTTCTTTCCGTTTATTAGTTGAATTTAGATCTATAAACTCAATAATAGTTATCAACTATTGATCGAAGTCAATGCCAACGTTATTACACGTTTCCATTGTACCGTTAAATAAATATCGTAGTTCAAATAACTGGTAATAGACATTTATATTTTTATTTTAGAGTACCTTAACTCATTTAAATCATTAGTACCTAATAGGTTGGTCAAGAAATATGTAGTAATACTTCGAAAGGTAAAACTTCAAGACCTTCAAAGGACAAATATAACTAACTCTCTTTAGTTTAATTGTCTCTATTGTCTCTAGTTTGACAGAATGTTCGATTAGGACTTATGGTTTTGTAACCTACAAATTCTACAAACAATAAAACAGTCATACTCCGAATGGAAATCGAACCCACACCCACTGTGTTTACAATCCAGCAGTATGCCATTAGTGTATTGTATTATATTAAAAAATCATACATAAAGTACATATAAAGTATTATACAATGGATACGTTACATTAGAAGAATAAAAACAATACGAAATAAACCGTAGTAGCATAATAGTGACCAAATAGGATTAACAGCGTGCGCACGCGCAATAAACCACGCTGGTTTCTTAACGAAATCGATTTTAATCGATCGAAAATATAATTTGAAAACGTTTATTTATTTTTGTATTATAATTTTTTTAGTTTTTAGTTTTGTTTTAACTAATTGTGATAGTGCAAAGCAAAATGACGGAAGATCAAGATGTGAAGAAGCCAAGTGGGTTTTTGTTTAACGTATTTTTTATATTTTTTCTCTTTGAGAATAATCAGAAACTATTATATTATTTACTACTTTCTAATATTACTTGAGACTTTTCCTAATAACCGTGCGACTGTAAACGCGACGTTTGTAGGTTCGATTTCTACTCGAGATAATGAAATATATTATATTCATTTGTTTTTTCTGGTAACGAAGTAAAGCACTGCATTGAATTCTGCTACTTAACACGTAATCATTGAAAAAAAAACAACTATGTACGGGATACATATGTATAATTATATGTTTAATTTAAAAAATAATAATAATGAAATGAAAAAAAAGGATACACAGCATATGTCGGTATAGTTATCAGATTTTAAATAAAAAAATCTTGTCGAAAAACTGACAAAACTGTCAGCTTTTATATTTGTAACTGTCAAACTTTTATAAGAGCTGTATTTTTTTAACGTCACGCCTTCTCCGTAACGTGACTTCTTCTGTATTATGGATATTGTATTCTCTAAACTTTTCTTTTTTTTTTCTATCTCTCTTATTCATCCACACCACATTAACATTATTAAATTACGTGGGCACGTTCTCCTTATAACTGACGCTGACATTAAAAGTCAATTTAAAATCTATTTTAAAGATGGTGATTTTTATAAACCATATTGTACCTATTATATTCTTTTATTATTTATTATATTATTTTATCAGCCTTTATAAATATACGATCTTTTTTTAAATATCTCTTAATATTTAAATTTGCTTATGTTAAGGAACTGTCTGTAGACTGATTTGACCTTTTAAAATTCTATTTCTTTTAAGAATACATACTTAACGTACCTCTTATGCATACACAAATATAAAGTTATCAGCAAATTTAAAGTCTAAATATGGATCTATTGGTCCATATATAGACTCATAATGTATTCAGCTTAGTATAAATCCAATAAAATATAATCAATTGAGGATAAGAAATGTAATACAAGGCAGTCTTGTGGATTATCACTTCAATTATTTTCTTAATCACAAGGCTAACATTATAAAAATACTAAGTTAAGTTAAACCGTTATAGTTCAGTGGTGTTGTTTCTGACTCTACAAACGGCTGTTGTGAATTCGAGGCTAATTTCTTAAAATATTTTGGTAGGCAAAATAGTGTTAATACAATATAAATATCTATTATTCTTAGCAATTTAAGAAAGTCTATGTCCATTTCCTTTCGTTTTTCCTAACCTTTCGCACGTAGCAGAAAAGAAAGGAAATCAATATATTAAATATTTCAATTTCTCAATAGGAAATCGAACCCAAAATCTGTCACTAGCTTTGTGTATTAACTGAGCTGGAAAATTATAAACCATAATATTATTATAAATATAATACATGATTGCAACGCATGCCTCGGCAGAAATGTGAAAGAAAGAAGAAACTTAATAAAACTTTTAATTTTTTTTAAGTGTGGACATATTTTTGTTGAATTGTGAACTACAAAAACAGCTATAGTAGAAATATTTAACTAAAGCGGCCTCAAAATTAGACTAAAGATTTGAATGGACAGCTGTTATAAACAGGAGAAAGAAGACGATATTGGCCATAAGCTTAAATTTACAATACTAATTAATTCAATAATATGCACTGCATTTCTTAGGATATTTATTATTTTAGTGTAAATTAATTTCTATGGTATCAAAATTCAATCATTTTGGAATGAGCATATAATAGGAGGTAATAAATTTGACCCACAAGCAAGTCCGAGTTATGTTCTCACAATATTCCCTAAAATATATCGAAAGCTAATGGTTAATGTGTCAAATAATCAAGCTACATTTGAGGTGTACCTCATAAAAAGAAGAACCGCGAAAGCAGATATCACAAATAACAGAAATCTCTGATACCATATATAAGAAGGAAATGAATTAAATTAAATTCATTCTCGTCTAGTCAATTAAGGATGTCAAATTAATAACTTCTCTGAAATAAATGTAATGTAAACAACGTATATTTGTAATAATTTTGTCTACATTAATCACTGTGAAAATTGGAGCTTCTGCATCTACTTATTTAATGTTTTGACTGAATAGAGTCGCAGGAACGAGCTACAAGCTGCCGAAGAACTTCAGCCCAGATGCCTTTAAAAATATTATTTATTTTATTTCTATACATTTTCTATTTACTTTATTTTATAAAAAATAATAAGAAATTGTCATTCACTATTAAATACAAAGCCTTATAGCTATGCTTGCGAAATGGCATCACTTTCGTGCGCGTTTCTAATATAATTCTATCTAATATGTACATAATATTATGCAAAACTGTCATCAGTTATTTATTGAATACACGTATTTTTTTATTTATTTTATTATCTCTGAATACAATTTTAGAATAACGCATGTTTTAAGTTTCCTTCAATCACGTATATTATGACGTATTCTGATAATAAAATCTCATAATCGATAATCAATAATCGTGTACATGATGTATAAACTAAGCTAGAAAACAGTTCAAAACAGCCCATCAAAATCGATTTAATATTTTTTGAGTTATCCATGTAGGTAGGACAGGCAATTGATATCGATGATAATGATCCATAATCGATAACAGATTTGAGTTGAGGATTTGAGTTCCGGAAGAATCGGAAGAATTGTTACATACTTGTAATATTAAGTCATATTGACCTCCTTCTTTGAAGATCGTGAAAAATGGATCAATATGTAAGAAAATATTATATCATATTGGGGCAATGGGATAGTTTTGAGTTCCGTAACTCAAAACTCCGTAAAAATGGAACTTTTAGAAACACTTTGTTGTTCGTCAGTCCATCTGTCAAGACTTTATCGCTTGTAGATCTGAAACTGGAACTACTTTTATCACTTAAGGTTGTCAACTTTTATAAATCGTACTTCTCTTTGACCTTTAATACCGAAATTGGTACTGAAGCCTCGGCGGGCGGGCTTTTTTAAACAATTTTTTTCTGCGTTTATAAATATACGGAGACTAAAACTATGGAAATACGAGTATCTTAACAATAGTTTATCTCCCCTACTCTGCAATATACGAGATAAATGATGAAGCTAAAATAAAATTATATATAACTTGAAATATAATACGACAAAATTCTTAGATAAAAACGTAATTACGTGACAGGACGTTGTTATATGAGATGATCAAACCTAGTCATTGAATAGTTCATTAAAATATCACCAACGTACGTTTAATTCTAATAAAATTACTTTAACTAAGTTAGATTTTAGGTTTTTGTTGACTGATGGAAATATAATCTACATGCATATATACTCGTATATGTAAAAATATGATTGTATGCGAATAAAACTTGTAATTCATTGAATATACATATAAAAGTACTATATAGAGTATTACAGTACTATGTAGAGGTAGTTATGGGTTCAAATTGTGTTTGGAACATCACATAATATATTTTATATAAATTACTGAGAAAATGAAAATAATAAAAATTTATTTCCCCGAGCGCAAGTTCGAATCGAACACCCACGCCCGAAGGGAACAGTCGTCCCTGCGCCATGTCGGCTTCTAAAATAAGTTTTGATCTTATGGATTTGAGCGCAGGTTTTATTTAAAAATATTAACATAGCTGTATGTAAACAAAGTATGTGAAGGAATTCCATAATTACAGTCTTGCGAGTTGCAAGTCTCGTGCAATAACGAAAGTTATTAGAACATACGTTTTTCCTCCTAACATCGAATACCTGTGGAGGTATTTACCTTTAATATTACTTGTTGCAATACTTAGTTGTAATAAATAATTTTAGCTAGCTTGTTTCCTTAAAGATTCACTTAACTATTTTATTTCATTATTATACATTTAATTATTGAATATTTATTTCATTATTATATATTTAATTATTGAATATTTATTTCATTATTATATATTTAATTATTAAATATTCCCCGCTCTCCTTAAAAAAGTGCGGCGTTAGGTTACGTTTTCTTGAGGCCGTTCTGACGAATCGTCACAGTGTCTGACTGTCAACGAGAAGGTTATAAGCTCAATCATTTATAAGTATTATATCTATCCTCGCTTTGGTAATGAGACAAGCTGCGGCGTTGAGTTCTGTGATTCAACGTGCAATCTATATAATACACGTATATGACATTTGAATACACAACGTTGTTATATCATCCTATTGAATAATAATAATGTAGATACAATTGCAATTAATTGAATGAAATGGTTTTTTTTATTTTCCGCACTTCTCGCCTATGTCAGACCTAAGTTTTGCTTTTGGGATAATTTATAATATCTTAAACAAAAACAACCATCGGCTGATTCGTCCTGATGTATAAGCTATAAAGTATCATCAAAATCCGTCCAGTAATTTATGTGTGAAAGTGCAACTTTCACTTTTATAATATTGTATTAGTAGAATTTTAGTCATAACGGGTAATCATTTTTTTTTAACCGACTTCTGTAAGAAAAGGAGGTTATCAATTAGAGTGGTTTTTTTTTGATTATTTTTTTACGTTTGTTACCTCATAACTTTCGACTTTTATTTTGACTTTGACGGGTGAACCGATTTTGATGTTTTTTTTTATTTGAAAGGTGAAGCTTCCCACTTGGTCCCATTTTTTTTAGTCCATGTCTGACAATGATATCTATGAGAAAATGACATGTCTTAAATTTGCATTAGGTATATACGCGACAAATAGACGGATAACTCAATGTTGCGCAAATCGATTTTGATGATTCTTTTTTTATTTGAAAGGATACATACACTTCAAGGATAATTTGGTGAAAGTTTGGTTAGGTTCCAATAATGGGATCCGGTCAAAATTGAGAAAGTTTCTTTATATTGGTAAAAAAATGATTATACTGTAATAGTTACAAGCTAAAACTTTTTAAATTAATGTCAGAAGTGAGATTCCTGACCGTTGCATTTCTTTTCAACCAACCTCAAAGAAGGGGATGTTCTTATTTTCAACCAACTTCAAAAAAAAAGAGATTCCCAATTCGCCCGAATACTTTTTATGTATGTTCTTGTCAATATACCAAAATGTTAGTTTGTACAAAAATAATACCTAATTAAAAGAAGTTTTACATAGGACAACCACAACCACTCGTTGACAACCACTACCACCACCATCACCACTCGTTTAAGAAGCATCATTTTGAGATCTACCCATTACTTAAAATCGTAAAATAAATTATTTTTTAACAAAAAGAAAAACCAACTTCTAACAACGAACTAAAAAGTGAAAAATAATTTGACAAAGATTTTATAATTTTGAAGTCGGTGTCAAGCTAATGCTACAACAACCTTACTACAATATCTAATTACTAAGCCTGTTTGTTTTACTTGGCACCGAGTTCAAAATTATAAAATCTTTGTCAAATTATTTTTCACTTTTTAGTTCGTTGTTAGAAGTCGGTTTTTCTTTTTGTTAAAAATTAATTTATTTTATTAAATTAAGTATATTCTAAGTTAGGATATATTTTAAGTTACATCAAAATAATGTCAGTACTTTGTTGATATATCCACGCAGGTAATTGGAATGTATTCGAATACATTTCTTACGACTTTCGACTTACAAGTCGGTTTACTTTATAAAATTACTTTTGTATAATACAAAAATATTTTACAGAATCATTCCTTGGCATCAGGCATCTTCAAGTCGCGCTTCTGTTCCTGGCGCTTGTCTTGGCGTTCTCCATGCGAGTCAATATGAGCATGGCGATAGTTGCTATGACTGACCAAACTTTGGACAACGTGAGTATTTAATTTATAAATATTAAGTATATATTTTTTTTTATTTTTGTTTAATATAGTTTTAATTTCTTAAGGCTGTCGTGTACAGGGACACAAGTAGGCGACTGTAATAGTTATGGGTTCGATTCTCACTCGGGGAATGAATTAAATATTTTTTATTTTGTCGCTCTGGTAGAGACAAAGCTCGGCGTTGAGTTTTACTACTCAATACTCAATGTATGGTTCCAAGGTGGGAACCTTCCCTGAGGTGCCTACCCTGCTATATATGGAACACGGAGTGAAGCTAAAAAATCTTACGACGTGATATGACTTCTCACAAATCATGGTATACATTTGCGTGTTAAATTTCGTAGAACTTAACGTTGCTCTTTGTCTGAGAGAGAAAGAAAAATGAAAACAAAAAATAACTATATAATCATTCCCCAACTGGAAATGGAACCGACACGCTCATCAGAGTCTGAACCACTGCACTTCGATGGCAATCGTATCCTAAGCGAAGCGTGAAGACAGCTTGAAGTTATTTACACGAAACGTCACGTTTTTTGCTCATTTTGATTACATTGTCTTGACTTTAATTTATATTATAATAAATGTTATGTGAGGATTATTTTTCTAGAAGGACACGTTCTTCTAAATCTTGTTTAAGAATCTGGCTTAGCAAATATATTGTACTTATAACCAACTTATATTTAGTGTAATATGTTTTGGTCTCTTGTAAGTGAATATTATTATGAGAAATATATATCCTAAACCAGAAAATCTTAAATCAGAAAATCCAACCCCATTCGGGGGAATTATTATATTAAAATCATTTTCGCATCTAATGTCTAATTGGTCCAAAACCAAAGGAATATTAAAATCTAACGTCAACATGGTTCCTCGACTTAAAATCTTTTACCTACCTCACAAAAATGTCTATGCTCGAAGATAATATAAACATAATATTATCAATACACCAGCACTGATTACACCAAACCTATATTGTCATTTAAGTACGTAGATACGTAATAGTGAAATAAAATCTTACGAAAACAGCGATAAGAACGAGCATATCGTAAATATTGCCATTGATTTGCAACAGGTGATTTGCAACGATTTATAAAATTAATATTATAAGCGACTAGTTCTGGGTTCGATCCCCATTGGAGGTATTATTATTAATAATAATTATTTTTATTTATATTTCAATTTCTTTGCTCTCGTGTCGAGAGGCAAAGTGCGGCGATAAGTTCCAACACTAAAGTTCCAACGCAAAAAGTAGGGAATATATGGGATATATATTCCCTACTCTTCGCCGACCCTGCTCTGTGCGGTATATAGCGTGAAGTTGATTAAAATAAGCTTAAGAATGTACCATGAATAACAGAGATAGTCTAATATTAAGGAACTCAGTTCCACACTTTTCGCCAAATTTTCTAGACATTCTATACCATAGCACGATCAATAAATGTGATTTAAATATACACATTTCTACTACCAGAGTAGGCAGAATGAGGGTATTCTTAAGGTACTCCGTTCCTCTCATTTTCCCTTAAATAATGCTTAAAAAAGTCCGCGTTGATATATACTATATATATAGATTTGTATACATTAACAAAATTTATATGATTTCTATAATTTGATATTCATCCTTATGAAAATATATATAATAGTCACTTTTAGCATTTCATCTAGTAGAAATTATATGTATGATGGTTTACTGTATAATAATTTAATAAATAATTTCCGTTAGTTACTTTTACTTCTTTTGTTTGTTCATTTCGGTTACTCAGATATTTTATCTAATAATAAATCTCCACTTATTATTCTTTTTTAACTTATTTTAATTATTAAGGCTAATATTTTCTTATAAATTCTATTGAAAACTGAAAATAATTTCATAAATATATTTAATAAACAATCGTATAGTTCAGCGGGCGTAGCCGCGCCCGGGCCCACTAGTTGATTATAAAACCAATGACCATGGTGCTTATTGACTGTATTTACATAAATAACAAACAAAACATATTAATTTATTTCTTCGTTACAGTCCTTCGATTGGAACATTAAGATACAAAGTGTTATTCTATCCTCGTTCTTCTGGGGATACATTGTACTCCAAATACCAGGCGGAGAACTGGCTGCAAAGTTTGGGGGCATGATCCTGATAACAATATGCGTTGGTATAAACTCGGCTGTATCATTGCTTATACCCATTTCTTCGTATTATGTAAGTATAACTGAAAATGGAAAATTCATGAAAAAAAAAATTGTAGTATTTTTTTTCCATGTTTATATGTATTTATAGTTTTTTAGGGGTAAAAAGGGAATTCTAGTATTGACTATTTCATTCGTTTCAGTATTTGTAATAGTCAAAGTAAAAGTCTCACTCGAAGTTATATATTTAAAATATATAAATGAAATATATCATATTTTCATTTCTTCGTTCTGGTGGCGAGGCAAACGGCAGCGTTGAGTTCCGCCACTCGAGACGTAATGCATAACACTACATTCCCTCTGCCTAACCTGCTACTAAAAAAGTAGCAAAAGTTGCAAAGTAGCAAAAGTTGCTATGATAAACACATGTAAATTGAGCCTCGGCGGTATGATAATCTATCTTATTGACACTATATAGATATTTATTTGTTTTTACTATTTGTCAAAGCCTATCACGTTTTCTCTTATCGTTATCAATAATTTCAAGATATAAAATGACAAGATACAATGTGGTACGCGCGTCAAGTCACTTAATAGTAAACAAGTTTATCTAATAAAGCTTTTGGTCATCTTCGGCTCTTTGTTTGATCAGGTAAGATGCGGTGTTGGGTTCCGCCGTGTCAATAAATGTCTCCAAAATGGTTAAAGAGAGAACGAAGTGTTTTGATGCTAGAACCTCTTTCCTACAAAATAACTGCGGGTGACTCTTATTTGTAAAAAAATATATGTAAACATTTACATAGAAGCATTCATCTTTATAGAGCAACTACGATTGCAGAAGATAATAGTGGGTTCAAATCCCATTGGATGTTATATTCACATGCAACACATTATTTATGAAAATAATTACTTATAAAAAAAATTAAACAATCGCAATCTATCTCTTATCAAGGTTCTAATCGAAATTACTTGTGAACCAATTAATTATAGACACGAACCAGCTGTCGCCGCAAATGACTTAATTTTGATTGATATAATGTTACTTCCATTCATGCTTATTTCTCTATAGTAGCGGTTCTTATTATTATTATTGTACTACCCAATGCCCATGACTCTCGAGTGAACTGCCTACCTTTATTGATACGCAGAATATCTTTCTATTTCAAAATCAAAACGAAAAATATTTTTATTTATTACTTATTATTTTACTTTATTATTTTTTTCATATTAAAATATTTTTTTAGGGTGGATGGAAATTAGTTTGTGCTTGTCGTGTAGTGCAAGGGCTGTCTCAAGGCTTTATTTTTCCGTCCATACACAATCTAATAGGTAAATGGGTGCCATTAGAAGAGAAAAGCCGACTCGGTACAGTGATATACGCAGGTGAGCTTAATTAAAACATTTTTAACGCATTCTCTATATCTACTAAAAGAGTGTAGAAATCCCAGCTTCACGCTATATCCCGCACACAGCATACCGTCTTTGCCAACTTTCTGCCGATTTCTGGACGCATTGTGTGTTGAGTGGCAGAACTCAACGCCGCGCTTTGCTCGAGTAAAATGAAATAAAAATGTAAATAAATATTTTCATTTCATCGAGTGGGTATCGCAGTGGATAACCCACAATCGTCGCGTTACAGTCACACCCTTGTACCGCTGCGCCGCGACGGCCTCGACTAAAATCCCAATAAATTGTAACTTCATTTTTGGCAATATCAGAGATTTTACAAGATTACTGATGCAAGCCAACGCTGAATTAGTTAACTAGATTAAATAAATCAATACATAATTTATACATAGCATTTCCCAAAGTGAGACATTGAACTCACGACCATCGTGAAAATATTATTTTTTAGTTTTATGCCGCGTCGTGGCGCGTCAAGCAATAACGCTGCAAATAAATTTAACAACATTTTATAATAAAAGTTTGAGAAACAGAATTTCTTTGTTTACATTTTGTCTCGTGCCATAATCAATTTTTATGTATTGAAAAGATACGTCACAATTTTACAATAGTATTTGATGAACATTAGAAAACAAAATAAATACGATTTCATATCTTAACTGTCATCTAACGATATCAACATGTTAGAATTGACATATTTAGAATGCGGCCACGTGATAGAACGTCATTCACTATGAGTGGCCATTAGAAAAATATTTTTGTTAGATATGAATTAAAAACACTATATTTACCTTGCCAGTTTATTAAATTCGTGCTGTATCCGCATATAGCAGAGTATTGAGACATTCTTTTCTCCACGCATCCCCCAATTTTATTTTTAATTTATTCTCCCGGAATATGTTCTTGGAAATCGAACCCACTACCGTCGTCTGTACAATTAAAGACAACAGCCTCACTGCGAGATAACTTGATAATAAATGACAAAATAAAGTTTTTTATATTTAAAACGGTGGGTGTGAGAGTCTTCACATTAAGTGGATATATTACATTCTCCACTTTTCGTTCAAATATCCTACCCCATAATATAAGCCCGGCCTACTGCTGTTAAGAACTACGCTTAAATTATTTCCACTAATTATGTAGAAGGAGTTAGAATGGACTGGCTCAGTTTTACAGGGCGGAGCGGAAAATTACAAAATAAAAAACTCTTTTTTGGAAATGTAAATCTATTTTAGATGGTCATTTTACCCGGCTATTTCTCTTTTGTGCTGGAAACCAGACTTTATACTAACAAATATTTGCTTACTTACTCATATAGGAGTTCAAAATAAGATGAACTTATTTGAACATGCGTTTATATACCGCATACGTACAACATATTGTTATGATAACAAAATAATTAGCCATGAAAGATGATTTTTTCTTGTCTTTGTCAAAAATAATACATGCAGAAATGAAGACCAAACAAAGGCTTATATTAATAATATTTCTATGAGCGTTTAAGAACAATGGAAAACAATTTTTATGTATTGAAAAGATACGTTACTATCATTTACATACTTTTGTCTGTTCGCGTTTTCGATCATAACTATTAATAATTGAGAAACATAAATCAATGTTTATCATTATTTCAGGCGCCCAACTGGGAACTGCTCTTCAGTTGTTGGCATCAGGATTCATAGCAGATTTCTGGGGATGGCCAGCAATTTTCTACATTAATGGAACTCTAGGCGCTATTTGGACAGTTGCTTATGTGTTCCTGGGGGCAGATTCGCCTAGAAACTCTAAAATGATTAGCGCAGAAGAAAGAATGTACATTCAAACATCGCTAGGGCATGTTGGCAGCGTTCATAAGGTAGGATGGGTCGTTTATGTGTATGAGATGAATTTCGTATCACCAATGTTAAGATATTTGTTAGGATCTATCTATAAGCGATCCTAATGTGATATTAAATAAATTGCATAATGTTTCAAAGTATAAGTTCGCACTACGACGCTTCATGCTGTATCTCGCATATTAAAGTAGGCAGAGGAAGCTTAGTGTCAAGACACTCCGTTTCCCATACATCACCGAATTTTGGGGACATTCCGTATAATGGAATTTACACCCTCGTTTTTTCTTCTTGTCAAAGCAATAAAATAAAAAAATCAAATCGAATCCACGACCGGATTTACAGTCAGAGTCAGTAAGTTGAACTGCGCCAGAAAGGCCTATTATTACAAATTAAATCATCAATAAAGCAGTGTTCATACTATAGTGACCATTGCTTATTTCAAATTCATGACCATAGAATCCGTCAACCACGAATTATCAACCACATATCCGTCAACCACCAATTACCAACACCAATTTATCAAAGGACATTGATATTACATTTAATTCTACTATTTTTATTTTATCTCACTGCTGTGTAGAAAGGAATTTTTAGATACAGCTGGTGAGAGGTCTATATCACCTTGTACCTTACATACTACTGGTTGACATTCCAAAATGCAACATTTACATTTTATTCTTTATATTTTGAATTGTTTGAATTGTAATTTGAATTGTATTAAAATATTTTTGTTAGCTTCTTACCGTATTCCGCTAAGCCTTGCTTACTAAAAGCAAGGTAGGCAGAGAGATTATAGTGTTGAGACATTCCGTTATTCATTCCTAAATGACTTTTCCTTTTTAGAAACTACCAACACCATGGAAAGCTATATTCAGTTCGCTTCCTTTTATTTCACTCATAGTAGCCCATTGTGGTCAGAATTGGGGCTTCTGGACACTAATGACTGAAATGCCCTCCTATATGAAACAAGTGTTAGGCGTTGATATAAAGGCGGTAAGTTATGAGTTTGTTATTTTTATGCTTTAAGAATAGAATGGAGTAAATTTATTATCTTAAATATTAAGTGAGAACTTAAATGAGGAAATAAAAGTATGTGTTTCTTTGTTGTTTCATACTAGAACACCCTTAGAAAAGTCCTTTCCCCTAAGAAGAAGCCGAAACCACAATTATCGCGTTTACAGTCACATACTACGCCACGATCAAAAATAATGTAATTTTAAAAACGTTTAAATATAAATAAAGATATAATTATCTTCATTCACATAATGATGCAATCCGCACTTTACTTCGTTCATTTTATTTTATCTTGCTTTAGTTTTTAGAGTTCCGTAACACAAGAATAAAACGTGACCCTATTATTAAGATTTGGCTGTATGACTGTCTGTTTGTCCGTCTATCACTAGGTTGTATCTCATAAACTGTGATAGTTTGACAGTTGAATTTTTTACAAATAATGTTTTTGTACCTCAATAGAAATTATTGCCGGTAAAGTAATACATAGAAACAGGAGAAAATAGATATTTATGAAGGCTAAAATACGTGATTTTTTGCCGTTGTTATACATATTGAACCCTTCGTGCGAGAGTCCGTCTCGCACTTGGCCATTTTTTTCAGTATAATTGCGTTGGTTGAGGGTAAATTCATCACTCGAGGAAATAATTATATTCATGGGGATAGTGTACAATGAATGTGGGTAAGGGGTGTATTAAAAATAAAGTTCCCGTTGCCTAGTCTGCTACGCACAAGTTGCTTTTCTGTTTATATTGTCATTTACCTTTCTATTTTTCTCTTTGTCTTACGTAATGACCCAAGCAACGAGCAGTTATTAAAGATGACTCAAATTTGACACCTTTCCGTTTATATAAGTATAAACTAGTGAACCCGAACGCGGCTACGTCCGCTTGAACTATACGAATATTTATTAAATATATTTATGAAATTATTTTCAGTTTTCAATAGAGAGATACGTTAAGCATGCACATTTTGGGTGACGTTTTCTAACAACAAACTTTGCAAATCGTTGCTTAGCAACGGTCGCATAGCGACGGTTGTTGTTTATATGGCGGAATAAATTGCATGTAAAATTAATAAGTATTTTAATATATTGGTATATATTGAAAATATTACAATATATGAGAAAAAAAAGTATCTTATGTTCATCCCGAGATCCTCAAGTATCTCTATATGAGTATTTTATCACAATTAAATTAGCGTTTTGGCCCTGATTGCGTAAAAGACAGACAGAGTTACTTTCGAATTTATAATATAGGTATGGATATTGCTAGCTGGGTGAAACTCAACTACTAGCTTTGTCTAGGAATAAGTGTTTTGAGAATACGCTCATAGTATAAGTAGTCACACTTATTTTAAGTGGTCATATTTGATTGTTTTGTCGTGCGAGTGACTTTTTATTGTTTTATCGTGTTTATTCAATACAGGTGATACTCAATGACGACAAACAGTATTTTAACATACTTTTAAAACGTATTACCCATTATCGAGTATTAATATATAAGATTAAATATATTCTGTCCAAAAATAAAAAAGAGAAAGAGTACAAGGTGCAAAATTATTATACACACAGAATTATTTAATTTATCAAGGAATTAATGTTAATATATTAAAAAATCTTACATATCGGTCTATTTGTTTAGGGGGTACAGTTCCTAGTATAGTATTATATAAGATAGTGCTATTGTCTTTTAGAATGGAGTAATGTCAGCCATGCCATATTTAGCCATGTATTTGCTGAGCTTCCCCATTGGTTTCCTGTCAGATTATATCTTAAAGAAGAATTGGCTATCGATCACAGCTTGCAGAAAAGTATCCAATTCTATAGGTAAGTAGCTTTTTAATGTTCCAAATATAATGTCTCGAGAATATTGCATTTTAAGTAGAGGAAATTAATGCTTTGTCTTGTTACCAGAGCGAGGAAATAAACGCGGCTTGTGTAAATATGTACAAATTTATATTAATTTTCATTAATGAATAAATAAATAAATAATCAATTATTTTCTAAATTCCAGGTCATTTCGGCCCAGCCCTTGCTCTATGTGGTCTTTGTTATGTACCTCCCGGCTCAGTGGCTATGGCAGTAACATTACTGACGCTTGTAGTTGGTTTGAATGCTGGCCATTACACTGGTTTTATGGTAATATATTTTTAATCAAGGAATCTCTTTTTGAAAGCATCGATTTGCAGTGGGACAGTATCTGATTGTTACCGCTATGGTTTTGAATTGGAAATGCTTATAAATATTCTAAATTAATATTATTTTTAATTTTCCTGAATCAGTAATGCTATCTTGGACTCAAGTAAAAAGTAGAAAACTGTCTTAACTGTGGCATAATAGGTTAAATATACATCACTTTATGGTGCGGTTTTTAACGATCTCTACTCGAGAAAAGATTTTTTTTATTTAAATGTATATATCCATTTCTTCGTTCTGTTGTCGAGGCACACGTTGGTTCCGCAATTCAGAATTCAGTGGAAACTTGGGAACGGAGTGTCTTTATACTTAGTTCCCTCTGCCTACCCTGCTGTGTGCGGGATACAGCGTGAAGCTGATATAATTAATTTTTAATATAACTTACTAACAAGTAATTTGACTTGCTTTCACAGCTGGTACACATAGATATGGCGCCGAACTTCGCTGGAACTCTCATGGGCATTACAAATTGTATAGCGAATATTATATCCATCATCGCACCTCTAGCAGCAGGAGCCTTACTTCAAGATGAGGTGATTTTACTTTCTTCTTTTTTCATTATTCTCTATAATATCTCTAGTTCGTACTTTGTCTAAGTAGAGTAGAAAAAATTGTGTAAAATCTATCCCAAAATAAACTAGGCAAGAAGTACATATCTTACTTTACTCATCGAAATACATGACTATTTACTATCCGAACTTAGAAACAGTGGTGATGGTACAAGTAAGACGGTTTTCCTTTCCCTTAACGAGACTTAGAACTCTATCTTAGCAATTATTATTATATTTTCTTATATTAGAATTGGCTGAAACTGCAGTTTTCTATATATGGTTATTGACCCTCAAATGTTACGAAAATAATTGAGATGAGAAATTAAATAATTTTGTAGTATAAACGGGGGAAACCGTGAGCGGGTCTCTAGTAGTGAATAAACTTACAGTTGCGAATCACATGAATAATGCTTAATGGTATTATAATGAAAATAGATTAGATATAACAAACAAATAAAGGACAATTACAGGCTTTTATCGTTTAATAGTAATTAAGTTTTATATGTATTTTAAAATAAGTTTTCCTTTGAAATTGTTTGTACATTTGCAAGATCTGACCATATGGTTTCAGTGTAATTCACATAGAAAGATACCATCGACTTAGAATGTAATCCTGCTAAAAACCTGTAAATTCTCAAGAATGTCAAAAATCTGTTAAAAATATATATTTTATGTATTAATAGAAGGCACGTAAGCTTTTTAGGAAGCCCTCATGTTTTTTTACGTCACCCTTCTACAAAGTCAGATACTGTTTTCTCAAAGATCAACACAGGTTTCACTCTCCTTTCCTTACCACTCGTTTCTCATATTTTATTTACTATAATATAGTCACACATTCTTTAGACTTGCTTTAACCACCAGAGAAGGTCAAGAGGATGTCACATTGAGAATCTAACTCCCCGCTATAATATAATCTCGCTGTACAATGAAATGTATCTCATTGTACCCGATTAGTGAAAATATTAATGGATATCAAAGTTACGGAATCCAACACCAAAGTTTTCTGGTATTGGATTCCGTGCGTTTGTGGTAAGCAGAAGGGACCTGGAAACATAGTGTTAAGACAATCGGTTCCCATTCAAATCATTTTCGTTCCCCATTGACTACCGGATTCTTGAAGTATGCATGGTGAGTGGCTAAACTCACTGCCCCGCTTTTGTGCCTCGTTAGCAGAACTAGGAAATATTTCCTCAAGTGAGAATCGAACCTGTGGATTACTTATCTGGTACACGATAAAGTGTTTTTTATCTTATTTTTCTTATTTTTCAGACCGATGCTAACGAATGGCGCAAAGTGTTTTTCGTTTCTTCAGCTGTTTATATTGCGTGTAATGTATTTTTCATCGTATTTGGTTCCTGTAAGACCCAAAGCTGGAATGAAGTGAAGAAAGAGGAAAAGGATGAAGAGAAGAATTCTAACAAGACTGCTTTATAAGAGTATATAGTCCTACTAATATTATAAATGTGACAGTTTGTGAGAGTGGATAGATATTTGTTCCAGTTAATATGATGGATGGATGAAATGAAACATGGATGGATTTATATGAAACATTATAACAATAAAGTTACGCGAGTAAAGATTTCGACTCGTCTGAGACCGACCGAGGCTTCCGTATCAATTCAGGATTATAAATAGTTTTCAGTTTTTATAAATAGTTTTTCATTAGAAGGAAAAACTATTTATAAAAGTTAACAAACTAAAGTTTGTGGGCATATGCTGAGTGCATTTTGAGTAGAAATTTTGTATAAAAAATATTCGTGTCTATTGGTTGTGTTGATTGAGGAACTTTTTTCTGTCCTCCGTAAAGATAGATATTTGATAAATTTTAACCTCGATACTTCCTTCTCTACATACACAATGTCTCGATAATTGAATGGAAGGGCTTAAACCTAGAATGGCTCTGCCTACCCCGCCATATGCGTGATACAGCGTGAAGCTGAATAATGAAGATAATACATACTTAATAATTTCTAAAACCAAGGAGTCTTATACCCTACGCTTTGGTAAAGTAGTATTATTGGATTTCGTTTGAGAAATTAAAATGTAATTTTGTAAATATAGTGGTTATAATTAACACTGTTTCGATTTTAATTAGTTAATAATAAATTAATTTAAAATAATTGTAAATGTATATCAAATAGATGCTTATGGAAAAATCTTGAAATAATAAAAAAATGAAATTCAACAAAATTTTTTTTCTGTCCCGTGACGATTGTGGGTTAGATTCCCACTCAGAGGGTAAATGTATATTTTACTCTTAGTGAGAAGACAATGCCCCAAAAATTTGGAGTTACGTGGGGAACGGAGTATTTTAAAGCAAGTTTCCCTCTACCCACCCAGCTATATGCGGGATACACCGGCATGCTATAAAATACATATATATGAATGATTTTGTATTGTAAGCTATTTTACTTAAAAGAAAACCCTCTTTGAGAAACATTTTACTCATAAAACAATATTTACCAGTACGGGTGCCGTGATTATTGTTTTTTCTTAAAGTACAATATTTTCCTTTTAAAAAATATATATCTTTAGAAACACTTTACGGTACGACAATTTTAAATATTGCTATACTAAAAAACTCTTTGAGAACTTAAAATAAATATTTAAATATTATATTTAAATTGCGACACAAAAAAGTGCATTCAAAAGGCATTGTTATTTCATAATTAAGAACCTAATACGGACTTCTTGCTTCGAAATACATAAAGAATAACAGTAAAAACGAAACCTTTATTTTTAGCTTGGCTTAGCTTATGGTCATGAGATTTTTTTTTCCTCTTCACGATGTATCCCACATGTATCGGAATAGGCAGAGGGAATAAATTATTATTTATCAATATTTTCATTTCTTCGCTCTGTCACCAAGGCAAAATGTTCGGCGTTAAGTTCCGCCACTCAACACACAAAAAAAGTGGGGAACGGATTGTCTTAACATTAGATTCTCTTTACCTACTCTGCTTGCGTAGGTATAATAAAGATGCTTTTGATGATGATGAAAGGCGTAAATAACTCAGCTGCTTGCATTCGCTGGTTACAAGAGTGTGAGTTCAAAATCGATTATTTATCAGGTACAAGAATGGAAAAAATCCTCATTTCATTGCTTAATTAGTATAAAAAGTCAGTTTACCTTTTAACCTTAAAATAGATAAAACTGTATTTACACCATACTATCTCTCATTTCACACAATTATAATAAAATAATTACGAGTATACTAGTTATTGCCCCTAACTTTCTTCGTGTGCTTAGCATGATTAAGCTGCTGACGTTGGGCAGTGGAAAATAGGGAGCGGAGTATCTTAACACTAGGTTTCCAGCTACTCTCTGCCTATCCTGCTAGATGCGGGATGCAGCGTGAAGCTAATAATAGTGAAATAAGTGATGCGAAGTTTGTCATCTAAATGATTATACTGAGGCCATCGTCGCAGTGGAGAAGCGTCTGCTTGTACGTGAAGGCAGTGAATTCGATCTCTTAATTATTTTATTACTTAAATAGAACAACGTTGTGTTTTAACATAAAGATGAGCGTAGATCGATAAATATATTATTTAGTATAACATTTTCAATGTACTGTAGGTTCTCATCACTAATGTAAGTATATTATTTTCTACATTTTAGTTGCTTCTTAAATTTGTGCGTATAAGTTTTAATTATTTAATTTACTGTACAAATCTATTTTTTATGAATTATATACATTGTTATAATTCATAAAAAATAGATGCTTTTCTCAGCATCGTTATCAATCACCTTTACACTACGATTAATTTTATTATATTTTTGTACGAAAAAAATATAAGAGTTCATTTTGATAACAAACCAGTGTCGATCCGGATTTACAAATAATTTTTCAAGATGAAAAGCACATTATGAATGTGTTGTATTTATATATTTGTTTAGAAAACGTATATAAAGTATAAAGGCATTTAACCTGCGCGTCTTGGAAACCGTCCAAGCGCCCTGACCACTAAGCTGTACATCCTCTTCAAGCTACGTCGAAAGTCTTTTAAAGATATACTTTGGGTACCGGAAATTTATAAGAATCTGCCAACAGTAATGGTAGCAAAATATATATGAGTAATTTTTTTTATGATTAGCTGAAACTAAAAAAAAAAACAAAATATACATAGTGAATACACCTTACTGTTAATGATACTTTGTACTAAAAAATCATAATTTCGTTTCAGTAAAGGTTATAAATCAAGATAAGTTTTTACGGACCGGTTGCTGAATCCACCATAACATTCTTTGAAGACTCGTGTCAAATAAATAAAAGGGCGGTCATCGTCTCTAAGTGAGTTGAAAAATTCGACGGAAAGTGGCGAACGAAGAGTCTTAACACTTGTTCCTTCTGTCTACCCTACTGTGTGTGGGATAAAAGCGTGAAGCTGATATTATATTTGATTTTTTGTTAAAATATTTAATTCCCCGAGTGACACTCAAAGTCCCTGCAACACGACACCCTATGATGATTAACGTGATACACTATAGAACTACCTTCCTCAGTAAACGGATAATCCAAAACAAAAATAGTTTTTCAATTTGTACCGGTAAGTCCTGAGATGAGCGACGTTCAGCCAAATAAAATTTTCACCTTTATTATATTAATATGAATAACACAGCATCCTTAACTTATCTGATGTCAAGATAAAATGTGCGTCCTCTAACACTCAGTAAGAATTATTCTTGTCAACATATATCGTAGGGGGCATCGAATTTTGTTGATATTACATACATTGCAATGATAACCTCCTATAGATATACAAATACGTATCGCCCTTAGAAATTATAATGCATGACACAGAAATATATGGAGTCGCGTCGACTATATGTTTTTTAGGCAAATAAATGTACATATGTCGAAAATTTTTTTAAATATGATGTATTTTCTCATTTTGTAAAGCGATGAATCTAGCAAATTTACTTTTTCAGATATTCACCTTTCATCTATTTTAGAAACATTGGTAACAAGTAAAAGAGTGGCGCGGCGTTCCGCAATGCCTCAAAAATTCGGTGGTAAGCGGGAAACTGAAGATTCTCGCTAGATTCTCAGGATTCCTCTGCCTACCCTGCTATATGTTGGGATACAACGACTTATTTAATTGCAAAGGAAATCATTTATAAAATAAAAAAAAATAACAATAACTGTATAATTTTATAGTAAAAAAAAATAAGAACATTACCTATTTCCACTTAAACAGGCGGGCGAATCCACAAGTAAAAGTTAGTTTGTGTACATGCTTGCTTTATTATACATAAATAAAATGCATATCTAGCTCAGTGGTAAATCATCTCAATGACTGCATTTCTCAAGCTAATGACGAATAATTGCTACGAGAAAGTGACATAGCAAGTCTTTGATTGAGTCCTATTAAAGTCTGATTTGTGAAACATTATATCAAGGAACAAGAGAGTTGTCTTCATCAACAGACATGTAGAAATGTTACTTAGCTTGATTAATTTACCATAGAATTATAACTGTAAACTAAAGAAGTACGTTTTTTTAGATTCACGCTGTACGGCTTATAAGGTAGGGGGAGAGGGAAAAAAGAGTTTAACGATCCCAATCAATTCTTCTCCATGCATCACTCAATTTTTGAGAAATTGCTTGTTAAGTGACAAAACTCACCGTTGTGCTTTGTTGACGGAGTCCTCAGTATGTTTTAACTATTTTAATAATAATAATACGTTGGTTTGCAGACATCTAAGACAACTAGAGCTAAATTATTATGTTTTTTAGTTGTTTGTGGTGTTATTGAGACGTTCGCTTTTGAAGGAACGATTACTGTTAACTAGGCTCATATTATTATAAATTATTTTATATAAGAACAAAAAATACGGAGAAACGTGGCACTGTATTTGCATAGAAGGAACTTGTCTATAGGTACATACAGAAAAAATATTTCAGCAGCCATGTTATGTAAAATAACTTTCAAGTATCCTTTTATAAAAACCGATCTCTAAATTAAAGCGATATAAAAAAAACCACAAAAATATTTAAATACTTGTGTCAAATATATAGTTTTAGAATTGTATATTGGAAGCCAAATATTACTCAATATTAGTATAATATAGGTCACGTATTCCGTATTTCTGAACGCTATTAGGTCAGTAATATTGGTTGTGAGGAAGTTCTTAACAGTTTATCTATAAATTTGTATTTTAAAAGTTTAAAAATTTCGATAAAATTGCTACAAAAAATTATCAAATTACTTGAAACTTTTATTAATTATCCATGTATAGATCAATATCTATTATAACACAAAAGTAATTTAGGTTATTAAAGAATTAATATTTATTTATATGCAGCGGGCAAAGCCACAAGCGCGTCGCTAGTATAATATAAAATAGAAGGTGCTATTATAACATTAATCTCAAAAAATATATTCGACTTCTCGACTTCGACAAATTCTCGTGTTGACTGTCGGAAATTCGGGGGAACCCCTGAGACGAGGAATCGAATTCATACAGTCAAACACTATGCTGCAGCGCATAAATAAATATTTCATTTCCGCAAATAAGGATCGAACGTCACATCTCGTTTACAGCCACTGCGCCATGACTGACCTCAACTAGCTCATTTAAATAGAAGGGCTGAAACGGATTTAAAAAAGAAATCATTACAGTTTACGAATTTATCTTGTTTATATAATAAAATATAATGGAATTAGTTTAACATATTAGATAGAAAGTACATTGCAAAAAGTACAACTTAAAAACTATAATAGGAAAATTGTTCAAATTCATATAAAATAAATCAAATTACATCTTAAAAATTGTATTTGTATGGCAAAGCTTTCGGCATACGCACAGCGATGCTAACAACAAAACTTATTATCCATACCTATATTATAAATTCTAAAGTAACTCTGTCTGTCTGTCTGTCTGTATGTCTTTTACGCAATCAGGGCCACACTGCTAATTTAATTGTGATAAAATACTCACATAGAGATACTTGAGGGTCTCGGGATGAACATAGGATACTTTTTTTTCTCATATTTGTAATATTTTCGACATATACCAATATATTAAAATATTTATTAATTTGACATGCAATTTATTCCGCCATGTTAATAACAACCGTCGTTGCTAAGCAACGATCTGCAAAGTTTGTTGTTAGAAAACGTCACTCAAAATGAGCTTGCTTAACGCATGTCTATTTTGAAAACTGACAATAATTTCATAAATATATTTAATAATTCGTATAGTTCATGCGGGCGTAGCCGCGTTCGGGTCCACTAGTAATTGAATAAAAATTTGAACATTATTTAATAGCAACGAATAGCTTTATTGCATAGAAACTTGCGATTCCTAAAAATATAGATATAGTTCTCGGTACGATTTTCGTACAATTTTAAATATTTTTAGTTGCATTCGTCTCTATAGATCGTGTAGTCGTGCAAAATGTACCGTGTACGCTATCCGCAGCTTATTCTGAAGTGGTCACCGCATCAGTGCGGATTCGTCATGACAATATCTAAATAACTAAATTATAAAGTAAATAACTAAATAACTAAGTAAAAAGTAAATGACTAATTAATAGAATAACAAAATAAATAACTGAACTAGGAACATGGGTGTACCGGATATAGAAAAAATGAGGCCTAGTAAGTATTTTTTTTTGAGATTTTTTAAGGAAATATTTTATTTATTTTATTAGGAAAATATAGACAAAATAAATAATATAAATAAACAGCACTTTTTTTAATTTTTCAAATGTTGATTTATTTACTAATGAAAGTATTATATTTAGAAACGAATATAAAAATGAACTTAGCGGGTCTCGGACTCACACCTCTTGGAAACCAATTTATTTATTTTTTATGGTAGGTAAATAGTTTTGGTTTTACGAGTTTATTGTATGATATTACTTAAATTAAAAAAAAATAAATGCTTACTTAAAGCAAACGCTCTTGAAGTTTATTCAAAGTTATAATTTTATTATTATAAAAGATTATTAATATAAAGTTAGGTCTTAAAAATTTGATTTGCTTATATTTTTTTATGAACTCCATTAAAATTATGATAATACCTAAAAATAATATTACAATTAAGCTATCTGTTACGATTTATTTAACTTCAACCCATAAAGTATATTTTGAATTTGAACCAAGGCTAGAACCAATTACAACAAAAACTTACCAACAGCTCGGAAGTCATTTTGCTGTGAGGAAACGACAAGAAACTCAATATGTGCTCTTTTTTATATAATAGTTACAATTTTATTATTTAATATAATGGTCTAGTGGTAAAGTGTATAGTCAAACGCCTTTTCTAAGTCCACAAAAAGTTTTTGGGAAAAAGGGAAAAAAATCATCCATACATCCTCTTTCAGGTCTAATCGTTGGGCCTCCCACAAACAGCCTTTCAGATCTTTCTTGCGTTTATCTTGCTAATATAAATATTATATTTGAAGTTTTTTTATTTAAATTCTGGGTTAACCCACGAGCAATGACTTTATCGACTTTTTGGGTCATTGAAAAACTTCCATTCATTTCAACGCGTCGTATTTAATATAAATATTATGTGTATAATGTTATTGTTACGTATTTATTGTTATCAAAAGGTCGCCTTAGTTAATTTAAACATACAATAATTAATGTAATTTGTTAATTTGATAATTATATGTGAACTATGATTTATGTGTATTAATATATTATATATGTACGAGTATAATATTAAAGGATCTCTCGCTTGTTTTTTTTGGAATTGCAAAGAAATTAGTGTTAGGGCACTTGGTTCTCAATATTTTTACTATTTTAGACATATTGCGTGTAAATAGTGAAAGCAATTTTTATAATTTCTCAATTTCTTTTCTTTTTGTTACTGGGCTGAGAGTGGAAAGATATATTACTAGATATTTTCTGGTTTGCTCTGAGTAAGAAACAAGAGATATGTATATAGATAAACAAATAAAATTCAATTGTTAAGCTCATTTATGGTGCAGGGGTACAAATAGGTGAATGACTGTAAGCGCGACAGGTTGTAGGTTTAATTCCCACTAGAGGAAACTAAATACTTTATATTACTATTTCTTTGGTGTCGATACAAAGCGCGGCAAAGTTACAAATATAATGTAATAGCTTGGAATTATTTTTTCTATATTATATTAGTATACCTATCAATTTTCATTTTTCTTATTTTATCTTTATTTGTTTTGTGAGTTCTTGTTTCATAATGGGGAGGAATAGATAACCTTGATGATTTTCATAGAAAAAGCAGCAAACGCGATCCAGAAATGCTCGTATCTTTTTCTTGTGTTTATCTAGAAGCCTAATTTTTATTTATATATGTAATTGTAAATGCCGTAGACGAAAGAGATATTTGACATTAATTTCAACTTAAGGTACCACGCGATCTTCAGATATGACAGACTTGAGAAACAGAAAACAAGGTGGATCGTTCGCCTGCATGAACTGCGTTATTATTAATTTCTGTCTCCGTGAGTACCTACGTCCTATAAGTGAAGTCCATGCAAAATTTGAGCACTTATAGTAACCAAGTTTCATACAAACTATCAACCCCGAAAACAACCCCTTAGGAGTCGAATATTGCAAAATCCCGTCTTAGCGAGCACCTACGTCCTATAACTAACTCGTATGCAAAATTTCAGATTCCTAGCACATGTAGTTTCTGAGATTTCGTGATGAGTGAGTGACCTTTCGATTTATTATATACAGATTACGTCTCACGTCGTATGTCCTCGATAGATTCCTAAACTACTGAACTGATTTTATTCATATTCGCACACTGTACAGTTTGATCCAACTTGAAAGATAAGATAGCTTATATCTCAATTTATCAAGTCAATATTATTATTTTAATACCAATTATTTGTTTATTATTGACAGTAATTTATAACAGTCATTTTGGATTATCTATTAGCTTCAAACGATCCTAAACAGATGGTAATGTGTGTTGACTTTAGGGGGAATAGGTAAGAATTTATTTAGTATATAACATAGATAAAAGATATCCAGGAAGTATAAAATGTTAGTTATGCGGAAGGGGACTTACGTTTATCAATATTTTTCCCTATTAAATTCAAGTGACTTGAACTTTAGTTCATCTGGGCCGTTATCTGTAGTTATGTTATTATAACGTCTACTATTATAATATTAGTGTTGAGTATATTTACTATGGTTGTTTATTTAGAATATTTAAACAACCATATTATAATAGTTGACTTTAACAAGAATCCGGTAACATTTTATTCTATCTCAATAATAGATATACGAAATAAAAAGTTCTATAACCATAATCAAATCTAAATTAAAAATTTCGTATATATGTAGTCGACTTATCATGACAGGGATTTATTATAACTGACACTAGGGCTTAGTACGAAATAGCGATAAGTACCAGGAAAGTTGTAAAAAAAAAATTTCTCATAAATCTCATATTTGTAACCAAAACGGATATAATAATTGTTCTCGTATATATTTATATAGATCGCAAATGCTCAAAAACCCTATAGGAACGTAGGTCCCCTACGTAGGTTCCTAGTGGGAATTGAACTTACAATCGTCGTACGCATGTGAAGCTGCTGTTCCACGAACAACGTCACTTATGTTTTACATTTTCAAAATTCCAGAAGGCCTAGGTGTAAGACATGCGCAGACATTCCTACTCTTTCTGGCTATGATATTAGCATTCTGCATGCGTGTTAACATGAGCATGGCCATTGTAGATATGACCAATGAAGAAAATGACAGCGTAAGTATATTTTACTAGCTTTAACCTACGTCTTCGTCTGACGCTTTAAGAGTTTGAGGTAACCATGACCACGGGTATAATGGGTTACATACAAACCATCATTTTATTAATAGACTAATAAACTCAAACTCTACAAAAAAAAAATATTTCAAAATAATAGTTTTTTAGATTCGCACGAATAGAAGTGTATTATTTTTTTCTATTAGACGACATAGAGACAACAGAGTTATTATCTTATATGAGGGTTGCTAGTACATAACAAACATTGATTCTACTTACAGTACTTCGACTGGAACTACAGCGTACAATCCATGATACTATCTTCTTTCTTCTGGGGTTATGTAATTCTACAAATTCCCGGTGGTGAGCTCGCGAAGAGATTTGGAGGGAAGATCCTTATCATTATTTCAGTGTCAGTGAACGCGCTGTTATCACTTGCGATGCCCATTGGCGCTAAATTGGTAAATCAGTTTAACTAATTTTAAGCGTTTAAAGTAAAAAAAAAACTGAGGCCATCGTGGCTTAGGGGTTCAAAGGTGAAAGGTTCGATTTCCCATTCTCCAGGAATGAAATATTTAATATTGTCATTTCCTCGCTCTGACAACCAGGTAAAGTGCGGTGTTGATCTCCGCGACTCAAAACGCAATGCTTCTAGAATTCAACGGATGATGTGGTACGGGAAAGTGTCTTAATGGGAACAGAATGTCTTGACTCTAGGTTCCTTCTGTCTACCCTGCTGTAAGAGATACAGCTTGAAGCTAAAAATATAAAAACCTTTGGTTGTGGTGGTACAACGTCTGGCTGAGTTTAGTCCCTACAATAGCTACGCAGTATCTGTACCACTAGTATATAGCGCATACATGGGGAACCCGTGCGTACCCTGCTATGTGGTGAAAATAGTCATGATCAATTAAAACATAAGCAAAGTAGAAGTATTATATGCATTTTAATTTTATTTTTTTAAAATGCATATAATACTTCTACATTTTTAATCGACAGTATCGTATCGAGATCTAAGGTTAATAATAAAGGAGACGTGAAAAAACACAGACTTTTCTAATTAAGTTCTGAAGATAACTGAGCTTTAAATTGAAATGAAGTTTAACTTTTAAAGTAAATGTTTTTGTTGATTTGTTAGTAGGAAATGTACTTAATTCAGTAGAAGACTTTTTTAAAATTTACGGAGAAATTCTTACTTCTGTTAATACTACTATATTTCATTAATTTTTAAGGTCATTTTTATTCCAACACTATTTCCTACTTAGGTTGTAGAAGTTGCAGAGTAAAGAACCATTCATTTTTCACATTTCTAAAATAACGAAAAAGTGAAAAACGGAGTGACTAATCACTGGTCCTAATACTGGTTTGAAATTATTCTAGGGCGGTTGGCAATTCGTCATAGCTTGCAGAGTGCTGCAAGGTTTAACACAGGCGTTTGTCTACCCGAGTATGCATCATCTCGTGAGCCAGTGGATACCTTTGGAAGAAAAAGGCACTTTAAGTACTATAATATACGCTGGTAAGTTGTACAAAATGTGTACATTTATATAAACTGCACCGAAACAGCGTACGTACTGTAAGCGCGACGATTGTGCCTATGATTCCTATGCGGCGTAATAACGTATTTACATATTTTAATCACTTTATTAAAACGTGGCGATGAGTTCCGCCCCTCAACACGCAACGTCTTTAAGAAGTCAACCTCAAATTTTCAAATGAGTTAATGATTTAAAATATTAAACTCTGTTTTTATCTATGACCACTGTTCTCTGTCTATCGTTTCGTTTGTGACATTACCTTTATTCATCCATTGTTGGATATAAATATCTTCATTGGATTTCTTTAGCTCTCCAGCTTAAAAATTTTCGTCAGTTCCATACGTGTCTCATTCATCGCCACATTTCCTGTATATGGTTCAATTTAAAATATCAGTTACCCTTCTAAATTCCACATTTAGTATGTGGAATTTGGAAGGGTAACTTTAAACTTAATAAGTTTAATTCGAAAATTAGTAACACAAAGTGAAACACGTACTGAATTGGCGCAGGGAACTTTTGCAGTCAAAGACAAGTCGAAGTGTTACTATTGAATTCTACATTCGATAGCGAATGCGTTAAAAGTTCTGTATTTGTATAAAATATTTACTATTTTCATGCTATAGTGCCGAGAACTGCATTTCGCTATTTTTATTTAACTTAACTTTGCATACATTTGCCTCTGAATTTCCGAAATATCGCGTATATATGTATATGCAGAAGTCAACTTTTAACTTGTATATTCTTTTCTGCAAGCAGAAATCGAACCCATATCTATCAAGTTTATAGTTATATACATACACATATTTGACTGTAAATGTAGCAGTCGTGTATTCGCTTGCCACTCGAGGGAATGATTAATTTTTATTTCCTAACTTTTGTAACAAGTCGAAAACGCGACGCTTAGTGCCGCCACAGATCAAACAATATTTCTATAAAAATTCCAATATTAAAATTCACATTTATTTATTTTATAGTAACGGTCTTTTAAACTTTAGTGTCGCTTTAATCGTTAACTTAACTAGCACTTAGTAATTGCTTCGCGTATATGCGAATGGTATTCACAACGACACTATATATGTATTTTTATTTTTTATATATCTCTACTTTGTTTTAAATAAAATATTTTGAGGCCGTCGTCGCGCATCGGCACACACGGGCGTGGCTGTAACGCGACGGTTTTGGGTTCGATCCCGACTCGAGGAAGTGAAATATTTATTTACGTTTATATTTCCATTTCTTCGCTCTGGTGTCGAGGTAAAGCGCGGCGTTGAGTTTTGCCACTCAACACGCAATGCCTTCAAAATTCGACAGAAAGTGGAGAACGGAGTGTCTTAACACTAGCCTTTGCCTACCCGGCTGTGTGTGGGATACAGCTTGAAGCTGATTTATTTTTATTTCTAAAAATATTAAGTAAAACTGCGGCGATGAGTTTCCCTACGCAATATCGGGTCTCTACCTAATCCGGGCGGTAAGCAGATAATGCAGCGTCTCTACTCTAGGTTATTTTTGCCGACCTTGCTATTTGCGGGATAAAGCTTAAAACTGAGAAAATAAATACAATGTTAATAAAAAAACCTTTCTATAAAATATTTTAATATACCAATTTTGTATTTTTCCAATTGAACCCATTCAATTGAAACCCATATTAGGTGGGTGGTGCAGAATTTTATAACCCACCATTTTGTTGCGGCGGTCACTTTAAATTAACAACAATATGATGTATATCATTGACATCATTGACATCAGAACTTTTCTTTTTTCTTTTTTTTTATGTATTTACTTTTTTTTTACAATCTTAATATATTAAAAATCTCTTGCCAAACTCTTGAGTTTGTAGGCAAGAAGCGCTCTTTACTTTCCTACATTAATCTAAACTACTATACCAACCCTTATAATTTACCCATACATACATAACACAAAAAAAAACAACAAAAAAAAAATTAAAGATAAATAACATTAATAAACTTAACAAATCTTATATATTATATCTATTTCTATACTATATCTATTCTATGTTATACCTATCTTTGTACTATCTATTCTATATTATATCTATTCTTATTGTAGTACAGACTACCTATTCTATATTACGTCTATTCCTGTACTATATATTCCATATGTAATACAAGCAAAAAAAACAAAAAATAAATCAAAATAAATTAATACCCTATGCCCATGTCTGATTCTTTAAGATAGAAATCTTTCAGTTTTATCTTTAAAATTGGTTTAGCAATGTTTTTATTTAATGTGAGGTTATTTATATTATTAAAGATTTTGGGTATCATACACCTTGTTGTTCTCCTTCTAAAATAATTTTCCGCAGTTGGCTCAAAAAATTCTTTTTTCCCGACCCTCCTAGTATTATATTTATTCTCAATCGTCTCCTTATAATTATCAGTATAAAAATTTTCTATGCTTATTAAGGAGTTTACTTTAATGTCTACTGGTAATATTCCACAAATTGAAAATAGTTTTTCATACTCTCCACGACATTTTTCTTTTATCTTTTTACCAACCAAAAACTTGATCAAACGTATTTGAAGTTGCTTTATATCCCTTAAGTCCGCCCATACACGCTGAGACCGTAACTAAGTATGGAGTCCACGAAGGCATAGTATACAATGCGTAGCGTTTCCTTATTTAATACCTTACTTAAGTGGTAAAACTTCCCCAGTCTTAAATCTTAGCCTATTGCAAATATCTATTGCCTGAGACTTCCAATTAAATTTTTTATCAATTTTTAAGCCTAAGTACTTGATTGTATTAACGAATTCTAGTTTGTTACAGTTGCATTTTTTTTTATTACTATGAAGACAGTCATAAGTATGCCCTACTATTTCTAGCTTTTCTTTGGTAATTGTTTTTGATTTTTTGTTATACGGCGAGTGTATATACATACATGCATTTAGTTTTTTCAAAGTTTATAATTATACCGTTATCATGTGCCCATTTAGTGACGTTTTCAAAAGCCATTTGTATGTAGTTTTTTACAACCGATATATCTTTTGAGGCATAGGTCAAACACATATCATCCGCATACATATACACCCGACACTTGTCTACAACATTAGATACGCTATTTACGTGCATCAGGTACCTCACCGGTCCATAGACTGATCCGGTCGGGACTCCTAGATTCAAGTCCATTTCTTCTCCGGCTACACCAGCAACAACAGTCTGTATCTTTCTATTACTTAGATAGTTCTTTAACCATGTGTTCGTAGGACCACGTATCCCGCATTCTTCCATCGCCTTAAGCAAAACATTGTGGTCTAATGTGTGGAAGGCTTTTAGCTGTTTGTGTAGTCAGCAAAGTTAGTTAGTGCAGTCACAGTGCTGCGCCCCTTTCAAAAGCCGTGTTGAGCGTTCGACAATACATCATAGCTCTCTAAGAAGTCACTAATTTGGCCTACAATATTTTTTTCTACAATTTTGTCAGTAATAGACAATATGGCTATTGGCCTGTAGTTAGAATAGTCCAGGTGATTTCCCGATTTATAAATGGGACGTATAATGGCTTTTTTTAGTTGGTCTGGGTAAACACCCATGGTTACACTCAAATTCATAAATCTAGCAATAACACCACTTATCTGTACACACACATATTTTATATCTTTTACCCTGATCGTATCCAAACCTGGTGCTTTTGCGCACGATAACCGGTCTATACATTTTTTAACTTGGAGCGAGCTGACTGTATTAAATCTAAAACTCACCAAACTCGGCTGCACATAAGTGTTCCTATCAAAGAATTTTACGTTACATACATGTTTAATTTTTTTAATTTCTTCTGTAAAAGTTTTTCCAAAATTAGTACATATTTGCTTAATACTTTCAGTTTTGCCTAAATGTTTTATTATCACATCGTCGAGACTAGCTTTCTCCCTTCCAAGCCAACAATTAATATTCGACCATATTTTCCTATTTCCCGTTACAATTTTTTATTTCTTTTTGCCTGAATTCGTATTCCACATAATTATCTCAATTCGACCCTATGAAGTGGGTAAATTTGGGCTTTTGAATATATTATTATATGCATTCTCAGGTGGTCAACTAGGTATTGCCATTCAGCTTATTGCGTCTGGCTTCCTCGCAACTGCCTGGGGGTGGCAAGCTATATTTTATGTCAACGGTACTCTTGGAGCAATATGGACCATTGCGTACCTGATGTTGGGATCAGCTTCGCCGGAATCATCTAAATTAATATCTGAAGAAGAACTTATGTACATCCAAACTTCACTGGGCAGAGTTGGTGAGCAAAAGGTACGAATATATTATTTTGTTAAACTCTTTGTTTGTACTCTTTAATACTTATAAGATAATAATGATTGAGACCGTCGAGGCGCAGTGGTAAATTATAGCCTAACTGCAATTAATTAATGAATTAATTAAATTATAGATATTTTTTATGTTCCCGCTGTATCCCGCACATAACAGGGTAAGCAGAGGGTACCTCGAAATTTAGTGTTAAGATATTTCGTCCCCAGTAAGGCCCTTAAGACTGAACTTGAAGACTTTCCGACAGATTTTCGAAAGCATTGTGTGTTGAGTGACGGAACTCGACTCCAAAGCCTCTACTAAATATAATAGATATCTTCACTGAAAAACAAAATAGGTATTTGGTTATTAAATATCACACCAAATTCTTTAAATAACAGAAGATTACTCAATTCCTTACGCATATACTAAAAAGAGCACGAATAAAAATTCCTAATAATATAATCATACAAATATATTCTCAAATTTGCTAAATATTTTCAGAAATATCCAACTCCATACAAAAAGATTGCTGGCTGCCTTCCTTTCTGGGCGGCTGTGATAGCACATTGCGGCCAGAACTGGGGCTTCTTCACGCTCATGACGGAAATGCCTACTTACATGGCTAAAGTCTTGGGCATGAATTTGACTAAGGTAAGTATTTTTTTATCCAAATAATGTGGATTTATCTACGATTTTGTTCTTTCTTTTTACGATATGAAAAATCGTATATTTCATATCCAATGTGGAGACATCCAAATGCGATCTTTTTTAATATATTTAGTTAAATAAACTATATGATCTAGCCTAAAATAAAAATATAACGTGATTTTTGGCTTTCAGAATGGTATGCTATCGTCTCTACCGTATTTGGCCATGTATATCTTAAGCTTCCCCATGGGAACTATGACTGATCTGATCATAAGACGTGGCTGGCTCAGCGTAACTAATACAAGGAAATTATTTAACACTATAGGTATATACATACTCCGTTCATTTCATAATTTTATTCTTACTTACTATGTCGAGGCAAAGCGCGGCGTTGAGTCCCGCCACTCAACACGCAATGCCTCCAAAATTCAACAGAAAGTGGAGAACGGAGTGCCTCAACACTAGATTCCCTCTACCTACTCTGCTGTATGCGAGATACAGCGTAAAGCTGATTTAATTAACATACCTACATAGTCCTTTTAAGTTTTCTTTAATATTTCATTATTATCATTACATTCAGGTCTCTGGGGTCCGGCGCTCGCACTGGTGGGTCTCTCATACACACCGGAGGGTAACTTGGTCCTCGCTGTGCTAATGTTGACTGTCAGTGTGGGAATTAATGCTGGACAGTATACTGGATACATGGTATGTAATACGTAGTATATATATACATGTAACTTAATTGACGAAATGAAGTCCCGCTACGTTCACATTTTTACGTTTTTCTACTAAGACATTTTACTTTATTTACTGTGGTATTAAACAGACTACTACAGACAAAAAAAATCATAGACAAAAACTTTAAAACAAGGGTTTAAAGCGACACTTCTTTTAAGAAAAAAAATAACAAGTCAAGCATATTGACATTCATTTTCAATGTTAGACGAAATGGATTATCAATTTAGATAGAAGAACGTCTTAATCGTAAAAGTAAATTGATTTTAATAATATATCTCCAATCCATAGGTGAGTAGGAGTTCATTTATACGAACCTTTGACCTGTTTCAATATTAAATATTTGTACGTGGCGCAGATAAAGTCAATTTATCAAAGGTCTTTCGACCTAACTACTTAAATTTTTGTTTCTCTAGAAATGTCTAGCTTTATTTAGAACTCCGATACGATTTTCATATGTGACTAGTGGACCGAACGCGGCTACGCCCGCTTGAACTATACGAATATTTATTAAATATATTTATGAAATTATTTTCAGTTTTCAATAGAGAGATGCGTTAAGTAAGCTCATTTTGGGTGACGTTTTCTCATAACAAACTTTGCAAGTCGTTGCTTAGGAACGGTCGCATAGCGACAGTTGTTATTGACATGGCGGAGTAAATTGCATGTCAAATTAATAAATATTTTAATATATTGGTATATATCGAAAATATTACAATATATGAGAAAAAAAGTATCCTATGTTCATCCCGAGACCCTCAAGTATATTTATATGAGTATTCTCTATCACAATGAAATTAGCGGTTTGACCCTGATTGCGTAAAAGACAGACAGACAGACAGAGTTACTTTCGAATCTATAATATAGATATGGATTACTTGTAAATATTTCGAAGGTAATGTTATATTAAATTTGTTTTTTTTTTTAATTTAAGTTCAAGAAACGAGGCGTTGAGTTCTTTTAATCAACACACAACGCATCGATATTTAAGAAGATTTTGTTATATTAATGTTTCGAAATTAATAATAAATATAAGTTATTAATTTCTCAATACTAAATTGTCATCTTTATTATTGTCATTTGAGGCCGTAATGGCGCAGGGGTACAATCGAAAATATTTGATTCTTCGTTTGTTTGTTTGAATTGAATAGGCTGCAGACATTATATTTGATGAAAATAGGCTATATTTAATATAAGAAAATAGGGATCTGCTTGAAAATTTCTTTAAAAATGTATAACCAAATGTGTAAAAAAAGTACCAAAAAAATCTTTTATCGCGTAATCTGTGGACATTAGAGCTGATAAACTAAAGTTTTATAGAGGAGATTTTTATCTATCTGCAATATCATATCTCTAACTATAGGTCAACTATAGTCTTACTTTTTCATAAGAAAATCTGCAATATTACTGACGGTAACAGAGCCGCCATCATAGTATAGAGGCTAGCGTACCTTTACATACTGAGGTTCACATTAAAAGTAAGAAAAAAATATGTATTTTAAAAACTATTTTAATCTTTTCAGTTAATATCAATCGACTTGGCACCCAATTTCAGTTCTTCACTTATGGGGATATCCAACTTCTTTGCCAACATAATTTCGATTATAGCGCCTATAGTTTGTGGAATTATCATTCAAGACGAAGTAAGTGTTTAATATATATTAAATTTATTATAATGTTTTTACAATTTAAATTATTGTAAAAAATTATTACGTTCATTTCTTTGCTCTGGTATCGAGGCAAAAAGGCCAGCGTTGAGTTTCGCCACTCAACACGCAATGCCTCGAAAAATTCAGCTGAAAATGGGGAACAGAGTGTCTTAACACTAGGTTCCTTCTGCCTACTCACGTGGCACATCATGAAGGAACATAATATAAAGTATCTATTAGAGATGCGCCGAATGGTGGTTTGACCGAATAACCGAATACCGAATACTATTCGGTTTAAACTTTACCGAACCGAATATTCGGCCGAATTATTCGGTTTACGATTTCTTTGTTATTTTGTCGCGTAAACAGGTTTGAACATGTATGCCACCTGTCATCGCCGGCTAGATAACGAGCGGGCCGTACCTCACCGCCTCCCGAAACGACGAAATTTTAAAAATTATCCAAATTTACTAGAAACTGCCTATCAACATTGTTGGAACCTCTATTTTGGATGAGATTTTCTGCTCCAGAAAATTGTGAGATGGAACTATGACAAACAGCATTTTTTAATAGGAATTTCATGTGGCGTTTTGGAACTTCCATGTTGTCCTTCCATGTCGATATGACTTGGGTAGCTTCAAAAAGGCTCCTTTATCTCCACCTTAAAAGCCGGCAACGCACCTGTAGCTCCTCTGATGTCATGGGTCCGGACGAGGTTGTGTGTAGCGGTGGCCCTTTACTATCAGGTGACCCGTACGCTTGTTTCTGTGTCTTTTTCCATAAAAAAGTAGTCCTGGTAACTTATATGAAGAAAATTGCAACAGACTGGAAAGAGACGCTTTGTATTCAGCACCATAATTTACCATTAATTAATTATAAATAGTACAATATAGAATAGAATAGAATATACTTACACACACACATAAAAGAAATATATAGAAAGAACAACATACATAAAAAGCGGTCTTATTGCTTTAAGCAATCTCTACCAGACAACCTTTGAAACATTAGAATTGTAATGAAAACATTATAAATTGTAACGAAGAGAAGGGGGACAACGTCTCAGTGCAATTTTTATTAAATGTAATTAAATATTATATAATATATAATAAAACAAGACAATATAAAATAAACTTACATAATATGTATTTTTTGTACATACATACATATATTGAAAAACAATATATACTTATATATATATATATATATATATATATATATATATATACATTTAAAATGACGCTATTTTAATCAGATTAATCGCGTACATTTTTGTGTTCATATTAAAAAAAACTGGATATATCGAGCNTACGTAAACCGAAGATAAATCTTATACATAGATTTTATAACCGCTCTAGTTTATTTAATTGTTCCTCAGATAAGTCCGGGTAACACGAGTCAGCATAGTCTAAAATCAGTAACAGTAGTGAATGAGCAGTTTTGATCTTTACAGGTAGGAAATATTTCCATCGTTTGAGCGATCCGATCGTGGCCAATAATTTACGGCTAACCTCAGCTATCTGTACTAACCAAGATAGGGAATTGTCTATAATAATATCAATGTTCTTAATAGATGGGCTCAGGCTCAAATCTACGCCACCAAACTGGATTGTAGGGAGGCTATTCTGGTCAAGTTTTTTTAATTGCTTAGAGCCACCAATAATAATGACCTGTGACTTGGCAAGATTTATAGTTAAGCCAAAAGATTTGCTCCACCTACTAACATTCAGCAAAACTCCGTTAAGCTTTTTGTATGATGTAGCCTCACCAACATCATCAAACGGACCGGCTAAGTAATTTGAAGGTCGTCAGCATATAGATGAAAGCAAGAGGATATGTTTTGGGAAACTGAATTAATAAAAATGGAGAAAAGGAGAGGAGAGAACATGTACGTTTTTTTCTGATCGACGAGGGGCGTTCAATATATTTTTGGTATCATCACTGAAAAACACAAATTTTACTCATTTGACTTATAATAATAACTTAAATCTTGCATAAGACGTTTTATATTTCATTTCTACTGTATCGTGCAGCCAAGTAAATAAAAATACTCGAACCGAATGTATTCGGCGCCATAACCGAATAATTCGGCCGAATATTGAATTTTAAAAAACATGCTGAATACACTGAATACCGAATACCAAACGCATATTCGGCGCATCTCTATTATCTATAATTAAGTGTTGCCGTTATTTTTTTTTAAAGTTTGAAAAAGGCCAAGACGGCCAAAAAAAATCTAAATTTCAAGACATTGTATCTACTAATTTCCTTTCCAGACTGAAGCATCAGAATGGCGCAAGGTGTTCTTCTTAGCATCAGCAGTATACTTCTTCACTAACTTGTTCTTCATACTGTTCACGACATCGGCAAGACAAGAGTGGAATGAGCCTAACGAAGAGACTGATGTTGGTAAGTAAACAAAAAGAGTTTAAAATTTCTTTCTACGACGCGGGGTAGACACAGGAAAGCTAGTATTAAGACACTTTTTCCTCTATTTTATTATATATAGATGCTGTGTTGTAAGAGAAGAGTACTGACATAAGAGTTGATATATTTATCTCTCTGTTTTATATTTTTATAGTTTAGATAATTGTATAACTATGTTTTCACAGAAAAGAAAACCACAGATAAAGCAAGCTCTACACATATATGAAGTAAATGACACTGAGATTAAAGTAATCTTATTTATTTTTGTACCTGAAAAAAAATACGATGTAAATAAAATTCATCTTAAATATATTGACTTTCTTTTCTTAACATTTTTTTTCTTCACGCTTTATCCATACCGGGATAGCCAGAAAGAGCGGGGCACCAAATATGACTGTTACGGTTTATAATATTAAAACAACACAAATAAATATAAATAATAATAATTACAAACCTTAAGAAAAACTAAAAAGTTGATAATAATATTATAATTAGGAAATATACATAAATATTTTTTTAACAAAAATAACTTTTTCTTTCAGCTTTACGCTGTATCCCGCGCACAGCAGGGTAGGCAGAGAGAACTCCGTGTTAAGACACTCCATTCCCCACTTTCTCCCGAATTATTTAACAATACCTTTTTCGTTCTAAGATGAAATACAAGTAAATATGTATATATGCAAATAGTGTATTAGACCGTATTTACCGTTCCTTTAAGATAAGCGGTTGTACCTTCACTAGGCTGTATACGATAGGCTCAACCCAACCTAAAATAAAATATTGATTTCCCATAATTTATGCATTACTTCATTTCCATACTAATGTTTCATTTGAAAACTCATAACTGAAATATAAAGAAATGGTTTTTAGTATTATAACGTATAATTTAGTTTATATATTTTTTCATATTATGTTTGTCTGTTTGTCTGTTAGTGGCAACCCCCCCCTGACTCCGTACAAACACAATGTAGACTGTTATATACATATAGTGTGTAATATACTATTTTGTTTTATTTATTTATGTGATACGTATATTACATTGAATTTTTTTCTACTCAAAAACAGTATTGTTTGTAAACACGTTACATACATAAATCATAGTCACACACGTGCGCACACACACACACACACATTTTATTGCATCCCAATTTAATCGTAGCAATGTGTATAATAATTTACGATTACATGTTTTATCGATTTTTTTATCAAAATTAAACTCATTCATATAAAACGACCAAATTTTTTTATTACTTATGTTTGAAAATATTTCAACATTATTTTCTTCCGTTCTTTGTGTGTACTATTTCACAGCTACACATGTTACTTCCAAAAATTTAAGAGTTTTTCAAGGAAAAGATGCTGTTCCCGGTGAATTTACTTACGTAGTAGCTCTTGCTGTTAAATTTAACGAAGGAACACAATTTGAATTCTATGAGCCTTTTTGTAGCGGTAGTATTGTTACGCCAATATGGACTTTAACTGCAGGTCATTGTGTTGAAAAGGTAAAAAGTATTTCTTCTGATATTCTACATCGTAATATTCCTGGGGCTAAGCTAGTAATTCACTATACCATGTCTTCAGATAAAAAACATCATAAATGGATTACTAATGATATAATAAGCACTCAACGTCATCCTGGTTATAAAATAAGAAGTAAAAAACAAAATCAATTGACTGTGATAAATGATATAGGTTTGTTGAAAACAAATAAGGTAACAGCTTCAATATTAGGAAAATTCAGTTCAGTCGACTACCTCACCTTATATGGACATAAAGTTACATCAGCAGGATTTGGATTGATGAATTCAGAAAACGGCGTAGACGATGTTCTCTCACTTAATAAATCACTTCAAATATATACAGCTGTAGTTGTGAAATGTTCTAATACAAAAGATATTGTTCGCCCGTCATTTTGTTTGTCCTGGGAGTGTAATCAGCCTGCAACATCTTGTAGGGGAGATTCAGGAGGACCAGTCATTCATACGACTGGTATTATAGCAGTACTAACGGCTGGTGACAATGAAAAATGCGACACGATGGAAACATCAAATTTTGCGGCAATGGTGACACCACTCAGTCCTTTTGTCAATTGGATTATTAAAAAGATAAAAGAATAAATTCCTTAGTGTTTATATATGACGTCATCTATAGTTGCAAATAAAATTAATTAAAAATCAGCTTCACGCTGTATTCCGTTGTATACGGGGTACAGCACGGTAGGCAGAGGAAATCCAGTGTCAAGGCACTTCGTTCCCCACTTTCTGGTGAATCGTTCGAGGCATTGCGTGTTGGTACCAGAGCGATTAAATGAAAATATTATGAGAAACGTACTTTATATGTCTTTTTTAATTTGCGTCAATTATTTTATAGAAAAAAATATGTGAACATATTGATCTATATATTATATATATTTTTACTCCGATTCTATAAATTTATTAAAGTACTATTATTATATCTAGATTTATTAACCAACTTCTGTAAAAGAAGGAGGTTATTAATACCACTGTTTTTTTGCGTTTGTTACCTCGGAACTTTTGGTTGGGTCAACCGATTTTGATAAATATTTTTTGTCTGAAAGGTAGTGCGGTCCCGTGTGATCTCACTTTAATTTGGTCCATTTCTGACAATAGTATCCATGTAAAAACGAGAAATGGACGAATAACTTAATATCCGATAAGTAAACAAGCCAAACGATTTCTTCTATTTTGATTCCATTTTTATTGGAAAGGATACACTCCAAGGCTAGTTTGAAGTTTGATTAGGTTCTGGTTATGGAATCCGGTTGAAATTAAAGAAGTTTTTTTTGTTGTTAAAAATATATAATTTTTTATTTTATTTTGAATGTAAACATTATTTCCTGAAATTATCACATTCCAACAAAGAAACATAGTTTTTATTGTGAACATACCAGCAACCAATTTAGTGTTTATAGTAATAATAATACATTGTTGGATATTTTATGCATTTCTACAAAACAATAATAATATGAAGAAATAAATTTTAACATTTTTTCATTTATTTTAAAATCAGATTGTGTTCACACAAGGATTGTTAGCTATGTTAGAAAATATTTCTACATTATTTTTTATCATTTGTGCTTATTATTTTCAATCTATACGTTGCAATATTGATTCATTAAGAATCTTTCAAGGACGAGATGCTGTTCCTGGAGATTTTCCCTATGCAGTTGCTCTAGCTGTGAAAATTAGTGAAGGAACACAATCGGAATTATACCTATCTTTTTGTACTGGGAGTATTGTTACGCCAGTATGGACATTGACTGCAGGACATTGTATTGCATTCATACGCAGTCATCCTATTTTACAAAATAATACCTTAGGTGAATCTAAGATAGTCATCCGTTATGCAATTAATTCAGAGAAAAAGCATCGTGAATGGGGTGCTAGTGATATAAAAGGCTCTGTATTGCATCCTAGTTATAAACAGATAATTTCCAAAAATAATCCTTTAACTATAATTAATGACATAGGTTTGCTGAAAACAAGTAAGGCAAAAGTGTCAGTGCTGGGTATATTTAGCTCGGTTGATTATCGCACACTGTATGGACACAAAATTTCAACATTTGGCTTTGGATTGACCAAATCAGAAGGAGGTGTAAATGATGCTCTATCACTTAATAAAACGGTTCAAATTTATGAAGCGATAATTGTGAAATGTGATATAAAAGTATTTTCTGGATTAAGTACTATACGACCATTATTTTGCTTGTCCTGGGAGTGCAACAAGCTTGCAAGGTCTTGTAGTGGAGATTCAGGAGGGCCTGTCATTCATCCAACTGGTATCATAGGAGTTCTTACAGGTGGTGAAAGTGCAGCTTGTGATACGATGAAAAAACTACATACTGCAGGAATGATAACACCATTAAGTCCTTACCTCAATTGGATTGTTCATCAAATTAAAGTCACATAATAATTATGTAAATTAGAGAACCGGTTGACGTGTACAATACACATTACCATAGCACAGTGTATCATTTTATATAAAAATATCAAACAAAAAAATCGAAAAATTCGGTGGAAAACGCAGGGGAGTGTCAACGATAGGTTTCCTCTGCCTACCCTGCTCTGCAAACGGGATACAGCGTGAAGCTGAATAATAATATTATATGAATTACTATTTATACAATTTGTACTTATTGAATGTTAGAATCAAAAGTTATAAGGAAAACCCCCGATCTTGTTCAAATAAAATCATAATTACCGAGTTTTCCTTAAATGTATTTATGCATATTATATGACATGACTAGAGAGTGAACTGTGTTAGCTGCCTGGTTCTTCGCCAATAGGAAATTGAAAAAGTACAGTTTTTATATTATCAACTAGCGGCCCGCCCGCGGCTTCGCCCGCTTGCACTACGTTATTATTCTTTTTTTTTTTTTTATTGTAGATAGGCAATCATTTGTCCGTTATCTCACCTGGTGGTAAGTGACGATGCGAACGATGGTGGAGCATGCTTACCTAGGTAGTGCCTATTCACTCGTTCTTTAAAGAGGGCCAGGGCGATAATGAACAGAGTCGACTGACCGTCAAATGTGTTAATGTCGAATAATTTAATTTACTCGTTCAGAAACAACCTTAAATGTTAAATTATGGATTTGAGTAAGAATTTATAATATTCTTTGTAAAATAACTGCAATGATTGTATATTACAATAAATACCCAAATCGAATCGAGTGATCCAATATTGAAAGGGAATCCAAAATAATTAATCGAATAAATGAATTGAATATCGAATCGCAAATATTCAATTGAGAACCTCCTCCTTGTTTTGAAAAATACAGATTTATGACAAAAAAATACAGACCTATTATAAGTATAAGTATAAATATGGATTGCTTTATATTTGCAGGCAAACTCATGCCTTGAGCTCATTCAAATGCCGATAACTTTTTTTTAATGAATTGATTTTGATGAAACATGAAACAAAGCAATTGGTGGAAGTTTTAAGTAAATCGGTTCAGTACTTTTGGAGATAAACGTGATCATACATACAGGCAGACAGACAAGAAATAAAAAAATATATTTTTGCTTTCTATTATTCCTTTTAAGTATCTCTCTCTCTCTCTCTATCCATTTCAGTTAAAATACTAAATGTACAGACAATATATTTTTACTGTTTTATTATAATTATATAACATAAAACCAGCGAAATACCAATTTTAATAAAATGTGTTCGTGAGTTTATTATATACTTTTAGAAGGGACCAATATGTACCGTAGTATTATATATAAAAATATTATTACACATGTCATTATATTGATAATTCCTGGTATAATATTTGACTATGGTATCAACGTGGATTCTAAAGGATTGAGAGTATTTGATGGGCAAGATGCTGATGCTGGAGAATATCCTTTTGTAGTTGCGTTGGCAACAAAATATAGAAAAAAACAGAACATTGAAAAATACAATTATTTTTGTACCGGCAGTGTGATTACGCCGGTGTGGACTTTGACCGCGGGCCACTGTATTTACATGATAATTTCTGTAATGAATACCCCTGTACATAAGCTAGTTATCCGTTACGTCATTGAAACAGATAATATTACATGGTATACAAGTAATATAGTAGAGACAATACTACATCCTACCTTTAAGCTAAGACAATATATAGAATATAAATTATACGTTAAAAATGATATAGCGTTAGTTAAAACGGAAAAAACGCTAATTTCAGAACTTGGAAGACTTAGTACTGTTGATTATCGAACTATGTTTGGTCATACAGTTACAGGAGCTGGCTACGGAAGTATGAATACAGAAGAAGGCACTGTAGGAAATACTGTCAAACTTAATAATTCACTTCAAGTGTTCGACGCAGTGATTATCAAATGTGGTCATAACGTACACCCAGCATTGTGTCTGGCGTGGGAGTGCGAGTATCCTTCAACGATATGTGGAGGCGATTCCGGGGGACCAGTTATACATCCTACAGGTGTTATTGCAATTCATTCAGCTAGTTCAAATCGAAATTGTAGAAGACTAGGTGAATATGCATCAATCTCAACGCCGATCAGCCCGTTCCTCGATTGGATAGCTAATAATGTAGGAACATTATGAAATAAGCTAAAATATAATTTCAACCTTGGCTTCGTTAGTCTAATATAAGTGACTATGTTATTGAAATCGGTGAATATAGATAGATAGTGTATGTCCTCGCTTAACATTTTATAGTTATAATAACTATGCATATTTTTCTGTGAAATTTTGCAATCATTATAATTTTTAGTTGTTTTAGTAATTTTTATTTTTATATGTAAGATTCAAATAAAACTCAAATGTAATAATATATTTTTATTGCATATTGAATTGCGAATTTTACACTTTTTCCTTTTGAAATATTTTTTCTTTTATCACATTATATCTTTTATAACTAAATTACTTACTTACATAAATAAATAAAAAATAAATAATATTTACATCAACCTCTTTGGTGATAAAACGCTTGGGTCTCTTAATTTTTTTATGCAAAAAAAGATTCTAAATTGTATTGTATGTTCAGAAAACCAACAATTGTTAATCTTTAACACCTTTATTTAGTACATGACTTTCAGTTATCATAAGAACTAAATGTTGTGACATTATTATAAGCACTCATCTAGCATATTTCAATGCGAAAGTTTATTAAGGTTTTCCTACTATTGTTGGCTGTTAGGCATCATCATCATCATTATTATCATTTTCCTACCTAATAATTACTAACTAATGATGTTACTTATATAATATTTGAAATTGAAAAATATGTGGATTTACTAGGACTTTTTGTGTATATGAAGCAAAATTATGACTTCGTCCTTTTATTAAATTTATTCATATATTATTTATTTATTTATTATTTTATTTATAAAATCTACAACAGAATTACATTTCATATATTCTAAGAAAAAATGGAAAAAGACAGTTACAAATATATGAATAAAAAAAATGGATGTGTGTGGATGTGACTGTACCCACATGCGCAGGTTTGACCCATACCTGTTTTCTCAGACATCACAACACATTGGTCGACTTAAACTTACAAAGATACAATCATGCTACTTAAATCGCCTTTGTGGTGAAAAGAGTGAACCAACATAAAATATTGCAAGTCGAGAAAATGAACAATAAAGAACGGTTATACAATAAAATATATATAACCAATTCAAACAAATTCCTATTATAATTTAACTTACAGCCTAGAAATTATAAAGACAACATTTTTTTTTATTTAAGCGTTCCCCTTACTGACTGCTATTGTCCATTATCACAAACCTCGTAAATATTTGTGAGTTAGCTTTCTTTACCAAAGGGATGTTAACAAATATTGTCAATAAATAACAAATAAATAATTTGTTTCTATAGCAATGAACTAACTTATATTTAAGTTAAGGCACCTTGATTATTATACTAGTTATAATATTTAAGCTTACTTTCCTTATTTAACCAACTTAAAAGAAAGGATTTTATCAGTTCGCCATGTATAATTGTATATGAAGCAGCTTCACGCTGTTTTTCGCAGATAGCAGGGTGGGAACCTAATGTTATGATACTCCGGTCCCCATTTTCCACTGAACTTTCAAGGCATTGTGTGTTGAGAGGCGGAGCGTTACCGGAGCAAAGAAAAATTGAAATATGGATATGTAATAATCCTAGGTAATTGGCAGGTATTTGAAGTTGGTCTAATTATTTTAAACAATATGTTGACTAGTAAATATTTTGTATATAAATAAAATTTCGTTATTCTAGTTTCAGAATTTGTGCTCGCCTGTTGTTTCAATTTTCGATTTCTTTTTGTCTTTGGACTTCTTCACTCCATCCTCTGGAAAGTTTTAAATATGATAATGTTATTGGTAAATTTATATTTTTAAAATAAGGTAGGTAGAAGAACTTAAACTGAGGCCATCGATAATAGGACAGTATCTCAATGTTTGTGGGTTCAATCCCATAATGTTCATTTAAGGGAATTACGCCACGCAATGTCTTAGAAGTAGCCACTCCGTAGACAGTCTTTAAAAATGAGCGGGAGAATGAAAACAACATTCGCGTTCACAGTCAGAAGCAGCAGATAAGACGTCATAAATTCACCACGGCAATGTTAAACTCCATCTTCATTATTGTTCAAGGAACGTGCCTTTCAATTTTGAATATAAATATGTTTAACTTTAATTTATTTCAATTATATGCTGTCATGTTATTATTCGAAAATCTGCCTTCATCTATGTTATCTTGTCTTTCAAATTCTACTTGAAGTGAGTTTATTTTAATACAGATTCATGTTTTTTGCTGCATTGACAGAAGGAACCTGAAACCTAGTTGATACACACCGTTCCCCATTTTCCCTCGTAGTCTTGAAGCATTGAATTTTAAGTGGTGGAACTCATCGCTGCAGTTTGCCTTCATTCCTTCGACTGGACATCGAACCCACGTTACATTTACGCACTGATTATTTCATTAGATTGAAAAAACTAAATGTCTTTCCACCTTTGTTTTCTCCGTAAAATAAATACGAAATAACAAAATAGAAAAAAATAATCAAATTATTTCACTCACCGACCGACGTTTTGATCTTTGGTTCGTTCCAATCCTGTACTTTGCCCGACATGAACAGAATAAAGAACAGGTTGCTAAGGAAGTAGAATGCTATCGATATGAAGAACACCTTTCTCCAGTCGGCGGCACTTGTCTGTAACATTAAAGTGTGTATTTATTTCATTTTATATATTAACATCTATTGCTTTGATTTTGTTTATTTGGTCACCTAGTAAAGTAGGCAGAGAGAAATTGGGAACGTAGTGTTAAAACACCCCATTCCCATTAGGACACTTCCGTTCCACACGTTTTACCGAATTCTGGAAGCGATAGCAAATTGAATGACGGAACTCAACGCCGCGCCTTTGACTCGTTACTAGAGAGAGTTAATGAAAATGTTAAATATTTAATTTATTTGAGTGGAAATCGAACCCACAACCACTCGCACGCTTGTACCCCTTCGCTGCAACTTAAAATAATAATACTTATACTACTTTTAGTTCAAATTGAACTTTCATATAAAAGTAGAAAATCAAATGTAGGTATTCTTCATACATTTTTAAAAAAAATCTTAACACTTCTATATTCTTATTTCAGCTATGCGCTTTATTTTGCATATAGCACGATAGACAGAGTAAACCCCACTCCTCTTTGCCAATTTCTGCCCAATTTTCGAGTCATCGCGTGCGGAATTCAGCGTGTTAGTATCTAGTTCACAGAGCCAGGAAACGAAAATATACCGAATGACAATTTTGGAAAAATAAGAAGAAGAAGAATATAAAAATAAAATTATCGTACTTCGTCTTTCACAACCGCTGAGACGCTCAAAGGTGCCATTATAGAGAAAATGTTGCCACAGCCGTTTGTGATGCCCATTAGGGTGCTAGCAAAATTCGGTGATAGATCGATGTGTGATATCTGAAATTTCAATTTGATAATTTATATGTCAGTCTATAATAAAGCAGTTTCCGTATCTAGTGTTAAGAAATGGCATTCTATATTTTCTGGTCGAATATGAGGCATTGGCGTTGTTGAGTAACGGAGCCCAACGCTACACTTTGTCTATTAGAGTAAAGAAGTAGATATCCATTCCACGAAGCAGAGATCAAATTCAAAATTATTTTACTTATAGATTCTTATTCCGTTTTTTAAATGTAGTAAGCAAAAAAAAATATTTTAATGCAATAACGTACCAAAAATCCAACGTAATGTGCGCCGTTCAGTCCCACAGTGAGTGTTAACATCGTGACAGCGAGCGGCAGGTGTCCCGCCGGGATGTAAGACAAGGCGAGCAGTGTGGCCGCCGGACCCCAAAACGCTGAAAATATTTTATTTTCGTTTAGTTTCGCACATAGCAGGCTTTTAGAGATCTTAGGAACCTAGTATTAGGGCATTCCATTCTTATTAACACACTTTCGTTCCTCACTTTGTCGAATTCCACAGCAGCTTCTAATAATACTTATATAATAATAAGACTGTAAACTGAATTAATAATAAATCTTCAGAATTTTAGTTGTGATTTTAAAGTTAAAATAAAATATTTTTAGTGTGATCTGTAAAAATAATTTCTAACTGAGTTAAGTATTATACAAGGATTAGGACAGAATGTACTCAGTGTTGCAAAACGTTTGAATGTTTCCCAGTCTGGCAAAGCAACGCGATTATGACACTACATATTGCGTTTAAATATAAAATGAATTTAATTGTTACATACTTACCATTTAAAAATAATAAGGCTCTACAATATTATACGATAATATTTTTTGCAGTTAAAACTGTTTAATTTTTTTTAATATAATTACAATGTCATTGTATAATAATTCATGATTAAAAATTCCCGATACAAGGAGCTTTTAAAAATGATCAAAAACCTAAAAAAGACCTAATATGTAAACGGTTAAATATGTTCCTTAAATCAAGGCTTAGACCGCAATAGATTAAGTATACCTTTCAAACAAATAAAGCTTAATAAAATCGTAATATGTTAAGATTATGATTTAGCTTTTTTCTTACAAATACATGTATTTGGAAGCTACGATGCCACAAACAAACATACGAGTACATATATATACGTCGAAATAACATAACGTAAAGCTTTAAGTAAAGTTTACCAATAGTGTTAAATATTTTCCTTGACGCAGCAAGAGATAGAATATTTCTGTTGACCAGGAACTCGGCAGTCCAACTGAAGATGAAACTGAGCATGTACATGGCGAAGTATGGTAGCGCTGACAGGAAACCGCTCTGTTATTAAAAAAAAAAGAAAATGTTGAAATAACTAAAAGGCACGGTATGTATGGCAAGATATATGCTCGGAGTATTAATTGTAGTATGCGCCTAAATTCGAATAATTTAACCGAGTAACCTCTAAAGAGTTCCACTATTCGGGCCCTGGCTCATCATCATCAGTCCAGTGACGGAACTTAAGGCTGCGTTTTCTTTAACATACCTAGGATTTATACATATCATGATAGACAGATATCTAGATCAGGGAACCTAGTATTAAGACACTCCATTCCGATTACGACACCATGTTCCACTCTTTCCGTCTAATAAATTACCAGAGCCAGTGGGAATCGATCCCACAACAGTCGCGTTAACAGTCACAGTGTCCCTGCGCCACGACGGCTTTACGTTGTCATTTTTAAATTTAAAAAGGCACTACTAAATTGAAGTGCCTACTTACGCTCTTTATATCGACACCTAATACTTTATCCATGTACGAAGGCATTTCAGTCAATAGCGTCCAAAAACCAAGACTTTGACCGCTATGTGCAAGCAGGATTGACCAGAACGGTAGGGAAGTCCAAATACTTCTCCATGGTGTTACCATTTTCTGTAACCAAAAAAACATGAATTTGTTTAATAATAATTGCTTATGTTGAACTGAAACTACTTTTACAGAATTTATTAACATTAATGTTTAAAGTGATAAACTAACATTTTTATCGAGGCATGTAGCTACTTTGGATAAAACGATTGGATTGTATTCAAAAGGAACGGGTCTAAGACCTGCTGCGTTCTAATTTTTATACGGTTTTCTGAACATCCTTATTTTGAAATAATCAAATAAAAAAAGCATCTGTTTCCTGCCCGATCCCTCTGCCTATCCTGTTGTTTGCGGGATACAGCGTCAAGCTGGTTTGAGTTTGTTTTTTAAATTAAAATATTTAATCAGTAGCATTATCTTTCGCAAAATAATCATTCTTCCGGTATTCAACGATGTATATTACCTTTTGCTCACTTATATCAGTAGATCCAGCATTACATTCAATATATTTCATTTCTTCTTTACTAATCCACCTACTGGTACTAGGCGTAGATGCGCCAAATATAAACCAAAGGATAGACCAGCCCAAACACGATGCACCCGCTACGTAGTAAACTGAAGGCCAACCAAATCTACTGCCAGATAGCAGACCTGCCACCATCATTTCTATGATCGTTCCTAATTGTGCACCTGTCAAAAATCAAATACAAATGTGTTAAAACAATAAGCAATATTCTTAGTATAGGCAACATTAAGCGAACATTAAGCGGATATAATTAAGTGTTGTCCTACGTGTGTTTTATGTTTCATTGACTAGCTTGCACATGTGATTTTGTCTGTGTGGACTTATGAGTAATCCCTAAATCTACACCTAAGAGAGATCTCGTAGTGTTTATTTTATTATTCTTATTAATGCTGAAGTCATATAATATATTATATAATTATTATATATTATATATTATTATATTATGGGCGCCAAATCATTAACAATTTTGACTGTTTTTATATTATAAGGTTTATTTTTTTGTTATGTTGATATTAAGCAAATGATATTTATACCAGAATATACAATAGTGCCCATCCGGTTTCGTTCATTAACCGGCGACCACTGTCCAAGTATACCGTGAAGACTTGGATACAAGATGCCTTGGAACAGTCCCATCAAAATTCTGCAGGCGCATACTGCTTGCCAGTTACCCTAAAATTTAAAATTTGACTAAGTAAAAAATATAATCATTATTATATTTCTTATTTTATAATTTCGTTTTGTATTTGTACTTAATTTCATAATGATTCCCTTTTTTTGTTATTATGTATGATCAGGAACTTATTAATGAATTCATTGAAATGAATTTTTTTTAGCTTCACTCTTTATTCCGTTTAAAACAGAAAAGACAGAAAAAACTTAGTAGATTTCTTAAATTCCAGCAAAAAAAGCATCCATTATTCAACAAATTATCATTCATCCAAATCAAATTTGACTTATATACAAATCGTGCCAATCAATTCTGTTTTCCAGATCTCAGAAGGGTTAAGTGAAGATTTAAAACGCTTGATGGGAATCTCTTTACAAATTACATAAATTTGTCGTCAGGCGCCCGTAGCTCGGATGTGATGTATTTTATCTTTTCTTATCTTACTTTCTGCTGATTGGTACTTCGTTATATTAATGCACGGCTAGCGATTCGATTTACCAGTCAGTAGTGGAATTATTATGGATTTTTTTATAGAAGAGTGTCATATTTTTGGAAACTACTTAACTACCAAGACTCTACGCTCTCCACTTTCCGGCCGAGATTTGACGTTTCACGTTTAAAGTCCGACCCTGCGCCACGGCTTAAGCTTTCACTAGGACGGAATGACACTATAGTGGATTCCTTTTGCTGCTATGTGGGAAAATGTATGAAGCTGTAAAATGGTACAGCTTAAAATCCCGCAGTGTTGCGTACAATAGTATAGATATTATAAGGAATTCTCCAATTTTAAACATAGTTTTTGCGTAATTACCATTTGAAAAGTTGTTACTTAAGAAATATTAATGGATACAAATTAAAACTTACTTTCTCTGCTGCAATAGGCACGAACATGTTGACCACACCAGTAACTATCATAGACACGAGTATCAACATCCTACCACCGAACCTTCCCGCTAACATACCAGCAGGGATCTGTAGAACAATATAGCCCCAAAAGAACGATGATAGAATTGTATCTTGAATAGATTTGCTCCAGTCGAATACCTGTAAAGTATTTAATATATTTAATTAAAAATATAAAGCCTTATTTTTCACGTCTTGGTGCAGGGAGATTACTCCCGTTTGAAAACGCTATGTTTATGAATTCGATTCCCACTTGGAGGTATATACGAGTATATATATTTTATCTCCGCCGCGCAATATGCAAGGTCTCGGAATTTGGCCAAAAAGTGGGGAATGGGATGTTTTAATACTAAGTTCCTCCTGCTACGAAATATTCTTCTTCTTATATTGCATTATTGATATTTGAGACACAATTTTCAAAAGTTATTTTAATGGAAATTATTATTTTCCCAATTTTCCCAAAAAATGATGCTGTTTTTAAAAACAGCAGTCTTTTTATATGAATTTCAAAGGTAAGGGGCGTTATTGTGTATCTGAAGGTAAATTAATTCTTGTTTGTGTATTGTAAATAACATTTATTTATTTATTTATCAATTTATCAATAACATCTTTATAATCTTTAGATTATAATTTAAGGATTGCTTGTTAGAAAATTATTAATTTAGATTTTTTTTAGTCTCACGCTGCCCGCAGAGGGAAACTAGAAATTTACATTAATACAATTATTAGATTTTTATATAGGTTTTTTTCTTTAATAATTCATGTTGTATCTTATTCACATACGAGTGAGTATTAGGCAGGGTAAGCAGAGGAAATGTTAAGACACTCCGCTCCATAATTTCAAAAAATACAAACTTATATTAGTAGTTCAGTTCCTACAAAATTAATGCCTACGCCCGCAAGCTATAGTGTGTCAACATTAATAAGTCGCGTTTCCGTTGACCTAGAATGTTGAAAATATGTAACCCTCGGTGGACGAGTCTAACACGCTTTTGACCGATTTCTTATGTTACGTAACTAAACATAGACAATACACCATTCATTGTCACCATCTGTCAAAGTAAATAAGTTTTCATAAGCAAAAAGCCGAGAACTCAATAATATATTAGTACTAAAACAATCTTAGAGGTACTTACTGTAAATCCATAATCATTGGGTTTCGTCATCCCCAGTATAGCAATGCTCATACTGACTCTCGTCGAATAAGATACGACGGTCGCCAGGAACAAGAGGAATATAACAATGTGACGCATTCCAAATAATTTATCTGTAACAATATAATATGTTATTAATATTTTTTAATAAAAAGGCCATAGTGGTTCAGTGGAGTAGGGTTTTATTGTAAATGACGACTGTGGTTTCGATTCTTACTCGGTTTAGTATATTTTTAGCTTCACACTGTATTCCAGAGGGAGGCAGAAGGCACCTTGGAACGTAGCGTGGAAAGTGGAGAATCGAAGTGTCTTACACTTCTATTCTCCACTTTCCGCTAAATTCTGAGGACAAAGCACGTTGGGTAGCGGAGTTCAACACCGCTCTTTATCTCATTACTAGCTGGGTGGGAATGACTACATAAAAATATTTTATTAAAGTTCCTTCTTATATAAAATACGGTGCTAAGCCTAATTTCCATCGCGTGAAGAACGGACCTATTAAGGACTACATTGAACTCGCAAGAGGAAATTTCATACTTGTATATCCACCAATAAATAATCGGGCTAAAAGGATCGAGCGAGTAAAAAGAGTTGAAATGAAGTCACTCAGTTCTAGGGAGCCGGGCGAAGTAATTACAAAATACAAAAGTCATTATTGGTGGAAATGTAAACCTGTTTTTTTTTTTAAATGAACCCATTCCGCCTAAGTATTATCCGCCCATTTCTCTTTCACAGTGGAAGCCGGGGCGACGACATATATGCGGGAATCGCTAAAATAAGTGTTAATTTTATGTTGATTAACTATAAAAATTCATTAGGGTCCCCATTGTCTCCGCTCAGAGCCGAACCCTCATCAACCGTCGTACAAAGGCTGTCACGTACGATGATACATTACTAATTTGAAATATCCATTCATCTAGTGAGTGACGTAGTTGGCTATTCGTTTTAATGAATGTAAGGTGGAACGAGGTCGTGCTGGCGCAACGGCGATTGTGACTGTTAACCCGTCGGTGTGGATTTGATTTCCATTCGCCTGAATTCATTAATTTAATTTTTATTTTCTTCGTTTTACTAACAAGATAGAAGATAGAAGACTAACCGTTGAGTTCCGCCAATCGCACTAATAATATGTAAAATTGGACAATGTTAAAAAATAAAGAATAAAGGTATATATTTTTTAATTTTTCTATAATTGAATTTGAGGATGATATCTGCTCTCTCCTATTCGATTCTCCTTTCTGTCACAATGTTGGCCCTGTGGCCTTTACAACGATATCGGTTGGGTAAGAAAGAGTCTCCTCTTCCATATCTCTGTCCATGAGTGGTTACTTGGGAGGAGGTCATTCATTATGTAACTAATTTTTCAGCTTGCTTTATTCGGCGGAAAGCGGGGAACGGAGTTTCTTAACACTAGATTCCCTCTGCTTATCCTGCAGCGTGAAGCTGATGCTTTAAAACGCACAGCAAAGGTAATCTAAGACTTCACTCCATTCGTGCAGAGAGATTATTAACTATACTAGTTCCAATTATGATTGTAATTACATAATAATTATTGTCAAGTTGTTAATATTATTAGAAAACTTGTTAACTCTAATTAAACATACAGCGATATTAGAAATTAATCGTGAGATTTTTTATTGAAAACAGTTTTTTCTAAACATTTGTTACACAAGTGTTTTATTAATACAAGCAATTACAGCCCGCAACTTTGTCTGCGTTAAGACTTATATATATATATAACTAAGAATTGGAGTAAATGCTCGCATTTGAAAATATAATTATCAAAATCATTTCATTATCGATGAAATTAAAACACTTCCGTTCCCCGCTTTCCACCGATTTCTGAAGGCGTTGCCAGAGCGAGGAACTGAAAATATTAAATATTTCATTTCCTCGAGTGAGAATCGAACCCACGAGCTACTGCGCTTTGCAGTCGCACGCTTGTACCCTTAAGCCACGACTGACCTCAGGCCTCATATTAATAAAAAAAACATTGGTCTGTATACATAAAGCGTAGCATTGAACTTCGCTAACCAACTTGCAAAGTTGTTTTTTTTTTAGGAAAAAAAAAGAACTCTGTAACTATAAAAAATACTTTCATATATAAATGACTTCAAATTCAAATTAAAAATATTCTTTATTCAAATATACTTATGCAAGCTCTGAGTTGCGCTAACATAAAGCTACCATCGGCTCAAAAGGCAATTCTGCTGAGAAGAGCCGGCAGGAAACACAATAGTTGCTCTTTTCAATATCGATGTTACAATAAAATTTTTACAAGATATATGAAACTCTAACTCTCCGGATTTTTGTCTTTCAAATATTCCTTGACTATGGTATATTCCTAAAAAGTACACTTTCGTAATTTTTTATAGCAAATTTCAATATTATACTGTCCCCATGACTTCGCCCCCATTATCAAATTCAAATAACTAAGAATTGTGTGATACATAGTACATTTACAGAGTCCGAGGTAACAATCACCGTATGTACAGTGGGTGGGTACATCGAATAGATGAGAGATGATGAAAGCAGCACGTAAGTTGGTAGTAACACCCCCTAAAGATAAACATGATGATACCAGTATATTAAAATGCAGTAGTTCCTGAGACTATCACGTTCAACCAAGCAAATTCTTCAGTTTTATGATATTTGTATAGATTTTCACCTACTATTCTACAAAGTAGAAAAGTCACTAATAATACAAAAACTCACCGTGGTCTCTTCTATACTTCTCAAATCCATCTGTATAAATATTTTTAGTATTAAAATTTTTATAAACCATTTTTACAACAAAATACGATTTGTTTTTTTCCCTTTTTTGTAGACGGTTTTAAAATACATAAGAAACGCGAATTTCTGTCATTTTGATGTACAAATAGTGAATTCAAAGAAAATTGATATCATTTTATGATTTTTTCGATAATACTGATAGTATTTTATTAGCTTAGATAATGATAATGTATTAACAATTAGATACGTTGCTTATCAATCTTTTCTCATGTCGCTTAATTTTTTAATATAATATAACTAGTCGTCGCCTGCTTCTTTGTTTGTGGATTTTGAGAATGAAAATTCCGTTTCATTTTTTTTATGAAAAACCTCTCTGAGTCCTCCCGTACACTGCCTAACTTACCTATATGACAAATTTCAACTTTGTAAGTCCAATAGTTGCGTCTGGGCGTTATCTATATTAATATGGATGGGAGCCGAGTTCTGTGTTCATTCGGAAACTCAAAGAAAAGAGAAATTCAAGCTCAAAATATAATTCGATATTTTTTACGTATAGGTTTAATTATATTTTCAAAAAAAGCAAGCTTAAATAATATTTCGGATAAGTTTTTCGGTGAAATCGGAGAATTCATTAATTTCTATAAAAAAAATATTACTATTAATCATTATTACATTGTTATTATTAAATTCGCTTTATTTTCCTGCATCCTTTGATTTATTATTTCATACTTAACCTTTTCATACTTTCATGATTATCATTATTTTTTGACTTGGCTGGACACGCTTGCGCGTTATGTGGTATTTTTAAAATAAAAACCTGTGAAACTAAACACCCCATGCCCAAACTAATATAAATAATAACTGCGCCACAGGGTTTTTAATCATATTTTATACAACAGTTGAGATATTTTCAAAATTTTTGAAAAAAACCATTGAAACACGGTGTTTTCGAGCGTTTTCGGCAGTTTTGTACATTTTGATTGATAAAAGGCAGTCTAGTGTGCATAGAAATCAAAGTCGGTCTGTTAGAGCTTTCGAAAAGCCACCGCATTCGGTTTTACGTTGAAATACTCGCATTTTCAAAGAATTGCTACTACAGTAGTTGTGCTGTAAAATAAAATAAAGAAATCTTTCGACAATTTATACTTTCATAGTTTTTTTTTAGTATTAATATAAAATTTAAGTATAATTTTAGCTAGTAGCAGTTTCAAGCTTTTTCTTCCAGATGTTCTTATTATGTTATGATTATTCCTCACATTCTATTTATAGGGGTGTAAAATATTTTTATATTAATATTTACTGCCACAATGGCCTCGTAAGCATAAAACAATTTAAATAATATCAAAATAACATCTGAATTCATTTATCGCCACAAGTATCTAAACTAAGTAACGAAACGTTTGTTTTGAATACAAAAGGAATTCAATTTAAACGAGTAATTAGATTTTTTTTTTTCAATTACTCGACAACAAAATATATATGATTACTTTCTTATTAATTATTGTATTATCAGGTTCTCTGTTTCCTTAGCATTATAATGAATTAAAGTACAATTTAAAATGACAAAGTCTATACTAATATTACAAAACTGAAAAGTTTGTTTGTTCTTACGCGCAAATCTGACATTAGGTTCCCTAATAAAAATACAAGCTTCCCGAAGGTTAACAATTAAAATGTTCATAATATCCCCAGCGTGAGAATCTTGGTTCGATTCTTCATTCATCGATTGCTTTGTAAAATCACGTAAAATTATAATAATAAGGTCAATTTTCATATTTATTGACACATTTTTATCATTTCGACCCTAACCCCGTTAGAATTAGGCCATATTCACAATCACAACACTTAAGTGTCGAGATGAAGATACTTGAGAGATACTTCAGAATATCTTATCTTATCATCAATATATATCACTATATATATTGATGAAACGCAAATGTATGGATATATATGTAGATTACAATGTCATAGTATTTTATATGCGTAGATACGTTTGTAACTTTTTTGTATGCAAAATCTTAAAAGGATAGGCGTGGCGCGTGTGACTGTAAACGCAACAGGCTGTGGGTTCGATTCCCACTCACGGAAATGAAACATTTCTTTCGGCCTTCAGCTTCGCCACTCAACACACGCAATGCCTTCAGAATTCGGCGGAAAGTGAGAAAAGGCAGTGTAGGTTCCCTGTTTCCTAATCCAAACTCACTATCTCTCTGTCTACCCAACACTATAAAAAAAAATATGAATATTAATATTGTTTCTTGTTCGATTTCCGCGAATTCAAATATTTATAGTTCATTAAAAATTATTGCAGCTTAGAGTGTACAAAAATTGCTGCCGAATTATAGTTTGAGTTAATGAGGAACATTAAAACATGTCTCGTACAGGCAGGATAGGCACACATTTTTTTTTTTTGAAAATAACCTTTTTTGAAAATTGAATGTAAGGTGCCTAAGGTCCCTGTCATATAATCTTAAGCAGATTTTAATTTAATTGTAACTCTGGCTTTAAAACGTCCTCGACACGTCCTCTATAAATTATATACAAATATCAATAAAATAGCTAAAATTCTTTTATTCGCAAATCGTTTAAAATTGTATAGCATTATTATCCACGGCCATGACTCGATCAAGGTCAATTTCACAATAACCGTGTTCATCCAAACAGAAATACTCGTATTTATGACAAAACGGCGGATCTACTTGTTTGTGTACACTGTTATATATGTATATATGTTTCAGGTAAAACATTTAGAGATAAGACTCTCTCTTTTCATCTTATTTAAATTGGGTCCTGCGTAATAGTACATGAGGTACCTATAGCTTGTTTTTTATTATAGTTTTCTCGAATCGATCGAATTGTTGAGGCATTGGATGTTGAGTGGCGGAACTCAACGCCGCGTTTTGCTTCGTTATGAAAAAATGTAAATATTAAATATTTTATCCCCCGAATTGGATTTGAACCCACGCGTTTACAGTTGCACGCTTGTACGTTTATTATCAGTCGGCTCGGAAAGCAGTTCTGTTGAGAAGAGTTGGCAAAAAACCAAATAGTTGTTCTTTTAAAATATAAATCTCTTTTTAATTATACATAAGTTAATAAAAGGCTATCGTGGAGTATCAGTACATATCTAATTGTAAGCTCGACGGTTGTGAGTTCGATTCCTATTCGGGAAATTGAATAATTTTCATAACCTCAATCGCAGGCAATGGCAATCCTCATCGCTAATCAACTCGCAAATATTGAAATTTGGACGGTAAGTGGAGAGCGGAATGTGTTAACACTAGGCTCCCTCTGCTAATTCCGTTATATACGGGATTCAACGCGAAGCAAAAAAACCTTCCCGAGTGTGGATTAACACAGTATTTAATTCAATATATTGACACCGTTATACTATTCTTGAATTTTTTTATCTTTTCTTTATTTTTTTGAGGTTAATTGAATAATTTAAAAAAGTATTACTTTTTTATATTGTATATATAAATAGTTGAATAATAAATACAATGAACTTGTAACCATGACAGAGTTAGCAAGAAATATTTTCTTATATGGGCCGCCGTTGCTGCGAGCGTCTGTAAACGCGAAGTTTGCGAGTTTGATTCCCACTCGAGGGAACGAGTTTTCAGATCCTCGTTCTGGTATAAGGATAAAGCGTGGTATTGAGTTCCGCTACTCAATCCGCAATCTCTCGTAAATTGAGCGGTAAGAGGGAAACCAAGTGTCATAACACTAGGTTCCCTCTGCCTACCCTGCTTTTAAGGAATATAGCTGAAGCTAAAAAATATAAGTATTTTCTTGTAATTTATACAAAAATTTAATCAAGGCTCCTACAACCTTATGTGTTTAATTCACAAGCTTGTGCCTTGTGTTATTATTTTTTTAAGAGGAGTATGGAGTGACTCTACCTATCGCTTATACACGTATACTCGGTATACTCGGTAGTGTAGATACGTTTCGAGGCGCTAGGGCTATCGGTATGGATACTAGCTATAGTAATAATACAAGCTTTGAGCATTGAACTTGACCACTCCATGCGAAATGTTTTGAAAACTGGGCGGTGCGAGGGGAGTGTCTTAACACTAAGTTCCCAGTTCCCTCCGCTTACCTTAGCTTCACATATAAATTACAGGTAGTGTATTATGTATAATAAATTTTACTTTTTTAAAGAACACACTCGTCTCCATAATTTCGATTAAGTATATAAATAAAATACCTATTTATATGATAATTTTAACAGGCGGTATTTCTATATAAAAAGAAAATACTTGTTTTCTTAAAAAAATATTCCTATATATGATATGAATTATGATATTTTCTTAGTTTTATTACTTAATTTACATATTTTAAGCAACTTTAAGCATGTTATGGCATGTATGTGATATTGTCGGAGTTAGATAATATTTGAGTAGGTTGAACTAGTTAGATTTCCGAGCACGTGTGCTAAATTTACGATCACTATTTTTATTTTATAGTTGCGATCCGTTCGCGGCTTCGCCCGCTTGAACTACTAATCTGAAATATTTTTATGTTCTAGTAATATTACAATTTTAAAGACAATACATATTAAAAACTAACATTTGAGCCAAATCAATACTTTATATTGTCATAACTTTTTTATTTATGGGGTGATTTAAACAAAACAAACACTAAATGTAGGCTAAAATATAATAGTGGAAACTGCATTTAAATCGGTTAAGCAGTTTTTGACATTAGAAATGAAAAAACAAATTCACAGACAAGCCGACAAAAAATTTAAATAAATCTAGTACATTGATAAAAAGATTTTCTCATACATCTCAGCCGATCTCTGCTATTTTATTTTATTTAATAAAATAAAATTATAACCAATTGCTGAGGTACCTATGAGAGGTTATTACTTGTACTCAAAGATGTCAATTACCTTTTAATTGATACGTAATTTGTAGTAATGTATTTATTTGCATCACTTTTATGATAAATAACACATTTAAATGTAAATAAGTGGATGTGCTTATATATATTTTAATTTATAATTAAAAAATATAAAAAATTTAAACCGTTATGGCGCAGTACGTCATAAGTGCGTTTATAGGCGAGTCCAACTCGTCTAGGCCGTAAAGTTGGGAAAGATATTTTATTTAGAAGACGGCGGTTCCCAAAAAACTTATTTTTTTTTGGAAACCGCTGGATGACTCGCGTGGCGATGATGTTCAATGGCGTGGGTTCAAAACCCGCAATGTTCAATTTTTTATACGTTTCATACGTTTTATATATTTCTCTCTTGTTCAAGATTTAAAATTTTAATTACTCCTGGTACAGAATTGAAAAATATTTTGAAACAAGACTAAGCGCGACGCTTAACCATAATCTATTAATAAAATACAAAATACAAAAAAAAAGGAAAATAAAAAATAATGTCGTTAAACGGATAACATAATTTATATATACGTTCTTAGGAATTTTGTATACAAACATACAGTCATAGCAAATATTCAAATGGGTGATCAAATTGTGCTAGCTATGTTTGTCTTTTATAACTTAACAAAATTTTCGCATTGTTATTGTGGTAGACAAAAAACACAGAGTAATTCTTATTTTTTTCTTATTTCACGCCATATCCGGTATAAAGCAGAAAAAACTTAGTGTTCAGACACTCCGCTGTCTACTCTAAGTCCAATTTTCGAAACAAGGTTTTTTGAGTGGCGGAACTCAACAACCACGTGTTGTCTCTTACCAAAGGGAGGAAATGCAAATAATTCCGAATGGGAATCGACCCCGCAATCGTCGCATTAATGCTTAAGTCCTGCTTAATATGTCTTATTTAATTTTTTTGATATTTTTTTTTCATTATAATATAAAGAGAGACTTGTTAGGTAGAAGTGTTATATTCCTTAATACAACAAATCTCCTTAGTCTTAGGTCTATTCACGGAATATTCATCTTTGTAATAAAAATATTATAAATATTGTAACTAAAAATACATAATTAAATAAAAAATAATTCTCACTCATTAATAAAAATAAAATAAAAATCTAAACCCTCGGCAAAACATGTTTGCCGAAAACAAACATAAAACAGAAAAATTTAAATATAAAAAATAAACACAAAACTAACCTGGTTTAGGTGCATATTGTATATCTTCGGTACCCATTTTCAAATTCCAAAAAATTTGCAACACAAATTTTTTTTTAAACTATTTATCGAGCCAAAAACGGTAAAACTTGTTTATTTCTATAGTTTTTAATTAAAAATATCGATATTTTCTTTCGATCTAACTTCAAACGCGTCGCAAGGGCAGCGCCTTGGCCGAACAGGAAGCTACTGCGTCCGCGCCGGTCACGCATTCAGTATATATTGTCGCCTTATATTATGTATGTATGTATGTCAAAATGTTTCCTATTATATATAGATAAATGTACATATATGTATTTCCGGTCTGTTAATATATGAGTTTTTTTTAAATATTTTAGTGATATATCACTATGCTTTTAGTGATATTGGATTATATAGATCTAAATATTTATATTTTTACGTAGTTACTTATATATAATGAGCCACTAGCTTGCGACTGTAATTGCAATAATTGTGGGTTCGATTCACACTCGGGGGAATTAAATATTTTATATTTTCATATTCTTACTCTGGTTAAAGAGACAAATGCGACGTTAAGTTCTGCTACTCGCATAATCGCAAATTACTTTATTAATTTTTACATACAATTCTCCATAACCTTTTTTTTGGCTTGCCCCTTTAACGCGCATTAATGACACTATTTATTCTTTTATTTTTATTAATTTTAGCTTCACACTAACTATCTCACACATAGCGGGGTAGGCGAAGGGGAACATGGGAACCTAGTGTTAAGATATTCCGTACCACATTTTCCGTCTTCCAACTTTTGCTTTTGCTTGCTGAGCGGCGGAACTCAACGTCAAGCTTTGCTCTCCTGTACTAGGAGATTAAAATATAAAATATTCCATGCCCCGAGTGAAAATCGAACCCACAACCGTCGCGTTTACAGTCACACGCTTGTCCCACTGCACCACGAAAGCCTCAATCCTTTTTTTCTTAACCTAACCAATTTCGAAACGATTATCATTCTCATCGTGTCCACGTATAATCGCCAAGTTTCCAATGAATAAAAGAATTATAAGGGTGAAATTAAAAATTTCTTTCTTTATATATTTTTTTGTATATTTACTTACTAATAGATTTTCATAAACGTGTGTTACCAAGAAACAATAATTTCACGTCGACTCTTCTCCCATTTTAAAGTTTCTGAAAAGAAAACTAGATGGCGCTGTTGTAAGTTAGATCGCGCTGTCGATCATTTCGAATGCGTAATATGGCTAAAACACTAACTTAATATTTGCAGCCGCTTTACGAAGTTTACGTTTTAATAAAAATTAAAAATGAATCAAGAATTTTTCAAGTGCATACTCTTGTGGGTATTTACATTCATACATTGTACACAGAAAAGAACACAGTACAAAAAATACAATATGTGTAAATTAAATTCCTTAGTACTTATTAATTATATTATGAATAGATTCAAACTTGAATTGTAATAAATAAAAAAAATATAAAAATATGAATATGATATATCGATTATGGGGAAAAAAATGTCGATATTTCATCGGCTTTGCTTTCGTTTTTTTACGCTCTCGTATTGTTAGATCTGTGCTTTCGTTTTTTAATTTTCATTCATTTCATTTTCGTTCATTCAATTCGCGCGCGGACTATATTATATAATATAATTATACAGTTTTTAAATCATGTTTTTTTTTGTTATTATAATTTCTATAATTACAGCCCAGCAATAATAGTATAACGACAATTTCAAGGTAAATTATCAATTACTGAATAAACATAAATAATAAGAAGTAGTTAAGTGATTAGCTTATTATAAGATTTCATTATTTTTATCTTTTTTCCTGTACATAAACTATGTTGCTAAACTCCTTTGAGTAAATATAGATTTTTCTAAGATCTATTTACACTAATTCTAATTTGGTGTAATCTATCTATATATATAAAAGGACTTGTCGTCACTGACTGAGGTAAGACGCACGCACAGCCGTAACCGCTGATGGTAGAAACGTGAAATTTGGACAGATTTTTACTTTCGTAATCTGAACATCCACTATGAAGGGATTTTGAAAAATTTTAACCCTAAAGGGGTGAAATAGGGGTTGAAAGTTTGTATGGAAAAATCTTTAAATCACCACCGATTTTTATAAAAAATGAAACTCAGAGTCTTAAAAATATTTCTTTGAACACATGTTTCATGGCTTATTAGACTTCACCCCTAAGGGTGCAAATAAGCAGGCGTAGCTGCGCGCGTCCGCTAGACTATACATAAAATAAGACTGTAATTCATAGCTGCCTGGATGGGATATGGAAGGTATATATGAACATCTGTAATTGGGGCATTTTTATTTTTTATTAACGTAATACAGCTCTAAAAAAGAAAGATGTAATTAATAACATACACGAGTGAGAGTTGGAACTTTTACTGTTACTGATTTAGCGCTAAGGCACAAGTGCGGATCTGTAAAGCGGATACAAGTCTGATTCTCACTCGTGGAACTGGTAACCAAGCAAAGTGCAGCATTCAGTTTTGCCACTCAACATACAATGCCTCAAAAATTCTGCGGAAAGTCGGCCAGAGAAGTGTTTGAATGGCGAACAGAAAAAAAATTACGAAGAAGAAAAGAAAAAGATTATTAATAATTATTGTAATGTAAATACAAATTGTAAATACAAGCAATGGCGTTAGAATTCGGCGGCAAATTGAGGAACAAAAGCGTCTTAATGAGAAAGGAGTATCTTAGGTTCCCAGGTTCCCTCTATCTATGTGCGAGATACAGCGTGAAGCTAAAAAAATGTTAATTATCTATATAGAAACGAACAATATTACCTATAGTTTGTCTTGTTGTAAGTGCACTTCATTCAGCAATCTAGGATTTTGTTTATACACTCGAAATAGTAAATGATAACATTGTTATAATTACGTCAATATAAATCTGTTTGTATTAATAGTAATCAAAACACTTATATTGGACAAGGCGCCATCGTATCGCAGTGGGCAACCGAGAGCCGTGGGTTCGATTCCTACGTGAGTAACGTAAAACATTTCTTCGTCATGCAACATTGGGTTCCGCCATTCAATATACAATGTTTTGAAATTAAGCGGAAAGCAGAGTGTTTTAACACTACTACTACCTACAAGTACAACTTACAATTACATTTGCCTTCTTCTTGTATATGCGGAGTAAAGCGTCAAGCTAAAAAAAATTGCTGTTTTATATTATTTTATATCGATTGTGATAGAATTTGATTTGAATGTAAGCTTTTACGACATTGTTTACACTTTTCTTTAAATTTTCCATCAAGTCGTACTCAGTTGTTATTTAAAGTCTAATTTGTATGTTTTCCTCAGACCACCGTACATAAGAACTGAATATACTATTTTATAGCATTTCCACGAAAAAATAGTACCTAAGGCTTTTTTTAATTATTGATTTTAGATTTCTAATCCCCCTACTAATTTTGGTACTGAATATACTTTTATTAAACTAGTGAATCAATTATACCTAGTTAAATATAAATTATTAGAAAAAAAATACATTTAAAAATATAAAAAACCACTCTTCCGAGGCCGGGACAAGGGTCCAAGCCATCGGTGGCTAGGGCTCCAGAGAGAGGAACCTCCGCACAATACGCGCCGTCTCAAGTATCACTGCCTTCTGTATCCGGTTCTTGATCCAACAGCTAAGCGATAGCCTCTTAAGATGTTGGTCGAGGCTTTTCGCTATTAAGCCGTTAACCGAAACCACTATCGGCACAATGATTGCTAATTATTAACAATTTTAAAAATTGTACAATAATTTTAAAAATTATTTTTTTAAAAATTGTACAACAATTTTTAGCAGTAGGAGACTTAGTAATTCATTACATTCGAGAGTATGAAATGACAATTATTGAAAATTGATTATTGTATATTGGTTCCTAGAGCTAGTGAGCGCTAATTTCAGCTTGAAGTGAAAATATCTTTTTATTGCTTAATTGCAAGGCAAAGTGCGGCTTTCAGTTCTGCCACTCAACACGGAATGCCTCAGGCGCGGAAACTGAGTAACGGAGTGTCTTAATACTAGGTTCCCTCCGCCTACCCTGCTATATTCAGAATACAGGGTGAAGCTGAAAAATAATATTGTTTGAATGTCACCCAGCATTTATAATGGGTCATGACTCATGTGACATTCACATTTCTCAATCATTTCCATTCAATTATAGAGGCAAATCCGCACCAAAAAGCTAGTTAAACAAAATTTAAACCTAGCAAGCATATAATTAAACAAGTTTACACATAGTTAAAGTATCTTAATAAACACTTGGAAGGAAAATATTAAGGAAGAAGGATGGTAATTGAGGTAAATGATTTCTAGTCATGATATTCGGACTAGACGGCATTGGGTTCTTCCGGGCGTGTTGGGCATACTGAATACTTACTTACTACATTAATTATTCTGGTAAAATTTATACTAATGTTATGAAGCTGAAGTGGCTAAGTTAAGGTGAAGTGGTTAAGTTAAGGAGAAGTGGTTAAGTTAAGGGGAAGTGGTTCAGTTAAGGTTAAGTAAGTTGGTTAAAGGCGCTAACCTCAGCAAGCATTGGTTCAAATTGTTTTTTTATTATGCCGGATAATTCAGTTAATGTGGAATGCTTTAGACTATTAAGTCCAATTAATACCTGCAGTCAGAACTATACAATGTTAGTTTTTTAACTTCTTTTTAGCTGCAAGCTGTTTCCTGCACGCATGAAACAGCGTACAGAGTACCACTTTCCGCCGATTTCTCGAGGCATTGCTTGTTGAGTGGCGGAACTCAACGCTGCGCTTTGCCTCGATTAACTATTTATTAATTTTGCTAATCCTTCATAATTTATGATTTTCATTTAACTATTGAAAATTGACATTCAGGACATTTAATACATTACGTTGCGCAGTAAACGCGACGGCTGCAAATTGGATACCTATTGAGGGGAATGTTTATATTTAAATTATATTGTCATTTCTTAACGGAAACATAAGGTGAATCCAGTTATAATCTTATCAAGAGCTAATAATGAAAGGACGAAGTCATTTGTATGTAAGGAAAATGATACTCCCTGTATGGGATCGATGTCGTAAACTATTGATATTCTTTATGGCAGGAGGAATTTCCGGCTTATAATAAAATATTTTTCATAAAAATTAAATGTGATAAACATACATAGTTTATTTCAGAGGTAAGAAACAGGTTCATTTTCGCTAATAGTTGAACTTAGGGCTATTTTTATATAGGTTTTTATTAGTTCATAAAAAACTATGTTTTTTTTAATGGAAAGGTCAAAACAAACGAGCGCATGGGTCATCTGATGGTAAGCGATCAGCATCGCCCACAACTCCGTGTAACACCAGATTTGTAATAGGTGCGTTGTTGGGCTTTACGGTACCCATGTCGTATCGACTCGGGAACACCGCCGCAGTTCGGCCATTCCACAATTGTATGCGCGTGGAAAAAAGTTCATACAGAACGAAACCTCCATAGGGAGGATTATGTTTTTAGTGCGTTACATACGCATTACGAATGTATGTATATTATATATGTATGTATGTTAAGCTAGTGAACCAATTTTAATAACTGATATGTCACTGGATTTACTTCGTCGCTTGGACGCATCACACCGTATCCCGCACTCAGCAGGATAGGCAGATGGAACCTAGGAACATAGTGCTACGACACTCCGCTGTCATTAAGACACTTTCATCCCCAACATTTTTTTCACTTTAGTGTGGTTAAAATAACAGGATAATAAAAATATTTCATTCCGCCAAGTAGGAGTCGAATGTACAACCGTCGCGTTTCCAATCAGACGCGACGCAGCTGTTCCGCGACGACCGATAAGGATGTAGTAAAAGAAAATATATTTTATAAGGAAAATTCATTCGGCAAGACGTTCTAATTGAAATATAACGCCGTTATCATAATTACTTATTAACAGGACAAATTGCCGCCAGCGCTTCCGTCTGACATACTAATCCTAGTACGTACTAAAGCAAAGGAAAAACATGTATTTCGACACTGTAAAGGGAATCAAAATTAATAACAATAGTGACATTTGGCAACAAGCATCTACAGGTAGTACTAGTTCTGGAAAAAACTGAAAACTATACATTTGCCTTGCATATACATGCCTTAAAATGGGGGTAAAATTTGGTACAAAAGCCGCTAGTTCAAGTGAGGTATCAGATACAAAATAGGGCAAAAAGTTGAGATCGTATTGTAACACTAGGTTCCCCGAGAGATATACATCTCTGGATTTTTTTTTAACTGTTTGCTCCTATAGTTTTTGGCTATAAAAAATGAGCGAAACGTAAAAAAAATCGAAAATAAATGAGAATCCACACTCTGACTTTCAATATCATAAAAATCACGTCCCGTCCACAACCTCAGGTTAGGTGCTTTCACGCAATTTTTGTAAAAATCGTTTTGGTAACGCCACGAATTCGAGGTGTTTTGTATGCATAGACTTGTCTCCAGGCTAAGGATATGTGGTGGGACGGACGGTTGACAAGGAGTTACTGTTTTGCCTTTTTTATATTAGTTTTTTGAGAAAAGCTCTTTTTTAAACCTTAAATCTAAATGTTACTACGTTCTATATACATAAAGTGTAAATAGAAATGTGTTTATGTCGTACATAAGCACATACAATTATTTATTCATTAATCTGAACTACTTTCGTGTTCTAATAACATATTTAATAACAATAATAACATTATAATTTTTAAGTAAATATCTATATAACTGAAAGTAAAAAATTTTAGCCAATTCAATAAAACAGTTATGCGGTTATTTTATTATCAACAGAGGAACAGACAGACGTCTTAAAATAATTACCATACGGGGGCAAAAAAATTCGAAATACATAATTTGGGGGATAAAGTTCCGAAATTGTTATACCACTGGTAAAGTTCTATAATCCCTTACCAAGTCCATTTAACTTCAACTGTAATCCAAGACTGTAAACGAGACTCGTTGGTGGTACCATCCCCCCAAGACCTTACGTTTGACATTACGATTTCAAAACAATGTTAATATTATAATTTCCCCCGAGTGGGAATCGTACCCACATCCATAGCCTTTACAGTAAGACGACCACTGCACTACGACAGGCTCTAACTTACAATATTCAAAAAAGTACCGTATTTCATAACATACGAGTACATACGTTTGTAAACGTTATTTGAACAAGAAAGAATCCTAAACCAACAATAGAAATAAGTTCGAAAGAAAATATGAGGGGTCAGTGAAGTCTAACAAAATATTTGTACTGCCTCAATATACTTTCTTGTGCAAATCGGCTCTTCTAGTACTTATATGGTATATTTTTACATGAGAGGGATTTTAACAATTCATTATGACATTATTTAAATTTATTAGTGCGGCGTTGAGTTCCACTGAGCACGCAATATGTAACCCATTAATTTTGTTGGCATTCTGCTAGATAATGAAGAACAGAGTTTTAGTATAGGTTTTCTCAAACTACCCTCATATTATAAGTACATGATAACTTACAACGAAAATCCGATAATCTATATTATAAATTCGAAAGTAACTGTCTGTCTGTGTGTCTGTCTGTCTTTTACGCAATCAGGGCCAAACCGCTAATTTAATTGTGATAAGATACTCATATAGAGATACTTGAGCGTCTCGGGATGAACATAGGATAGTTTTTTTCATATTTGTGATATTTTCGATATATACCAATATATTAAAATATTTATAAATTTGACATTCAATTTATTCCGTCATGTTAATAACAACCGTCGTTGCTAAACAACGATTTGCAAAGTTTGTTGTTAGAAAACGTCACTCAAAATGAGCTTGCTTAACGCATCTCTCTAATGAAAATTGAAAATAATTTCATAAATATATTTCATAAATATTCGTATAGTTCAAGCGGGCGTAGCCGCGTTCGAGTCCACTAGTATATATATAAAAAGACTTGTCTCCACTAACTGAGGTAAGACGCACGCACAGCCGTAACCGCTGATGGTAGAAACGTGAAATTTGGACAGATGTTTACTTTCGTAATCTGGACATCCACTAAGAAGGGATTTTGAAAAATTTTAACCCTAAAGGGGTAATATATATAAATATGGAGATTAAGAAGGGATTTTGAAAAATTTTAACCCTAAAGGGGTAATATATATAATATAAAGGGGTAATATATATAAATATGGGTTGATAGTTTGTATGGATTTTTTTTTAAATCGCCACTGATTTTTTTAGAATACACTCCAAAGGGTCCAAATAAGCAAGCGAAACTGAGCGCGCCCATTAGTCTAGTATAGACTCTGACGGTATATTTATTAGTACCTCTTTGCTTACCACGTTACAGACAAGATAGGTAAAAATAAAATAAAAACTTACATTTATTACATACATTATAAAGATAGCATCAGAACTGTTACCCTGAGGTGGTATAATTTACCCAAATTGTCCCTGTGTAATGACTGTAATTTTTCTACAAATAAGTACCTTTTTGTACAGTATCTTTATTTTATCTATTCTTATATATTTACTGTGATTGCATATGTATATCAGTTTCCGACTTCACGCTGTATCTACATATATACGGGCAAAGAGGGGTAACCTAATGTTAAGAAACTCCGTCAAAATTCGAGACAGTGACGCTTACGTTACTTACGTAATTTGAAAAATAAAATAATATTTAAAAAAAGTTTTTTATAAATATATATTCTGGATCTGTTTGTCATTCTGTCTGTTTCTTATAAAGCAGCAGGATACGCAAAGCGTATCTAGTGTAAAGAGACACTCTTCGTTCTTTCCGCCCAATTTTCGAGACATTACGTATTCATTGGCGGAACTTAACGCCGTTCTTTACCATTATGTTTATGGTGGCGTCGGAGCTGTCTTGACGCGTCATAACGGTCTAATATTGTATACATTTAGCTATAACTTTCACTAAAGAATAGTTGTAAGCTGAGAAGGAAATGGGTCCTTTTGTTATTACTTAGCTAATTATAATATGAAAACTGGTTACAGTATTTTTTTAATTACTTCTTTTTTACGTATTGCCATTCATATAAGCAAATAAGTGAATGCTCGCTTTGAATTATAATATTTTAGAAACTTACTCTTTCATATTTTTAATCACTTTAGGTTACACAACTTACTGAATGTTACGCTAGTAGGTACCTGTTCTTATTTTTTTATTTCAGTGTTATATACAGGTATGTAGAGGAAAATGAGTGTGAAGACACTCCGTTCTGCGTTTACGGCTAATAAGTAGAAGAATTCAACGCGCCTTAATTTTCTAAAAGGAAGAAATGGAAATCATTCATTCCCCATCGTGAACTATCTGCACCGCGACCATTTTCCATTCATATATTTTCTAAATTTCCTTTTAAGAGCTTAATCGTATATTCTACGAATAATCCACAAAGCATCATTGTTTATTTATTTACCGATCCATTTGCTTGAAGAAAAACATTTCACTAAACAAACACTTCATGTCGAACTTTTTTGGGCCACATTAAGAGCCGATATCCAGAAGACAAATAAAAATAAAAGATAAAATATATCTTTTAATAAAAAAATGTTGTAATTATTTGTATTGAATATTTAAACATATATTGAAATGTTGTGTATTTTATTGTGGATTCGATTCCACTAGGGGAGTAATATTTTCTCCATTTCTTAATTATTTGGTTGAAAAATATCTCATTGTAATCTCAGGCACTACTTTTCAATAATATATGTATTTTGAGACCAGACGAGGCGCATGGGTGACTGTAAAACCGACTGGTTGTGAGTTCGAGCCCAACTCGAGGATATGAAATATTTATTTAAATTTTATTTCTATTTCTTCGTTCTGGTGTCGAGGCTGTGTTGGTGTGTTCTAACATTAGGTTCCCTCTGCCTACCCCGCAGTGTGCGGGATACAGCGTAAAGCTGATGTGATTTTTATTTTTTACCTATTTTGTGCCAATTGGACAGTACATTATATATATATTACTGTTAGCGATATTTCGCGTTAGCGATATGCGAGCGGTGTCGATACCCATCACTACGATTCCCACGCCTATAAAACAGCGCTGAGTCATGCACAACCTAATTTGCGAGTCGGTCGTCGTCTGGGAAGGTGGTTGGTGTCGATACTGTGAGTCCGTTTTATTTTATTACATTATTTATGTCATTTTATGTTTGAAAAGGTAACGATTGTTAAATTGTTAGTAATTTAGTATTTCTAATTCATTAGAGTGAATTATCAAGGTAGTTTTGAATTATATCAACCCGTGGCCATCCTAATCCTAAATAAATTGTATCATTGGCTTTGAAAAGAGCAACTGTTGAGTTTCTTGCCGGCTCTTCTCAGCAGAACTGCCTTCCGAACCGGTGGTAGCTTCTTGCTTACATATTCATTCGACTAGACTATTTGAATAAAGAATATTTTGAGTTTGAATCATTGTATTTTTTAATATTTACCGNGTGTTATGTAGTCACTGTCAACAATTACAAATATATGCAGTGAGCATATAAAAATATATCAAGAGAGTGCTAAAAACTTCTTTCAAGTTGGTGGCTTTCCTGGAGTTATTGCTGCAATTGATTGCACTTGCATACCTATGTGTTTAATCGCCATGTGAGTATTATTAAGTTTTATAAAGTTTTCTTTACAAAAGCAGGCAAATTATGGAAACTTTTTTTGTATATTTAATCTCAGTTACTAATTACCATTTCATTTCTTAATTTGAGCTCTGGGCTTATTAATTTCAGTTGTCGATTTTCTAAATTACTATCTTATATATTTGTAAAATAGTATTTTATATGTTATTATAGGCAGCAAAATGTCATGCAAAGCATTATGGTAAATAATGGAACTAAAGTACCAAATAGACCATATTTATTAACACAAGTTCTTAATCCAAGTACTGAAGCAAAGCTGCAAGCAAACATATATTAAACCAGGAATATAATGGAAAGGTATTGTGTTTACCTATGGTATGGAAAAAGGGTATAGACCATATAAAAAAAATCTTATTACTATTTATTAGTATGATGTGTAAATAGTATTAAACTTATTAGTATTCATTAATTGTATATCTAATATACAAATTTTATATTTTTAGAACATTTGCAAGACAATTACATATTATGGCACTCCATTCCGTCCGCAGAGATCTTAATTTGGAGGAAGTACCAGGAATGGAAATACCTTCATGACATGATAATGAGGACAGCACTGCAATATAAGATATCACAGAAAGGACATAAATAATTATTTTATAAGATGAATTCAAATATTTTATATTTATGAATTACTTGAGTGAAGACATTGTTAGTTAATCATAGTTTTACTTGTTTTTGGGGGTGTGAATAAGGAAAACAATGTGTATTGTAATTTTTTTATTATTAAAAAAATGTAACCTATTTTTCTATTTGTCTCTTAATATAAATATTTTTTATTTCTTAATTCTAGCTAGCTCCATGTTTAGTAATTTTATCAGCTGTATTATCCATACATTTCTTATAAGCTACAAAATATTTAGTGAATTTCTTGCAATGGTGACCATCACTGTTCTGTTTTTACTGAAAGAAATAAAGTATTTATTAGTTCATTGTTCAGTAAAGCATTCATCAACATAAGTTAAAATAATAATCTAGCACTTAATCTCAAATTTTATTCTTTGTTATCCAACTTAACAATAAACAATATGAAAATGAAATAGCCAAGCAAAGCGATATTAATTAATATTATTATGAATTGGAAAAATTTTATAGAATCGTTAGGTAGGATCGCAAAAATCATGTATATTTAAACTTAATAAACAAAATTATGAATACATACGATACTTACCTTAGTATGCCGGAATCCATCGAAAAAGTATTTTAGTACTTAATTATCTTTAGTTCAGTTTAGTTGTTATTTTATGGCGTTTCAAGTTGTGCCTAATAATTTATACATGAAAATGGGTTAGGAATAAAGTATCTTAAAAAAGGTTATTGACATGCGGGTTAGAGATTGAATAGACATGTCGAAAAATCCAAGATTGACGTTAATTGGAGATAGGAGATACATTATTAACATCGGGCCTATATATATTACATTAATTGTTTCATAAAAGCTAATGTGTAAGCTCGCATCTCATTGTTTATAAATTAGAGTAAGCATAGTCAAGGACATTTAAACTTCACTCAAATGTAAGATACTGAACAACTTTTAACAAGGACAACTTTCAATAAAGGATTAGTATAGGAACTTTGTTGAAGGCTTAATAAGTTGAAACCGAATCAAAGGCAAGTAAATGATTAATCCATTTTGGAATTCATCAGTATATTGTATACAAATTTGAATAGTCTAATTTTGAAACTGTTGTAAACTATACATTTGGAAAGCCACTCACGCGCGACCGGTCCTTTCATACGGTTGCGAATACTGGCCTGAAGTATCTCGGAATAATTAGGAGCTTCAAATCATACATTCATTCATTATTGAATACATAACACATTCATTCGAAGTCGTCTTGGCTTTGAACTTAGCGGATAAGTTCCATAAGCGTCTCCTGAAGTAGTATGGCGACGTTCTCTGCCGACCTTGGAACTATGTCGAAAGAAAGTACTTTGCTATATCTTTCTCTGGAGTAAAATCACCCAAGGAAACAATAGTTTGACGCGATGGTCCAGGACATGAGGGCCATGAGGGAGGGGATTAGTTGGCGACTCAGGTTGTTAGTGAAAAAATAAATTTCTCATATCCACATATTATATGTTGCTTAATACTTTTTCGCCACCTATGTGTGAACACACAAACTAAGTTAATAAAAAATAGCTTTCCTAGTACAGGGAAGAAGTTTCAATAGCAATAGCTAGATGGCGTTTCTTAGTAAAAATATATTTTCGATTATTGCTTTCTTAAAATACGATAGGAATCCTAAAAACAGTTTTAGGATTCCATACCTTGAAAGGTGAAATCGGAGCCTTTAGTTAAAGGATAATTTTGTATTTTGTCAAGACCATTCAATCACGAGATCGTATATATATATATATATATATATATAAATCAGAAAATAATGCCATAATAAATCTATCCTGCCGTCAAACCTGCCGTCAAACAAAAAATGACGGCAGAGGGAACATGGAAACCTAGTGTTAAGACGTTCCGTTCAACATTTTCCATCGAATTTTAAAGGTATTGCTTATGAAGCGGCGGAACTCAACGCCGCTCGATAGTGAAGAATTGGAAATATAAATTTAGATAAATACTTCATTTCCTCGACTGAGAATCGAACCCAAAACCATCGCATTACAGTCACACCCTTGTGACGCTGGGTGATCATCTATCATTTCTATAGCTCTTCACGAGATTCTCACAACATGTAAAATCGTGACCTTATTAAATGGTGATTTTATTTTAAATATTGTTTCATAAACCGTGTAATAATTCCCATAATTTTATTTAATGAAGTAAAAAAAACTGTGCGGCGGCATACGATAAGGAAACAATTTATCGCCGGTGCGTTTACACGCTGTTGAGGAATAGCGCTAGCTCCTCGGATAAAAGTTAAAGAAAATAATATATTTTATTTTTTTTCTCTTTTTCTTAATGATTATTATTATTATTATTTACTTTGTTTTTTCTTCAACAGCATATAATAATTGTATCAATTGTTGGTGGGCCTTATAAATAAATAAATAAATAAATAAATAAATTATGTTTTCATATTTACAAAACTAACTAACTAACGAATAAAAAAATATAATCCTTCAGATCATGGCTATACATACGTTCCGCAACTCTAAAGTTAAATTTAAAGTGGATAATGGAGTGCCTTAATGGTAGGCTCTATCTTACTGATATATATATGGGATACAGCGTGTATTTTCAATATTTCATTTCCCCATGTGGGAATCGAGCACACGACCGCCGCGTTACAGTCTCACCCTTAAGCTCATGCACATCTTCTTTGAATAAATACGTTTCTTAATAAAGAAAGTAGCATAAACGCACCATTAATATATTGTGCGAAAATAATCTCTATTGACTTAAAGCGTTTCTTTTTTATTTTCAGTACCAAGCTTATCAGTGAGGGAAAAACTTCTAAGTCCATAGGCATCTATAACTTACATAACTTATAATATATAGATTATAATATATTTTTGATGTCATAAAAGTATTATCTTTCAATCTCAAAAACGAGTATTAAGTGGAGTTAAGTGGAGGTTAGAGAAAATGACGAGTAAATACAGTGGCGGAACACAATTCTGCGCTTTGTTTTGTTTTCAGGGTGAGAAAATAAAATTCCTTCCAGAAATACGCTTCCCTAAGATGGAATATAGATATCTTATTCAAATCAAAATAAACTTATCCCCATATTACCTTGAGTTTCCTAGAAATTTCAAGGCAAATATATAAACATACGCTTACGAAATTTAACTGTCGTATTTGGAAGTCTGAGTCGCTCTACATACCTTTATTGCCTCGTCCACTATCTGCAATTTTTTCATAAACGCCATCACGGGAGTCATTATTTTTTACTTTTACTTGACTTATTAATATTAAATGTCAGATTATAACCACTTATTATTGATCCGTAAACGAACGTGGGTTACCGACATAGCTCTCAAAATCTGCAAGCTGAAGTGGCTACCCGTGGACCGGACGGAGTGGCGAGAATTAAGGGTGGCCTATGTCCAGCAGTGGACGTTGAAAGGCTGATGGATGGATGGATGGATTATTGATATCGGTTGAAAAAAGACTCTTTAATGTAAACACAAAGCAATTTAAATATAAATAATGTTTGTACTGAAAATGTCTACTTCGCAATAACTGTCTTATCTTATAGCAAAAGCTCCAACAGCAGTATTGATTTCAATCTATTTGAATAACACTTAGATATAATGATATCGATGTCAGAGCAAAGCTACGGGTGTCGTTATCGCTTCGGCGAATAAAAATATGAATAATACATAATATTCTATAGATTTTTTAGATTTTAATACAGAATAATATTAGTTAAAATAAAAATTAAAGTAAATTTGATTCACGCTGTATCCCGCATAAAGCAGGATAGGAAGAGGGAACCTAGTGTTAAGACACTGCGTTCTAAACTTCCTGCTGCATTTTTCGAGATTTAATTTCGAATTCAACGCTGGATTTTTGCCTTGGTGCCAGAGTGAAGAAATGAAATGTCGAGGCAAAGCGCGGCGTTGAATTCCGCCACTCAATACGCAATGACTCCAGAATTCGGCGGAAAGTGGGGAGCGGAGAAAACCTAACGCTAGGCCTCTGCCTACCTCGCTACATGCTGGATAGAGGTGAAACTAAAAAAAACTGCTTGTAAACTGTAAACTAAACTACGAAACTTAGTAGTTCATTAAATTAATTTAATTATACTTAGCTGTACACTTACATTTACTTAATATTAATAACTGTACATTGTAACTTACATAGTTAATTTACGGCACAGAGGGACTCCCTTGGAAAGTTTTGCTTTAGCAAATTAATTTCCTTACTGATGAGCTCTTACTTCGGTAGGAATGATTAATAATTATTGAACCTGTGAGAATTTCAAGGTTAAATGGTGGTTTTAGATTTTTTTATAAGCTTCTTTTATAAGCTTTTTTTTCGTAGCAGAGTGGGTAGCTGAAATCTAGTATTAAGCCTAGTGTCTTATCAATAGATTTCATCAAGTCGTTCTTGCCGTTATATTTTTGAGACATTCAGTATTTAGAGGCGGAACTCAACGCCACGTGTTTTTTATCAGATTAAATAATTAATTTTATAAGTAATAAATTTTCCCGAGTGGTGAGTGGAGTGGTGGAGAAGGCCCATAGAATTTCATTAACGAGAATAACAAATTGACAAGTGCTGTCATAGCTCTTGCAGCCGCTCGCGTTGGTGGAAACGCGTCGTTCATATCCGGCGGTTTCTCAGTGAATCATATTCTAACGATTTTAATATAGCTTAGTTTTTTAATCTTTTATAAAGAGAGCAGTAGATCTTGTGTAGTAGAGTACCCTGTTTTTCAGTATCCATGTATTATTCTAATGGCATGTATTTGGTATCTTCGTTTTTAAAAAAAACGAAGATACCAAAATTATATATATTGTCTTTATGTCAAAATAACTGAACCAAGTTTGATGAAACTTGAAGTCGACGAAACGATGAATAATTTCAAAATATTTATGAACAAACTTACATACACTTACGAAATATAGCTCACGTGTTTGTAAACTTATATACGCCATCATACTCAAATAGAATCCTATTCCAACAATATCAGATACAGATATGTCAAACTGATAACATCCGTATTGTCAAATCGTAAAAAAATAAAGGTCGAAAGGGAGTGTTTATAAAAATTAAGAAGGTGGAGGAAAGTGCTCAGGTCTTTGGGCGCTTTGAAAAGATGAGTAGATAATCTAAAGATGACATTATATATACTATAAAGCAAGACTAAGTGGTGACTAAGGTAGAGAGAAACCTTAATCGGTGACATTCACTGTCATCGATACTTTATTCCCGTAGGTGACGTTAAAAAATAGGGCCTTTCCGAAAATACATTTTACGGTAGATTTAGTTTTTTATATAAAAACGTAAAGAAATTAATGAACTACCTACTACTAAACTAAAAACCTACTAAAAACTACCTTTGTAACATTTTTTATTTATTTTAACTTTTCTGTATCCCATAGTAGTGTTAATTCACGCCGTTCCCCATTTTCCGTCGGATTCTTGAGGCAATCCGTGTTGAAAAATGTATTACTCATACAATGTTTTCTTACTATAAAGGTGAAAAGAGTATGAGAACAAAAATTCCGCCGAATGGCGATCGAACCCACAGTCACTTAGCAGAGACGCCAGTTTGTCAATAAAATAGCGTATAATGTAAGAAGTACCGAATAATTTCCTTCATACATCATTGTAAGTACTTCCTTCCTTTGGTCTCTTTCCAATCTTAGGAAACTAATGAGACCAAGGAAAAGCGCTTTAAGCGCGGCTTGTACTTTAATGAGATTGGTTTCTTCCATATTTTTTTTGTCTTTTTTGCACAATTATAATATTATGAACTACATATACAATTTAAAAACATTGCATTTAACAGGTTTAAAAGGGGGAGCCTACTGAAGACACTCCGCTTCCTACTTTATGCCGAATTCTGGAGGCATTCCGTTGTGAGTTGCGGAAATCAATGCCACGTTTTGCCTCTATACTAGAGCAAAAAAATGAAAAGATTAAACATTTAAATTCCCCGAATGGAAATCGAACCCACAAACTCTCGCATCAATGTTGTATAATAATATTTAAATGTGTATTATTGGAATTTTAAAAGTAATATTATTAACATCCTATGCTCATATGTTACTGATCTCTAAAAAGTAACAAAAGAGTATCGTTCATTAACTAATGGACACATTCGCTGTTGGGAACAAGACTGAATGACAACAAATAGTCTTTAATGATCACGTCTGATATGGTACGAAAGGAAGATATATTTTGTTCTCCTGATATCTTGAATTCGAGTGGTAAGCAGAGAACAGAGTGACTTGACTAGATGGTCTCTACCTCGCCTAGGCTAACGGCAGGATCTCTAGCCTCCCATAGCCACGGTAATGGATAGTGCTTACCAGTCAGGCCACTTGGGTCACTTGAGGTTTGTAAACGTTTCTATAACAATTTAAAATAAAATAAACAAAACATATCTCCATAATATGGAAATCTCGTAAGTGCTATATTGCAGCACATACCGTAGCAGCGGTCTCACTTAATGTACGATCGTGATGAATTGGTCAAGTTAGGTAATTACTGCGGATGGACGAGAGCTGACGTCTTTTGTTAGTTGCGAGTATGTTTGAGACAAGTATTAATGTTTAGCTTCGTATTTTATATTCTTAGCTAAAGCAAATTACATGATTTCCACTTCCGCACTTTGGTAGTGAACACGCGGCGTTGTGTTCCGCCATGTTATATCTGTCTACAAATTAATATCAAATATATATCATACAGAAAACAATAAGCGTCTATGTCAAGGCAATCAAAAGATTTTGCTGCATTTTGTAACTGGACTCACAGTTACGAAATTAAGCACAAAATGCAATTTTGTCCAAAAAAGCTGCCGCACCAGAGGAGCTGCAGCTGCGTTGCCGGCCTTTGAAGTGGAGATAGAGAATTAAAAATATATTAAAGCATTGATAAAATTAAGCTCTTATCTAAGAGAAAGTAAATAAAAACGAAGTAAACATAAACAAAATATTATATACTGTCAAAATAATAATTTATTTAATTCCAAATAAAAATACTTTATACATAAATAAATTATTTACAATACAATATTATATACAGTAACACTTCCAATTACAGTCTAAGCGCCCAAAGAGATACGAGGTCCATAAATATCATTAATAATATAACCACCTGGGAATCTTATTTTTGGTAGTTTCCACTCAATATAATGAGGCTTGATATCATCAGATTCATCTTGAAAGTCCTCTGAGTTTTCTAATTTTAGTAAAGATTCTAAAATCGTTGCGTCTAGAGGTGGAAGTTCAGGTGGGCTTGGTAGAGCTGGCAGTATAATTATATGTTCTTCTTCTTCATCGATACTTTCATCTATTGGAGCCGTACTGATTACATTATCCACTTTATGTTCACCACTAGTTTCAGTGTTAGGAAGATTTGTATGTAATTCTATTTCTGGAATAGCGAGAGTGAGAGCTTCCGGTGGATTTGGATACTCCAAAGGGATTGCAGCAGTTGAAGCAATAATACAAAGCAGTACTAGTAAAACCATCTGAAAATAAAAAATATGTTGTCAACAATTTTGGATATGATATTTTTTTAAATCTGAGAATAGCCCAAAGTTAAGTCTTATCAGCTTTATAACAAAAAAAATGCAATACAATCGACCCTTTTGCTTAGGAGGTATGATGCCACAGACAGAGACATAAAAACATCATTTTTTTTCTATTTGCGTCAGGCCTTGAAAATCACGTTTATCTTTTGGCAAAAGCCCACTGTCTGCAGCATTTTCGAGGAATTTTTGAGTGGCAGATCTAAACTCCGCGGTTTGCCTTGTTACCAGACCGATAAAAAATAAATATAAAAAAATCCATTTCACGCTAAAATACATGTCGACGGCCTTAATTAAAATTGTTAATAATATATACCTTCTATGACTGTCGATCACTAAACTTTTTAATGCAAAATATAGAAAACACTTGTCAACTTTTTAATAGTAATGATCTATCTGTGATTGAGTTGAATACTGATTCAATTTGAACTATTACTATTTTTATATAATATAGTAAAGTTACTAATTAGGAGTACTTAATGATTTCTTGTGTACATTAATTACAATACAAGAATTAATCGTTAGTATATATTTTAGTTTTCTAATTAGAAGATTAAAAATTTATTTTTATATGGTGAAATTTTTAAAATATAGTAAAATAGGCGACTCATACATTATATCTTATTGAAAATACATACATTTACAACTTAAGAACAACCTTTTACCACTGTCATTCAAATTTTAAAAAATCTTTAAGTATAGTAGCTATACTGTGTAACCCGTATGTAGTAGGATAGACAGTGTTAAGAAACTCTGTATCCCAGTTTCCAGAATATCGCGTGTTGAGAGGTGAAAGTGAAAGGTTGCCAGAAGTCACTGGATGAGGAAAGCGCAAGATTGATTATCGCCAACAAAGAGCTGAAAGCGGAGGGGAAAAAAATTATTGATATTAGGTTTCCTCTGTTACCACATAGCATATGCATGCTGCTATGCTTCCTTACTACAATGCACGACAAAGCGTAAAACTGCTTTTTAATTTTATGCTGAAATTTTATAACATTAAATTGAAATTATCTTCTCTAGATTAACTTTAAAATATATTTTGGGAAAATTTTGAAGACTATGAAAAGCCTCACGCTGGCTCCCACACAGGTCCGCCCGCTGGTAGGTACAGGAAAGTTGGCAGCTTAGTTGTATGGTATGGAGTTATTTGTAGACTAACATGTGTAACAAAGATAAAATTACCACTCTATGATTTTATTTAAAAATAAATAAAAAAAAGGGACAACAGCGAGTAGTGCTCGCCCACCGGTTCCATACAGAATTTAGGGTCTCTGTGCTTTTTCTGAAATTCAAGCTTAGCTTAGAAAGAGCCCTTTCATCTGATACCTCACTTGAATTTGAATTTAAGCCAAAAGTTCCTTATTAATTTTAGCTCCTTTATAGTGTCAAATATCCGTTTATTGCGATATCAACATCTATATACTTTTTTAGTAAATATAGATATACTATTTTTTTCAGTAAACCATGCGGCTGTGGATCTGTGTATATGGTTTGGAATCCAACTTGATATCTCCAAGCATTCCTGAGATAAAGGCTTTTGACAGACACACAGATATAAGGACGGACAACAGAGTGAGGACAGATAAGGTTTCTTTTTTCCTTAAAAGGTACGAAGTTTGTTTATGAAAAATTGTTCTGTTTATACATATAGTACATAACTTATTAAAAAACTTGTTTATATATTTAAAGTTATAAAATTCTTTGATAATTGAATTCATTAATTAATGAGCATAGTTGCATAACAACTTAGTATATAAAGTATTTGGAGTCGAAATAATATACAGACGCATTTGTACAATAGCACAGTATATTTAACATTAAATTGTCAGTATACAAATAGTCACCATGAAAATGGTAAGATTTTTTTATTTTAATACTTAAAGGTAGATGGACGGTTTCTGATGTAATGCTTTGTTTTTTTTAATCTAGCAACATTTATTACAGTTCGTGGTTTTCATTGGATTACTGGCTATGGCCACTGCTGCACCAAGTGTAGATCCTGAAGTCGCTGCCCGACGAGCGCTCCCAGCTCTAGAGCACGAGGAAGTTCATGACGAGTTTGGACAATACGCCCTTCGCTACGTGACAGCAGAAGGCACAGTAGTCTCAGAGCGAGGTCGTCTCGTGCCCTCAGCAGACGGTTCTGGATATGTTCTTATCACGGAAGGAGAAGTATCTTACATCGGTGATGACGGAAAGACCTATGTGACAAAATACAGTGCTGGCCTGGATGGCACCAAGGTCGAGGGCAACCACTTACCTAAGGCCCCTGAACCCGCTGTGGCTTAGTTTCCAGTGTCACCTAAAACAATAAAATTATATTTAAACTTATTTTGTTTTATAATTGAGAATTTTACGCTACATTTAAAAAATATTATATTTACTATAATTATTTTATTTGGTAGAAAACATAATATTTGTAAGAAATAAGTTAAACAAAAGTTTTTGTATTCTTGTCTGCTCAGAATTCTTTTAGTAACATACAGATCCAATTGTCATTATTGCGACGTTATTTATATTACTGGCATATATCACAGTAATTAGGGAAATATTTTACAACTAAAACTAACAAAATATAAGCAAAACGAGTGAGCTCACGAGCGAGCACAAGAATCAGTTTTAGGGTTTTTTCAGATTTCCTATTTACTTAGATTTCGTATCAAATGAAATTCGATTCAATTTAAATCAAAAATTAATATAGCGATGCTACTATATATATATATATATATATATATATAGCCATAAGCCACTTGTTTATTGATTTTACATATGAAATTTGCAGTATTATTGTTAAACTCAAATATTGTAATGTTATATAAAAAACCGTGGTGTACTACCAGAATAGGAACAAAATAAAAAATTGAAAATACACAAGTTCTAGTGAAACGTACTTAACTGTGAGGCTAACAAGACTTAATGTATCTATTACTCAATTATTTATTAGAATTCGGAGAATTCTGACATACGACAATACGGACCATCACATTATGTATTATAAGATCAATTTTTTGCATCTTTTGCTCTACTTTTATCACACGGTTAATGCACCTTTGCCAGGCCTCTACTGTTTTTTATTACTAAATAAAAGCTTTAAAAATAACAAAAGTCACAACGGTATTACGAAAATTCAATTTAAGTAACTGAAAATGGCAAATAGATACTTACGGATGACAAAATATTTGAATATAAAATATTTGGTCGTTTTAATTACGGTAGTCGTAACGTAATGTTATGTAATTTATTTTTATACTATTAAAATGTGTGTCAAGTTTGAGAAGAATTTGGCTTTTGAGTGCTACGACACTTGCTACTTACCACTAGGTGGGTGAAGTCTCATCCCATTTCTTTCGATTGCAAATATTGGACGTACCCCACGAATTTATTTTAGTTTAATCAATGCATATGTTTAAAATTTGTATATTTCAAAAATGACATCTCTTGTCATAGGTGTTTACATAAATGTATATTGCATTTTTAGGAATTTATGTGACCATAGATATTTCCAGAAAGTGAGTAGGTTACGAGTTACTTTATTTTGAAAATATAACAATGTTATCATATTGGTACCCATGACTGTTTCCATGAAATTATTTTTTAGCTTATAGTACATTTATCTGCAATATAAAACGGTTTAACTTATTTTTTTTTACTTTTAACTACTCTATGAAAGCCTAATATAATTCTGAAAAAAAATAATTCCCAAAAAAGAAAAAGTTATTTTTTCAAACAAAATAAATAATAAAATTATCGTTTTAAAATAAAATACTATTTGCAAAGTATAACATACACATTTAACTGTCAAAGTGGCAACTTCGCAAACGTACGTGTGCGTCACACAAAATACAAGTATGGATAAAAATCGTAAAATGAAAAAAAAATCCTACGTCCAAACCGTTGAGGTAATTTAATTAATTTCTTTAGTTCTGGGTTTCAAATATTTTACCCTATATGCAGTTTCAGTAAAAGAAGCGCTGCCTCTTCCACCCTGTATATATATGTATATGTTGATGTTAGTATATTAACTCCATCAACCGTAACATGTAAAAGCACCTTTTTTATATGTTTGCCTTTTATCTCATGCCTTCGTAAATAGAGGATAGTGATTAATTTTACTGAAAATAAACAAAATGTAATATATAAATATATTTATTACAAATAAATTCTATTACAATCCAATTACAAATTACAAGTATAATGAATTAAACTTAAACCTAGACTCCCAAAGTTATATGAGGTCCATATATATTATCAATTAGGTAGCGTCCTGGGAATATTATTCTGGGAAGCTTCCACATATGAATGTATGGCTTCACATCTTTGGAGGCGTCTTGCGATTCTTCTAATTTGTTAGCTCTCAAGAAAGTTGTAAAGATAGATTCGTCTACAGGTGGTAATTCGGGTGGACTTGGCAACGCAGGCAAAACAATTTTTCGTTCTTGTACTTCTCCCATTATTTGTTTCTCTTCTTCAATTAATCTTTTTTGTTCTTCTTCAATTATTATTTTCTCTTCTTCTTCAATAATCCTTTTTTCTTCTTCAATAATCCTTTTTTCTTCTTCAATAATTTTACTTTCTTCTTCATCGATTAATCTTTTTTCTTCTATAATTCTTTTTTCTTCATCAATTATTCTTTTTTCTTCTTCAATTATTCTTCGTTCTTCTTCAAATATTCTTCTTTCTTCTTCTTTTATTTCATTGATATTCGAGTGCTTTTCTATTATTTCAATGGGTTCATTAGTATTCATAAGAGGTCTCCCGGTATTTGGTTGTATTCTATCTAACTCCTTTTCTGAGGATACGACAACAAGAACTTCTGGAGGCACTGGTAGCTCCAGCGCTGGTAAGGCGAAGGTAGATGCAATGAAACTAAGCACTATTGGAAGAAACATCTGAAAAAGAACGTATTGTTTTAACGTATATGTATTTATTTAAATATTTATAAATTATAAAACATTGTAATATTTTTTATTAATAGATCATATTATATCTTAAATATTTACCTTGTAATTTTAAGCAGCAGCAAACTACCAAGAATTATTAAAAAGTCTTAAATAATTTTTAGGTCAGACTGCACGTAAACTGATTCGTTTTGGAACTGATAAAATAAAAAATGTTCAAGGTTTTATATACAGTACTTTACGATAATGACCGATAATTACCAATCCTAGTTCTTTGAATGTGTTTTAATAGAATTATGAGAATGACTTAATCCATGTAATTTAGAGTCGTTAACAAATTCACGTGCCATAAATGACGTAACATAAAATATAAAATTTTAAAAGAATAAGCTAAAACGAATTCGATAAAATATTTTGTATAAGAAAAGTAAGAAAATTATTTTTGTACTTGGACCTTTTAATACATGTATTTTCTATTTTGTAAATCAATTTTATCTTCAGGGCTACCATAAGTTATTAAAAACAATTTTTCCAATACTAATCGGACTAATCCTAAAGGTATCGATTTTATTAAAGTTTTTCCTTTATTTGTATTATAAGTTCTCACTTCTTGACCAATTTCATAATTGTAAGTCTTCGATTAGATTACGTTATGTTATGTATTTCACACAAAATTTAGCAAAAACCATGCAAAAACTGTTATATCTTTTGTTTGCTTTGATTTAGAAGCTGGGGGTTTTTTGTGCTTCAAGCGACGGTAAAGCTAAATATTTGATTCAACTCAACAAAGTGATGAGTGAAGGGTTTCGTTTTTTTCTTTTTGAGGTACGAAACTAAAAAACAGCATATTCAATTTTATCGATTTTTTTAATATTATTGATTCTATATAAAACTTTAGTTTTTATTTTTCAAAATAAACAAAAGCGGTCCAGGACCAGTAGGACTCGGTGCCACAAGTACACCAATCTATTAGTCTGAAAAGGTACCAAATATTAAGATTCTAGGTCACTTTAAATTTTGGTGAATAAGTAAGTCAAAAATGTTGAGTTTTTATTTTATGAAGGGTCTAAAAGTAGCTTGAAATGGTTCATGTAAAATACACATTGCGTGTTTTGAGGTTTTTATCTTGGATTCGTCGTTTGTCCATCCGCTGTCACGTGTGTTATCCATAAAGATCTTAAGAACTAAAGATCTTAAAAAGCCTCAGACCAAGATTTTATTCGGCCTTAGTACGATTCTTCACCATACTACGAAGTAAATATATATTGAGCGTATCGAGAGGATCCAAAAGCATTTCCTATGGCATCTTTCGTACAACTGTAATAAAATTTCATAAACTAAATTGGGGCAGAACGCTACAATAAATATATTAGCTACTTGTACTTATAAGAAATTAACTACATATATCTATAAAAGACTAAGATTTTTTTTTCTATGCTCTAAAGGACTAGACCTCGATCTAGATCGAGAAATTTTATTTAAGACTAGCTGACCCGGCGAACTCCGTACCGCCTAACAGTCAGTCTTTATTTTTTGTTTTTTAATATTTATTCTGCTATTCGGGACACCGGGGCCAGTATATAATAATAATAATAATAATACTTTGTTGCACTAAAAAACAAAGAAACAATACAGTAACAATATTTACAAAAAGACAATAAAAAAGTGCAATGGCGGGCCTTATCACTAAAAGCACTTTCTTACAGGCAACTATTGAAAGAACTTATTACATACATAGAGGATAGCAGAAAGGTGTAAATAGTAATAATAAATATGGTATTATTAAATATAAAGAAGGTATTTATCATATAAACATACATACACTGATGAAAACACAACATACATACATACATACAAATACATTAATATATACATACATGCTTACATACTATATATATTTTGGTAGAGTAAAGTGATTGCAATTAAACATACTAAACTAAAAAAAAGTAAATATTACCCTAAATTACGCACTACTTTTATGTGTAAAAGTTATGTAGGTACATTCGTTTTGTACTTTTTACACAGTAGTTGATTATGTAAATAGAAAAACAGATAATAATTTTAAAATTAGATTTATCTATATATTTAACCATCCTTTAACACCCTGGCATTTCTTTTTCTAATATTTTCAACAGAAATTGGTCCTCTACAGATACATTACATGGGTAGATTAACTAAAACACTTAACATTCGATTATGTTAATCGAAAATATTATGTATTACTAAAATATTGAGATGATTACTATTCTTTTCCAATGTAATAATTTTTAACAAATAATAATTAATAACGCAACAATATGTTTATAGAAACATATTGTTGCGTACATGCGTTTCGTTTATAGAAACATATAATTGAGAAAATAGTTTCTCAAATATAAATTTCTTGACATCTTTAAATACATGTTATGATAGAGTGTAGCGTTATCATTAATTAATAATTCATTTTTAATCAACAGTGATTCCAATCAAGAGGTTTCAAACTTCATTCTTTCGCCAAGAATTGCAGCGCGATTCAGAATCTATTGAGTCATTTATTAATGTGAAACTGATAAAACATACCGTTTTCATGTTAAATTTCTCTTAACATAAAATAATATTAAACGTAAACGATGTTTTGCTTTTTCATGTATAAAAATTAACAATATTCATTCCGATGTAATAAAAGCTTAGCAAATAATAACGCAACAATATGTTGTACTTGTTATCAACATTCATTACAGTACTTATGTGTATGTAGTCAACAGATATCGTTACGTACGTTTCTCCTTTCTCAAGCATAAACTTGAAAACTTTGAGTACATAATGTTTTAATAGTGTACCATTTACTGAATATTTAATTTTCTTAATATTTTATTCAGTAGTTTTTACTATGAACAAATTTGCTTAAAATTTATATATATTTTTTATCCACAATCATTTAATTCAAACGATTCCAAATTTTTTTTTTTTAGAGTATCTTGCTGGAGCGCCATCTATTGAGTTAATAGTTAAACTGTAATCGTTCGATCATGGTTAAAACATACCGTTTTCTCAGTAGAAATAATGAAAAACGATATTTTGCTACCCCTTACAAACTATTTAATTTTATTTATATTTTTATCAACAGTCATGTAATTAAAACGTTTCCAAATTCTTTTTTTTTCATGAAAATCTTGCCACAGCACCATCTATTGTGCTAATAGTTAAACTGTCACCGTTCGATCATAGTTAAAACATACGTTTTCTCAGTATAAATAATCAAAAACTATAATTTGCTAAAGTTTTAAAATTAATAACATTTCTCAAGAAGTAATTAACGCTTAACAAATAACAACTTGTTGCGATATATTTTATTCGTTATGAAGATTCGTTAGTACTTACTATTTATTGTCAATAGATCTCCAAAATTAACTATCTTGAAAACATTAAATACTTATATCTTTTGATAGAGTGAAGCGATTACAATCAAATAAAAACTAAAACCTACTCTGATTTACTTGTAATTTTTATATATAGAAGTTGCTTAAATTTGTTGCGTACTTTTTACGCGTTACTTGTTCATATAAACGGATAAACAGACAAACAGACAAAAAATCCAAAAATGTTGGAAATGGATTCCGTTAATTGTTATTACTAGACCCACCCTACTTACTACACCTACTACACCTACTTACTACACCCTAGCTATTTTTTTAAAATATTTTCAATGTACAGAAATGACTTTTCTACAGATTTATTATAAGTATAGATTTTATAATTTTATAATAAACGACAGTATGAGAAAAGTAATGCCATATTTTGTTTATAAATAACTTTATTACAAATAAATTATAATTACAAATATACATATATATAGTAGTTAAAAGAAATAAAGATAATACAAGTCTAGTTTTTTAAAGTTAGATGAGGTCCAAATATATCGTCAATAATAAAACGTCCTGGGAACCTTATTTTCGGAAGCCTCCACTTTAGGATGAAAGGTTTCACATTTTCTGGGCCATCTTCAGAATTTTTAGATTTTTCAGGTTTCAATAAAGATACAAGTATTGATTCATCTAGAGGTGGTAATTCCGGCGGGCTGGGTACTGCCGATAGAAGAATTATTCTTTTCCTTAATTCTTCATTAAATCTTTTTTTCTCTTCTTGATTTTCATCTGCACTTTGATTCAATTGTTCATTTACTGTTATTTCAGTAGTTTCGGCTGTTGGTTCACTGTTTGGAATTATCGTATCTAAATCCATTACTAAGACTGGAAGAGGAAGAGCTTCCGGGGGAGTTGGTAGCTCCAGTGACGGTAAAGCGAAAGTGGAAGCAACCAAACAGAATGCTGTTAGAAGAAACATCTGAAAAAAAAACCATAAATATAGTTTATTGATAAATAAAATTTTAATCCATTTATATGTATATCTTGGTAAATTAGTATTTTTGCTGTAAAATATATAAATTTATAGTAGTTTTTTATTGTAGTAATTATATAAAAACTATTTACCTTACGTTAGGATTACAATTTTGGGGTTAAATAAATAAGCTTACACTTTAATGAATAAGCTAACGCAAGCTAGTTTATTTAGGAACTAACTAAAATCTATATACTCAACGTTTTATATACAATGAAATGCAATTTTTCATAGTTATTATTAAATTATGGCTAATTATTTATCAGTAATCACGTCCAATATTTTGGAATAGTCATAGATTTTGTTTATTACTTTCATATCACGTCATTAAAAAAATGTTTAATACGCTTAACATTAAACATTATTATTATTTTTTTATTTTATTAACACACTTGAATTAACATCGCTTTAATTTGATAGTTAAAGATCACGTATTACATTCATCTTATTGCCCTTATTTTTTTCGTTTCCTTTACCTCCTTGACTCTCTCTTTGTAAATATCGCGAATGTAGCTTGGTGCGGTTAGGACATCGCTAGAAGCTTTCGTGAGGCATATGTATCATTAAGATAAGTATCACCACTTTTGAATTATAACGCCTATGTGAGCCAAAATGACGTATGGTTATATTTTCGCTTGATATCTTATTATATATAATTTTTTATATAAAGGGCGAAAGTTAAATACAAGTAGCAAACAAGTCATTTGCGGAGAACATAAAATTCATATTTGACAAAACAGTTTCTGACTGACTTTTATGTTTCTGATGTATGTAATTAAGTTTTTTTTATAGAAAAAGGCCAATGCGAACGAGCTTACGGGTCACCGATAGTAAGTAATCACCGCCGCCCACGGCCCCGTGTAACATCAGAGGTGCATTGCTGGCCTTTGAATTTATTCCAATATTCTTCTTGTAATTAAAGAAAAAACAATTTTTATAAAGAAAAAACTAGTGTTCACAAGTTTTTCTTCATTTGTAGAAGTTTTTTCTTATAAAAAATACATAAATTTAAATTAATAGTCTGTACTTTCAATTATTCGTACATCATATACGTTATATTATATTATTATTACAATATCTTATATGTTCTGCATTCATTAATCTAGACTAAATTTAATTTGAAAATTCCTTACGCATTTTTAGCATCTGATGCAAATGTATCCACTCACAAAAGCGAAAAAAATCACTCTTCATTCAACAAATTACGTTTTAACAGAATAGGATGCGTACGTAGAACGTATTCCCAATTTTAATTTTTGTAAATAGGATTTTTAGAAAGAGCATCTATCCCATTGGGTCATCTATCCTGGTTTTGTCCTACATCCTTTTCCCAGTTGACCTACAATCCTGAAATTGATACGGAAGCGGTGCGTGAGTCGGAATCGCACTTAAGCGGTTTTTTTAGAATAATTAAGATGTTATTACAAATAACGTTCCCCCACTCAGTACGCAATGCCTGCAGAATTCGGTGACAAATGGGGAAAGGAATTTAACACTGTGTGTAACCTATGCCTACCCTGCTGTGTGCGGGATACACTGCCTACCTGGCAAAGGGACCCTGGTGTTAAGATACTCCCTCCAGTTTCTGCCGAATTCTGGAGGCATTGTGAGTTGAGTGGCAGAACTAAACGCCGCGATTTGCCTCGACACCAGAGCGAAGAAAATGGAAGTATAAATTTTAATTAATATTTCATCTCTTTGAATAGGGATCGAACGCACAACCTCGGGGGTTGAATTATTATTTATTAATATTATCATTTCTTCGCTTTGGTACCTAAGCGTGTTTGGTGTTGTGTTTTGCCACTCAGCGAATTTTTCGAAACATGCATATGTTTCGAAAAATTCGGCACAAAATGAGGAAAGGAGTGTGCTAACACTAGGTTCCCTCTGCCTACCCTGCTATTTACGGGATATAGCGTTAAGATGAAAAAAAAAATATAGGAATATGTTATTGTTGTTATTATTTTTATATGTTGTATGTTTTATATGTTGTTATTATTATTAATTGTTGTTGTTATAAAAAAATATAGGAATGTTTTGTTTCGAAAAACATCTAAGTGATTAGCATATCGAAAAATTTCTTAACGACTTTCAATGAAGTATATAAAACTAATTTAATTACATTATTACAAAATATGAGAAGACGTCATTACTAATGATTGGCCGTTATAATGATTAAACATTGTATATAAAACATTAAGGGTATAGATTTTTATTAGTTCCAAAATAAACTAGCTTGCGGTAACCTATTCATTGAAGACGTGTATTGTGCTCCAAAATCGACAACTTTTCTACCTAAGGTAAATAATTTTCATATAAATATTTGACGGAAAAAAATTATTAATTTACAAATATGTATATACATATCGAATAAAATTATTTATCTATAAATAACATTTATCTATATATTTTATGTTTGTTTTCTCAGATGTTTCTTCTAACAGCACTTTGTTTGGTTACTTCCACTTTGGCTTTACCATCACTGGAGCTCCCAGCTCCTCCGGAAGCTCTTACTCTCCCAGTTCTAGAAGTGGATTTAGATACGATCATTCCTAATGATGAACAGACAGAACAAAGTACTGAAACAATAGTAAATCAAGAAAACAACAGTCCCGATGAAAGAGAAGAAGAGGAAAAAAGAATGATTGAAGAATCAAGAAAACGAATGATTTTTCTATNTCAGATGTTTCTTCTAACAGCACTTTGTTTGGTTACTTCCACTTTGGCTTTACCATCACTGGAGCTCCCAGCTCCTGCGGAAGCTCTCACTCTCCCAGTTCTAGAAGTGGATTTAGATACGATCATTCCTAATGATGAACAGACAGAACAAAGTACTGAAACAATAGTAAATCAAGAAAACAACAGTCCCGATGAAAGAGAAGAAGAGGAAAAAAGAATGATTTTTCTATCGGCAGTTGCTAACCCACCAGTATTACCACCTCTAGATGAATCAGTCCTTGCAACTTTTGTTGAAGCTAAAAAATCAGAAGATTCTAAAGATGGTGATTCAGAAAATGTGAAACCTTTCATCGTAAAATGGAGACTTCCTAAAATTAGGTTCCCAGGACGTCTCATTATTGACGATGTATTTGGACCTCATCTAATTTTGAAAAAATAACCTAGTGTTGCCTTTTTTATATATAGGTATACGTATACTTGTAACTATTAATTTATTTGTAATAAAGCTATTTCTAAAAAAATATACATTTTTTTTATTGCTATAGTCTATGTACTATACAGAGGGTCTTTGTCAATATCACTTCAAATAAAACCACAGTTTTAACTACTCTATAAAAGCCTAATACAATTTTTTTTTACCCAAAAAATAATAAGGTATTTCAAACATATTATATAGATAATTAAATAAATAATAAAATTATCATTTTTAAAAAAAACGCCATTTGTTAAAGACGACGCACGCATACATAAACCTATCAGAGAGAAACCGCCGCACACGCCTTACTCCAAAATTGAGTCGTAGTTATTCGCGATTAAGTTCAAAATTGGTTAACCTTTAGTTACAGTAACTGCGTCACACGAATATCGGGACATATTTTTTATATTGCAGAAAATATATGTTTTTATGTATTATATACAAATAATGAAAAGAACAGAGAATTATTTCAAATATATTTATTTTTAGAAAAAATAAATAAACTTGAACTTCTACAAATTAAGAAAACCTTGTGAACATTAGTTTTCTCTTTGTAAAAGTTTTTTTTTCTGAAATAATTATTTTATATTATAAGAAGAATATATTACCATGTAAATGTATATTTATAGTCCTGATATATGGACAAATAAAAAATATGCCGCAAATTTACGCATGACATTTTTAACGTACGTAAAAATATGACTATCGTTCTAGAGTTAAATTCTATATCATTATACGAATAATATTAGAATTAGAATAGCTATTTTAATTATTAAAATATTGCTTTTGTTTTTGAAAACCGAATTTATTAGCTTGAATTAAATATTGTATACGTTTTTTGCGCAGATTTTCACATGCAATATTCTTTTTTATTGTGTGCTATTTTAAATTACTATTGTTAGCATAATTTACATATATGTTATATTTAGTACTATTTCTAAATATCCACCTCACATTCATGGATATTAATGTATTTAAGAGAAAGAAACTCGATTCTTTTTCCAATTGATAGCCGCCACACCAACAGCTTAAGCTCTATTGACACCAACAATAGAGCTTAAGCATTTTTCTGTGCTATTTAAATGAAACCGTAAAAGACAAAGATAGTACTCGAGGGGTTTTGTATTAAAGTATTGTAAGCAGAGACACCTGGGAACCAAATGTTAAGACACTCCGTTCCCATTAAGATACTTTATCTTTCCACTTTCCGCTGAATACTGGAAGCACCTTCAGCTGGAGTGTTGGAACTCAACACTGCGATTTTGCCTCGCTACCAGAACGTGGAAATGAAAATATTATAAGTATCTTATTTTCTCGAGTGAAAATCAAACCCACAATCTATCACGGTTACAGTCACAAACTTCCCACGATTGGTCTTAGATTGTAAATAAAATCAATGTGTGTGTAGCAAGAGGCAATAAAATTATTAACAGCTTCACGCTGTATCCTGCACACAGCACGTTAGGCACACGGAACCTAGTATTAAGACACTCCCCATTTCTACTTGACTTATCTATTTTTCGCTGAATTCTGGAGGCATTGCGTGTTGACTAGCGAAACTCAACGCTTCGCTTCACTTTGACACCAGAGAGAAGAAATGAAAATATTAATTTAAAAAATTTTACATTTCATTGAGTTTCATTGAGTGGGTACGCCACTACTGGTCTACAAAAATTAAATTCTATGTCTGGTTTTTTTGGTTTAATAATATAATAATAAGTAATACTATGTAAAGGAGTGATTTTAATTTTAATTTAATTAAAAAATGGCGCCTGAATGGCTTGCAGTATGAAAATATGCAATAAAACCCTTTTTAAAAGCAAGTTGGGCTCGAGTAAGCAACTATAAGACAAATCACTCTGTTTTCACTCTGTTATTTTACAGTCTTTTAGTAAATTCCTATAATTGATGATTGAAAATTAATTTCAATATTAATCGGATAGAATTTCCAATAGTTTTTGTATATAATATGTAGACTATAGCAATAAATAATGTGTATATTTTTTAGAAACAGCTTTATTACAAATAAATTAATAGTTACAAGTATACGTATATATAAAATACCTATATATAAAAAAGGCAACACTAGGTTATTTTTTCAAAATTAGATGAGGTCCAAATACATCGTCAATAATGAGACGTCCTGGGAACCTAATTTTAGGAAGCCTCCATTTTACGATGAAAGGTTTCACATTTTCTGAATCATCATCTTTAGAATCTTCAGATTTTTTAGCTTCAACAAAAGTTGCAAGTACTGATTCATCTAGAGGTGGTAATACTGGCGGGTTAGCAACTGCCGATAGAAAAATCATTCGTTTTCTTGTTTCTTCAATCATTCTTTTTTCCTCTTCTTCTCTGTCATCGGCACTGTTGTTTGTTTCTTGATTTACTGTTACAGTACTTTGTTCTGTCTGTTCATCATTAAGAATGATCGTATCTAAATCCACTTCTAGAACTGGGAGAGTGAGAGCTTCCGCAGGAGCTGGGAGCTCCAGAGATGGTAAAGCCAAAGTGGAAGTAACCAAACAAAGTGCTGTTAGAAGAAACATCTGAAAAAAAAAACATAAAATAAATAGATAAACTATATTTATAGATAAATAATTTTATTCGATATGTTTATGTGTTAATTTTTTTTTCGTCAAGTATTTATATGAAAATTATTTACCTTAGATAGAAAAGTTGTCGATTTTGGAGCACAATACACGTCTTTAATGAATAGGTTAGCGTAAGCTAGTCTATGTTGGAACTAATAAAAATCTATACACTCAATGTTTTATATACAATGTTTAATCATTATAATCATAATTATAAGGGCAAATCATTAGTAATGAAGTCTTCTTATATTTTGTAATAATGTAATAAAATTAGTTTTAAATATTTCGTTGAAACTCGTTAAGAAATTTTTAGATTTGCTAATCACTTTTCTTTTTTTCACAAAACAAAACATATCCTTATTATAATTTATTCAGCTTAACGCTATATCCTGCAAGTAGCAGGGTAGGCAGAGGGAACCTAGTGTTAACACACTCCTTTCCTCATTTTTTGCCAAATTTTTCGAAACATGCATGCTGAGTGGCGAAGCACAACGCCACCCTTTTTTAACTTCGTACCAAAGCGAAGAAATGAAAATATTAATAATTAATAATTCAACCCCCGAGAGAGGATCAAGCCCACAACCGTTGGAATATAGTCACATGCTTATGCCCCTGCGCTACGAAGGCCCAAATCATATATATATTATATTTAAATTTTATTGAAGTAATTATCGCTTTACTAAGCGACTATTAAATTTTACAGTCATTTTTAGTCCTTGTTTTTTTCGTAATAAGTTCGAATTAGCGATTTATGATGTTTGATCTATATTATAATATTCTTTTCATTTGTATAAAATAATTGACACGTATATGTACCCACACGTCTACTGACATGTAAATGTACACACATGTGTACACGCACTCGAATACGTATAAATAGCTGTTAAGGGGTAGTAATTCAAAGGACTATTATAACGGGAACAACGATTCATTTAATATTTGTACCTATATATGTGAGAATGCTTATTTTAAGGTTACGTGCTAATGTGCTATTTGTATTATCATAATTAATAACATTTTGTTTATATTTGAAGGAGAAGATCGTCTCACATCTTATAGTTTACTTTTTGATTTTTAGCTAAATCTCCACTGTACATATTTTATTTGCGTTTATAGTAAACGGAACAAAGGTTACAACAATATTGTATTATAATTTAATTGGAATTAAATCATTAGAATGTGGTATTTATTAAAAGTTATAGCGGAGTAGGCAGGGGACTAGAACCCTAACTAAAAGGCACTTTTACAATTGGATGCTTCTGCTCCTACGCCACGACGTCATCTTTACAAGGAAAAACATCGTTTCAACTTTTCGCCAGAAATGAGATTCCTCAATCGGTGCATTTCTTGTCAACTAACTTCAAAAAAGAGGATGTTCTTATTTTCCATCGACTTTAAATAAGGGAAAGGTTTTCAATTCGCACGAATATTTCTTATAGGTATATTTATTTTATTTTCTTATAGGTTCTTGTCGATATGCCATATTAATATAAAAGTTTTACATGGTACAACCATTACGTACTCGTTCGAGAAGCATCCTTGTAATGTTTACGCATCACTTAAAATCGTAAAATAAATTATTTTTTAATAAAAACAAACCGACTTACAGAAGAACTATTTTATAATTATGAGATCGGTGTCAAGCTAATGCTTCAACAATCTTACATCGACTTCAAAATTATAAAATCTTTCTTTAATTGTTTTATATTCAGTAAATTTATTTTTTACTTTGTAGTTTATTGCTTGAAGTTGTCAAAAAACAATTAATTGTATTTTTTGCTTTAATCGTTTCGTTCGTTTCGTCCGTTTTGGGTGTTTTCCTGTTTGTTTCCTACATTGGACGTTGTACATTGTACAACCCCAGTGGATACCAAAATCTTTTGGATCTGAAGAGCGCCACGCTGCCGCTGGATGTATCTGGATCGCTGTGTTAATTGTGCGACAGCCTTACTTATACCAAATCTCTAATAACTCAGCTCTTAGTTTGCCAAAACTGACAGAATGTTCAGGGAGGCAACCTGAATCTATTAAATAATACCAATTTTAATCTCTTTACATTCTGGGCCCAAGAAATCGATTCAGTTTCATTTATATAGACTATTGTCTTGGATATTAAAAGATACCATAATCTGTCTAAACCTAACTTAATCTAACTTAACCTATGACTTCATTATTCAATGTTTGAATAATAATTGTAGTGTAATCTCTCTCCTTGTCAGCATTTTGTTGAACTCGGCCTAAATAGCGGCATTGAGTTCCTACACTCAACGCGTAATATATCGAAAATTGGGCGGAAAGTCGGGAAGAGATACGTATGTTAATACTAGGTTCCTTCTGCCTACCCTATTTTATATGGTATAAATCGTTAAGCAAAAAAAAACAGTTAAGTACGATTACAGTATCGCTATGATCTACTAATAAAATCTGACTATCAATTTTATTAATAAAATCTGAATCACTATAGAAAAACATCAAAGTTATGAAATTATGTATTTTCCTAACGAACTTCAAGAAATTATGTTATTAAATAACAATAATTAGGTAAATGAGCTCATTAATTACATCAATTGCGTAACAATATACTATATAAGACATTTCGGGCATAGTGTAAGTACAGTCACATTTGTACAATAGTACAGCTATCTTCTACTGGAATAACAAAAACATTTTTAGCCATCATGAAAATGTTAAGTCAATTTTATTTTCATTCAGCAGATTGCATTTTTTATTTTTTCTAGCTTCTCCCTGTATCCCTCATATATCAAGAATGGTAAAGGGAACTTAGTGTTAAGACATTGTGTTCTCCATTTCTCCGTAATGTTCGACATATTACGAGATGAGTGTAGGAACTCAACGCAAGTTAATAAAAATAATTCCTTCCCCCGAATGAAAATAGAATTCTGCCTGCCATACCATCCTGCTGAAAAGGAATCCACAACTACCTCAACCAGCCTCATCTTTCACTTGATTCTTTAAAACCATGCATTTATATTTGGGAAAATATGATAATCTAAAATAACATTTATTACAGTTCGTGGTTTTCGTTGGTTTAATGGCTATGGCCGCAGCTGCTCCAAGTGTCGACCCAGAACTTGCCGCTCGACGAGCGCTCCCAGCCTTAGAACACGAGGAAGTCCATGACGAATTCGGTCAATATGCTCTCCGCTATGTAACAGCTGAAGGCACAGTAGTCTCAGAGCGAGGCCGCCTCGTACCCTCAGCAGACGGATCTGGATATGTTCTGATTACTGAAGGAGAAGTCTCTTACATCGGCGATGACGGGAAGACTTACGTGAAGAAATACACTGCTGGCCTTGATGGCACCAAGGTTGAAGGCAACCATTTGCCTAAGGCCCCTGAACCTGTTGTGGCCTAATTTCCAGTGTCACTTAAAATAATAATAATTTTTTTAAAACTTACCTTGTTTTTAAATGATTAAAGAATTTATTTGCATGAAATGTAGATTGATCCATACCTTAAAAATTATTCTAAATCTCAAAAATGATTAGAATGATTTTGATGAAATTTATACCATTTCCAAAACAGAATGTGGTCCACTCAAATTTAAGAGCAAAAGCTCCATATGACTTAGTTTTTGAGGTGGGAACATTCTTTCATTTCATATAAAAATAATCGTCACCCTCACCCTAGCATGCTCTTCATCAGTCCAACAAAACACTTACACTGTGGTCGGTTCACGAACTTTACCGTCGCGTCGCGTAAAGCAGGGTAGATAGAAAGTCATAACTGAATGGAAACTTAGTAATAACCCTTTATAAGGCACTCTGTTTCCGACAAACTCTTGAGACATTGCGTATTGAGTGGCAGAACTCAACACCGCGGTTGGCCGCGTTACCAGAATGAGGGAATGAACTTATTAAACAATTCATGCCCCCGATTGGAAATCGAACCAACAGCCTTCGTCTACAGTCGCACGCTTATCCTGTTGATGGCTTCATAATATCAAGTCAATAAATTAGTATTATTTTATTATCTGGATAATTAAAGTTTGTACATTTCCTGTAATAATTAATATTCCAATAATATTGATATTAATACTGTTAAAATTAGCCGAACATTAGGTTTTTGTTTTTAATGACTTGCTGTAAATCAGTTTCAATAATTAATTTAACCCATTTACGTAGTAATAGTGCAATATTATGTTTTATGTTGAATACAATTGTAAATTTATCTCTGATGCTAGATAATTATAATGAAAATTAATACGAATATATCAATTATAACTCGTTTTGAAAAAATATTCCGTTGTTTTTTGCTTCACGCTGTATCCCGCAAGTGACATAGAGGAAATCTTTAAACCTTCTGTTAAGATACTTCTTGCCCATTTGGGAATGATGGGTTCCGTTACCGCTTATCGAGTATATATTATATTTGTTTCCTTTGTTACCTTGCATAATTTCAAAGAGGTAACAGTACGATATCACTATAGTGGCAAACCAGCACTTTTAAGTGTTGTATTTAGTATTTTAAACACTTTTTAGCACTTTATTATTTACACTTTTAATGCGTGGCGGAACTCAACGCCGTGCTTTGTTCTGTCCTAACGAGGAAATGAAAAAAAGGACGGAATTAAACCCACAACCGTAGCGTTTACAGTCACACGCTTGTGCTCCTGCGTCCACCCACGCAGTTACTGCGTAACCCACTGTAACTGCGGTCAGAGTTAGAGTGAGTACTTTGGGCACTTGTCATATAAAACCCTCAGTTGTTTCCATTACGACGCGATCAAAGCCACATGCAAAGGCTATACTTATTTTATAAAACATCATATTAACAAATTTTTTTAACATCAAATATAAAATTTTTCAACCGTATAAGAATTACACTATAGCTCATAATGAATAAAGATGAAAAAAAAATACAATTTCTTTAAACTATTTGACTTAAGTTATATTGGCCATTAAGCAACACAACTAAATAAAAACGTCAATCTACCCGAGTAAGCAACTAGTACAACAATTGTTCGTAAACAACCTCACAAAAGCAAGCAAGCCCCGCTTCAAACTTAACTTCGCAAAGTTCAGGAAATGTATATGACGACGACAGAGTTGTTGTAATTTGAATTCAACTGAAAAATACATTTTAATTTTTGTAACTTCACTTTTATATCCTGTATATAGTAGGTTGTTCTTCTCGAACGGGTATACAACAGGTTAGGATGTTCATAAGCAGAGTTAAAGCAGTGGTAGCAATCGAACTGTCCTGGAGGCAGACTTTGCACATAGTAGCGAAAAGCTGGAGCTGGAGCTCTTAAGGACAGTTTATCATCACTGAGTGATAAACTTGATTGTTTTTAGCTTCAGGTGGGTGGTGGTGGTGGTGGTAGGGCAGGTCCCGACATAGTATGGTAGGCAGAGGGAACCTGGGAACATAATATTAAGGAACTCCGTTCCCATTAAAATACTCGCATTTTCCTTTTTCCACTGAATTCTCGAGGCATGTTGCGCGGCGTGTTATCAAAATCTACTCAACGCTTCTAAAGAAGTTTATACTTTGAAAACTTCTTTAATGATATTCACATAAAAATGTTATAAACAAAATTACAAATTTCAATAGACATTCGAGAACTCTTAGTAAATAATTAAATATAAGAAACAATAGATTTTCTACTTGAATAATTACTTTCTCAGTTGTTAGTTGATAATTTTCTACTTATTTATTATACATTTCCACTTCTCGTATTGTAAATATAGCTTTGCTTTTTATCGTGTACATTCATTATCTCATTTAATATTTATTTCACGTGTCGTAAAACTATTCTTCTTGTCTTTTGTTTTATGTTCACATAGTTTTAAATTTGTACTATATAATCTATACTAATATAATAAAGCGGAAGAGTTTGTTTGTTTGTTTGTTTAAACGCTAAAATCTCTGGATCTACTGGTCCGATTTACTTTGTTTTTGTTTTGTATGAAAGCTGCATTCTTCAGAAGTGCTATAGGCTATATTACATTACATTACACATGTGTACTAATAAATTGAAATACTTTCTAATTTGACATGCAATTTTTTCTGCCATGTTAATAACAACCGTCGTTGCTACGCGACCGTTACCGCGACATTTTGATATTCATCCTTAAATAAATATAATAGTCACTTTTAGCATTTTATCTAGATTGAAATTATAGTTTACTCTATAACATTCTAATACATAATTAAGGAGATGTCACTGATTCAAAATGACCCAGCCTTCGGGCGGCATATGTTAGTATGACCTAGCGCGAACGGGCATATGACGTTGAGGGTTTTATAAATTTTCATACATTTCCGAATATTGTTATTTTTTATGTATTATTTGCTGTTTATAATTTATTTAAAATACACTTTGGTCCTCTTCTTATTTTATTTAATATTACTCGCAAAAAATATCCTATATAATAATAATATATAGAAAAATGTTTAGTTATTTCATAGTGTCGTTATCTAGGAGTATGTACGCACGCACGGAAAACTTTTTCTAACATTAAGAATATCCTTTAGTTACGTTTACTTCTTTTGTTGATTCATTTCAATAACTCAGATATTTTTTCTAATAATAGGTCTCTACTTATTATTCTTTTTGATTGTTTAGGCTTATATTTCCTTACTAATTCTATTGAAAACTGAAAATAATTTCATAAATATATTTATTAAATATATATTATAGTTCAAGCAGGCGTAGCCGCGTCCGGGTCCACTAGTTGTTTATATAGCAATCAATATCTAACATCTGCCCCACTAATCATCTATCAAATTATAGAGTTTACAAAGTAGTAAAATAGTGATTTTATTCACTACATTAGTCTGTGTCGCACATTATATTGATATCAATACTTATAATTTATTGGAATTAATACTTATATTACTAATATCAATAAAATTTAACATTTTGAACTTAGAACACAATATACAGCTTCATATTGTATTCCACACACAGCAGGGGAGGCAGAGGGAACCTAGTCACTCCGTTCCCCACTTTTGCCGAATTTTAGAAGCATTGCGTGTTGAGTGGCCGAACTCAATGCTTACTTACAACTTAGAACATAGAACTTAAAATTAGTTTGAACATAGAAATTGAGATATTATCTGTTTGAAAGGAACACACAATTATATAGTTAATCTGTACCGAAATAATAACTGTCACTAAAGCAGCTGTCAAATTGTATTATATATTTTATATCACGCCATAACATTTATACGATCTTTTCATGTTTCCGACTACCAACCAGTTGTAAGCCTTTAATTCATTTTTCATCCGCTACTGTGTACGCCTTTTACCTTAATAAAAGCTGTTCGCTCGAAAACCTTTGTTTCATTAAAATCATGTATATTGTATTTTTTGCATTACACAGTATATTTATATTTTTTAACAGATTTAATTTGGAAACCGTTATGACACAGCGGCATAGCATCTAGATGTAAACATGACGGCTATTGATGCCCACTGGGTGAATGAATTATTTCCTCATCACCCCGATCAAATGGATCCCTAGATAATTTATACGAGTATATAATAAATAGTATAATAATAAATGTAGTGGGGCAGTGTTCAAGTTAAAACCCTTTTTTCATTTCATAATTTTTCACAGCTTCACGCTTTATTATACGCCAAATGCTACGGTAAGCTTTCGTCTCGTTAATTCATTCCGGGGGATCTTCATAATTTTTACCGTAATTTCTTCCAGAGTTATCGACGGTACGTTTACAGAGGTCGCCCAAGGTTGTCCCCTCTTACAACTGAGTCTTGGTTAATAAATCTTTAATGATGATGATGGTGACCCTTGAGAGAGAGCCACCCACGACGCAATTCGGCGAAAAGTGGGGGGTGAACGTGTCTGCAAGGGGAACAGAGTATCTTAGCACTAATTTCCTAGATCCCTTCTATCTCTGCTGTGCTTATCATGAATTAAAAAAATATGTATTTCTTTCCGTTAGAAAACATTGAGATTTGCCACTCATTACGCAACGTCTCGAATTAAAGAGGTGTTTGAGATACGAACTGTTTTAAAACAAGGTTTCCTATGTCTAGAAAATGTTAAGCTTTATTCCAATATTCACTAATATTTTTACAGTAAATTTCGCTATCATATTATTTGTAGGCCGGATTTCAAAATAAATAAATAATTAATATAAAGTCAGGCAAATGAAAATGACAAATAATTATAGCTTTTATTTAGGCTCATAAACATGACACACTCTAATGGCTTACAATAATTGTTATAGTTTAAAGTCAATAATAATGTAGGTAATAATAAGTGTAGAGTGCTTTAATTTATCAAAATCTTTTGCAAAAAAATCACAAGTACAGTGAGAATTTAAAGAGTCATGGTAGTCGGTGATTAAAATTTCCAAGTCGTCCGAAGTGCTTCCAACCTGTTAAAAGAATAGCGATTAGAATTAATGCAGATGGTTTTTTTTCTTGACTGCAGGATAAGCGGATAGATAGTATAGCGGTCCTCCTTTGACTGATTTACTACTACAATAAAAACAAAAGTTTGTAGAACTTAAAAAAAAATACATAAGAACTTAAAGTTAATGCGTTGCAGGCACAGGCGAATCCTTAAGATGTGCTTTCACGTCCATTCTATACAGAGAAGGCATTTATGTTAGCCCAAGATTTGTAGAATTTTTAAAAATTTTATAACATCTTTATAAGTGGCATTTTATTAAATCCTTACATTTCTATGTTTGCAACCGTGTCAAGTTTAGGTCCATACGTTATTATAATAACTAAGTATGATATCAGCATCCCAAATACCTGAAATCATAAAATATTATTTTTCTTATCTCTTTCAATTCTATTCAGATTTAGAAAATGCCAACGAATCCAAATACCTAGAACCACCGGTTCCCTGTTCTGAAAAGAGCCGGAAATACAATCTAGAGTCATTCGATTTATGGCTATATATATGTCGTGGCTCAGCGGCACTAGGATGTGATTGTAACGCGACGGTTGTGGGTTTGATTCCCACTCGAAGAAGTGAAATATTTATTTACGGTTATATTTTCATTTCTTCACTCGACTTGACTCCCGCGACACCAGTCGAGGCAAAGCGCGCCGTTGAGTTCTACCATTCAACACCAATGCGTCCAGAATTCGGCAGGAAGTGGGGAATGGAGTGTCTTAACACTAGGTACCCTCTGCCTCTGCTAGTTACTCTTTTCAATGTCAGTTTTATTGTCCTCATTCTGTCAATCCTGTATGACATCAAATGATATTAAGTCCATACATGTTTATCCCGTAAACATTTCGAAATAGTGTTATAGGGTTTACTTCTTAGTATTGTTCTGAGAGTTGTTCTAACTATTCACCCATTTAATTCAATAGGTCATCGTATTTGAAGCCATGTTACAAGTACTTATATAATTACCTTCACTAAAAGAGGCCTGTCTAGAGTACACATATCGAGTGGTGAATATGTGGTATTTAGCAATAACAGTGTTCGCTGGAATAAATCCAACTCATTGTTTACTGCCAACGGGGATTCGTTCTCGTACTTCAGACATCTGACTAACAGCTCTGTTCGTTCCATCTGCGAAAATCGTTATTTTATAGATATTTGATTAATCTATTTAAATAAAAGGACATGTGCCCACTGACTGAGGTAAGACGCAACTTACCTCTGCATGAGTTTGATGGAAAATGTCCACCATTAGACACAGACCAAAAACATGGCCTAAATCGTGATAGATCAGATATATTGTTTCGAAGCCAAAATTGTCTGAGGAAGTTAATAAAATAAAGAAATCCATTTAGAAAACGAAAAGGTTCAAAATATATAAAATATAGAATTGAGAACTATAGTAAATGGGACAGTTTATGAGTTCGATTCCCATTTGGTGGATTTTTTTTCTCATTGTAATAACAAGGCAATGTTTTGCAAAGCAATTCGAACTGCCACAAGACTGTGCCTGCTCTGCTATGCATGCAACGTGAATCTGAAAAAAGTACTATTTTCTGAAACAAGTGAAACTTCAACGTGATAATTGGATTTTAAACATTACTTTCATATGATATCCAAAGAATGATTTGATAGGTAATCATCTCCAAATGCAGCATGTGGTTCAGGAGGGCCAGTATTAACAAGAGTCCATTAACGTCGGTCGTGTCTCTAACAATTTCACATATAATTGTGTAATATTTTGATAATTCACGTATAGTATACTCAACAGATTGACTTACATCTGAAAACAGAACTTAATTTTAGATTTATTATAGTTTATAGTTTAGTTTTTGTAAATATTATATAGATAGTTAATGAATGAAAATATTTTAGAGTACTCAACGTTTTTAAGTATATTATCAGTTAGGTTTAATTCTTTAGTTTTGGCGTTTCGTGTGCCTTTGTTCCGATACAATATTAATTCTTAACTACTCGCAAATAGCAAGAAGATTAGAACATTTTTTAACATCTTAGATATAACAGTTTTGAGGACGTTACGAGTATATGGCATCAAAAGATGTTTACTCGTGATAAAAATCAAGCAAAATTTTAATTGGCAAATTTTACCCGTATACAATACAGGCTTTATTATCCTTGTAAGATATTGTACTTCCAGCTTTTACTGGATTATTTACTAAATCTAATAAATATAAACTAATTGTTTCTAGAGATATGGAGTGCAGTTGATTTCAATTTACGAATGTTGTAGAGCAAATAACAATTAAATATCTCATTTATTTTCACCTGTATCAGATACATTTTCACTTATATTATTATGTAAGTCCGCAAAGTACGCTGGATCATCTCTCAAGTAGATGAAAGCGAGTCTTGGTTTAATCGTCTTGCTATGTACATATTTATTTCCTTCTACTAAAAAAGATTAGTTATATTTATTTAATAATAATTATTATAAAAATACATATTATTATTTAGTTTAAAAATTACTTGTATTAAAAACTAGTATTAAAAATATTACCTTCTCCATGTCGCTCATTCGACAGTTTATGTAAAGTGTCATTTATCATGTTTAATGTTACCAAGACTCTTTCAGAAAACACAATTATTTGCAGAATACACAATTCCACCCAAACACGCACTATTGCCGTAAAAATCTCAAAAAGAAGAGCTGAAATATTACATAACAATTCATTTTAATTATAGATGGAGCTCTCTTAATATTTTATATTAGTCATAATTCTTCTTCTTCCTCATAATTCTCATAATTCTTCTGGCATTCTTTGGAGGCATAGCGTGCTGAGTGGCGGAACTATAAAATGTAAATAAATAAATGGTAGCCTTCGCCCATTTGTCGCAGGTACTTTCAAAATGCGGATAAAAGACACCTAATGTACTTTATTAAGTATACATATATAATTTGTATATAATATAATATATTAGATTTAGATACATATTGTATAACTAACCATGGCTACTTGACTTTATTAAAAAACAATCCATTACACTCATGACAAAAATTCCCGACATGTATGTCCGTATAAAGTAATGAATTCCTGTAGATCCTCGTACATTCAATTCGTTGCAACCAATATTTTTATTGATCTGAAAAAACATTTTTTTATAAATATTGCCTTTATTTTATGACAGAAAGAAACACCAATTATATTGTTTGAACAGTGTGGTTGATTGTTTTGCAATTTATTAATTTTAAAATAATACCTTGTCCGTTGAGTCTAGTCGCGGCTAAGGGGCATAAAGTGTCACTTGTAAACGCGATACTGCTTCGAGCAAATGAAACATTTACTCAAGAATTCGTAATTCGGAATATCTTAACACTGGGTTCCCTCTGCCTACCCTTCTGCATGTGGGATAATGTTTCACTAATTTATTTTATTTATTTACCTTGTCCAACTTTTTGAGGTTACCAACCATGTGGGCAATCCTTTTTGCCGAAGTACAACCACCGATCATAGCAACTATTACCAACAAATAAAGACTGACCATACGGATGATATCTAACATCATGAGATTCTTCCTCTTGTCATAATTGCCATTCATAACTTTCAACATTGTGTAAATCACTATATATGAGCCTGAAATATTGATTGACTTAATATTTGGTCTTGTCTTAAACATTACTATGCAAGTGAAATGTAAATAATGTTGCAAAATTTCTATTTGAGCCAAATATCAGCCTTGAAAAAACCTTCGGCCGACAGTCCACGAGGGATAAAATCACCCGATTCCTATAAGCCGATGATGAAGATGACAATGACGATGTGAAGATTCGATGAATATCTACGTCACAAAAATAGTTTAGTAAAAGTTAAATTTGTTTGTAGTAACCAGTATATTATAGTCTTGCTTCTAATATTGTGGTGGTAAGAGAAGTAGGAGAGGAGCTTCAAATTTGAAAGCCATGTATCATTTATTTAATGATTTACATTTGGAATGCCCATAAGATCACTGCCAAGTGAGATTTCAATGCGACTGTCATTGTACCAACAGTCGTTTCAGTTAACGATTTTATAATGACAAGCTTCGACCGACATTTTAAGAGATTATTGCTAAGTTGTTGGGTCAAGAATCGGTCCAGGTAATAGTACTACTTGACACTGTGCGTATTATGAGAAGGTTCCTCAGTCTCAAATCCTATCCACTCATGGCCTTGTTGACCCTTGTCCTACCATTGCAAGAGTGCGTTTTTTTATATTTTTAGATGTATTATTTATATTAATTTACATTTAATTTTTTTTTTATCTCTTTGATAAAAATATATACAGAGTGTTTTGTCAGCACCACTTTAAATAAAACCACAGTTTCAACTACTCTATAAAAGCCTATAATTTTTTTTTTTCCTAAAAATGAAAGTTTTTTTTTCAAACAAAATAAATAATAAAATAATCTTTGTAAAATAGAACGCCATTTGTTAAGGACGACGCACGCACACATAAACCTATCAAAGGGACATCGCCGCACACGCCTCATTCCGAAATCGAGTAGTAGGTATTTGCGATAAAGTTCAAAGTTGTTTAAAGTTATATTTTATTTTTTATTATATAAACAAGTTGGGATTTAATGCACCCTTAACACACATCACTCTCACATACACTTATTACATTAACTCGCACACTTATACTCGTACACTTTTGACTTGCTTATATATTATTTTTAATAAAGCAATTATTTTCTTACTGCTAATTTATCAAACACATCTGCCATCCCATAAAATTGACTATGTTTCCCCCACTATAATTTCCTATATATATTTAAAGTATGTAATCAAACTATTTAAAAATATTATTATAAATGATTAATTCCACAAAATTATATTACCAAAATGTTCGTGGTCTCCGTACTAAAGTTAATGATATTTATCAAAGTGTATTGTCTAATGATTTCGATTTAATATTTATAACAGAGACATGGTTAAATAATAGTTTCCTAAACAGTGAGGTAGGTGATGCACGCTATGATATTTTTAGATGTGATCGAGACACCAAATCTTCCCATAAAAGTATAGGTGGTGGAGTTATGATATACGCTAAGCAGGTGTACCATGCACAACAGAGGAGCGAGTTCTCACGGGTGGGTGTTGAATTAGTTTGGATAACAATAGGTGCGCGCGGTTTTGGTATTACTCAGCGACGAGCTGTCCACTTAGGAGTAGCTTATGTACCTGGAGACATGCAGCATTCTCAGAGATTAGCTTTAGTGTTGGATTCTTTGAATGCCGTAATGCAAGCTCATCATGATGATCATGTCATTTTATTGGGCGACTTCAATATGCCCAATATACAATGGGATTCACGAGGAGGGCCAACTTGTGCAAAAGAAGGCACCAATGAAACATTTAATACTGCTGTTACTTTCTTGAATGCAATACAGTTTCATGGACTCCTGCAACTCAATAAATATTCCAATTTCAGTGGAAATATTTTAGATTTAGTTATAGCTAATACTAACTTAAATATATCAATTTCAACCGATCCTTTACTAAGTGAAGATAAATATCACCCGGCATTAGAAATTGACAGTGTTGAGATTTTTACAGCCAAGGTTCGTCCTGGAAAGTTTATTAAATATTTATTTCAGAAAGCAGACTATGATCGTATAAAGAAGGAACTTTCTTTAATTAATTGGAATATTATTTTTCAAAATAAATCAGTAGATGAATCTTTAAATTGTTTTTACGAAATTTTATATAAATTAATTAATGATTTCGTGCCTAAGCATGCCGTGGGAGGTAGACACAATTATCCTGTTTGGTACTCTAGGGCCTTAATAAATGTTATTAGGGAAAAATATAAAATACACCATAAATGGAAAGTATATGGTAATTTATTGGACTATGATGAATTTAAACTTTTGAGGGATAGGCAAAAGCAGATGCAAAAAACATGCTTTAAGCGTTACGTTCTTTACATTCAGGATCATATATTGAAATCACCGGAAGTTTTGCACACGTATGTTAGGTTGAAACGTAAGAAAGCATCGAATTATCCCAGCATCTTGTATTACGACAACGAAATCTATGACGACGAACTAAAAATCTGTCAAGGTTTCAATAAATATTTTAAAAGTGTCTTTATTGATTCCACGCTAAATTATACCGAACAAAGTTATAATGTTTCCTCCTTTTCAGACGAAAATTTATTTATGATTAGGCTTACAGAGACAGAAATTCTGAAGGTATTTGAATCGCTTAATATACGAAAAGGTCCTGGTAGTGCTAATATACCTTCAGTGTTTTTCAAAAACTGTGCTAAAGAGGTTGCTTTTCCTTTAATGCTTTTATATAATAAATCACTGAGTGAAGGTATTTTCCCATCTAAATGGAAAGAAGCACACATCATACCTATACATAAAAAAGGATCTGAAACTCTAATTACAAACTATCGTAATATATCCATTTTGAATATATTGGGTAAAGTGCTAGAAAAACTAATATATACTAAATTGTATTCTGTTCTCAGCAGAGCCGTACCTAATAATTAACATGGATTTATGAAAAGGCGAACAACTAATTCTAATCTGATTGGGTTTACAAGTGACATTTTGAAATACATGGACGAGGGATATCAGGTTAACGTAATTTATACAGATTTCGAGAAAGCGTTTGACCGCGTGGACCATGTTATCCTTATGAAAAAACTATATGCCTTAGGTATACGAGGAGATTTATTTCGTTGGATGAAGTCTTATATACCTAATAGAAAGCAAGCTGTTAGAATGGGGGGGTCTCGATCTGATTACGTCTGTATCACTTCTGGAGTACCCCAAGGCTCACATCTAGGACCACTGCTATATAATATATATCTTTTTGATATAAGAGATTGCTTTAAGCATTCTAAGTTTTCAATGTTTGCAGACGATAAAAAGGTGTACATGAAAGTGAACAGCATTACAGACTGCTTATTGATCCAAAGCGACTTAGATAGGTTAAGTCAATATTATAGAAACAGTAGGATTACTGTCAATGTCGAAAAATGCAGTCAAATTACTTTTACCCGAAAAAACACTTTAATCGATCATGCCTATATTATTAATAACTCTCCAATTAACAAAACTCATTTGGTTCGTGATTTAGGGATTTTATTGGATAGCAAATTGCAAATGAATGAACATATTAATTACATTACGAATAAAGCTTACAAATATTTAGGTTTTGTCATACGTTCATGTAAACCCTTCAAAAACATTAATTGTATAAAGAGTGTTTATTTTGCGCTTGTAAGAAGCATATTAGAGTATGGTAGTTGTATCTGGAATCCTCAGTTTGCTAAATATATAAATGCTATTGAAGCTATACAAGTAAAGTTTATTAAACACCTGAACTTTAAAATATATAGGAATTTTGGGACCTATGAGGAAAACTGTAAACACTTTCATATTACTTCGCTAAGTGATCGTCGTGAANATGGTGACCTCCAGCATCGCTCGATCTGAGCCGTATCTTGGGCAGTCCAATTTATAACCTTCTGTCAGGCAGTATTGATTCACCCGAATTGCTTTCATGTCTAAATATCAACGTACCTATAAAAAGAACTAGAATAGCCCAGTCTAATCTATTTTATGTACCTACATCACATACTAAATACGCGGCTAACTCTTTTTTCTCTCGGGTACCATTATTATACATTAAAAAGTATTCTCATATTGATCTCTTCCATTTATCTGCAGATTCTTTTAGAAACCAAATTAAACGGTTTCAATTTACATAATTGCTTATTGTTATACACGCACGGATATACATACACACACACATACATACACACACACATAGATACACACACAACACACACACAAATGGGGCATTTTTTTATTTTTTATTTTTGGTATATATAATTACTTTTACTCTTTTACTTTGCATTGTTTTGTTTTTTTATTTAAATATTTAAATATGTATCTTTTATTTTTAATAATATGTTTAAACTATGTGTAGCTCTGTACTGTACTTAGATAATACTTATAAGTAGAAAACTATTATTGGCTTTATTTTTTTGTATAAGTTTTTTTTTATATTTAGTTATTAATATGCTGTTGTTTTCTGTAAAATAAATAAATAAAAAATAAATAAATAAACTTTAGTAGTATTTTTGTAGTATTTTTGTACATTTTTGGTATTATTGCGTCTCACGAAATACAGGTTGGATAAACATCGTGAAATAAAAAAATGCTACGTCTAAGCTGTTGAAATATCTTGATTAATTTCTTTAGGTATGGGTTTGAAATATTTTACCCTAAATGTTGTTTCAGTAAAAAGAGCGCTGACGCTTCCACCCTGTATATGAAACGATAATATATAACCTTTAATAATGCGACGACGATACTTACTTATCGATGTTACTATCATTAAGCCTAATACAAACAATGCCTTCGAAACTCCATCTTTGGCTCGGCGCATATAAGGTGCGACGCCCGCCAAACGTGAAAGCCACATAACGACGCCAAGTGTACCTCTCTCCATGTTGAATATATCCTTAATTATATATAAAAATATTAATTATTAACGATCTTTTATGATTTTTGATAAAATGTAGGTAATATCATTTAAGAACTTCTATTTGAACAGTAGGTATCATGTTTCTTTTGTATATATCGGTAGAAGAAGAAAGGGTAGAAGAAAACCTGACACAGAGATGCTCAATTTAGAGACCTTGACTAAGTTAGAAGACAAGTACAAGAACTCAACGTCTCATTTTGACTCTTCTTAGAAACTAAACAACAAAAGTAATATCTACTTATTTTTCAGAATGAGGCCAAATACGTTACTGTCGCGGTTACAGTCAGAGACTTTCCCGCTGCGCTACGCCTCACCTATACATTAGAGTCAGCAAATATAATATTTTACAATATTTATTTTACCTTTTGTTTTCAAATTCAGCTTGTGGTATGATTGGAATAATAACACAAACTGTAAAAAATATATTACTGTATCAATTCTGCCGATATCTATCAAATAATAGGCTACAGAATGTATACCTAAAGATTGATCTACATTAATTTTACATTTTAGTAGTATGTATTTACTGATATTATCATTAGTATAAACATTTTAATGTTATATTATAAAATCGATGCCATTGAGATATGGTTGGAATAAATTTTATATTTTTAGCTTCGATTTATGTTATTCCACAATTGGGAAAGAAAAATACTTTTAGGAAACAATTATAAAAATTGTAACTGAGCCATACGTTCTCTTATCTCGCTCGTTCTCAATATCTTTTTCATCACTCGGGATTATTACAAAAGCCATCACAACAATGGCCTAGGGTTGACTGGTTTACAAAAATTTGCAATCCGCCATTTTGTTCCGGTGGCCATTTTGGATTAACAATAATATTAATTGCTAGCGACCCTCTTGCGGCTTCGCCCGCTTTTACTACTGGATTATTCATATAATGTATGTTTGCAAAGCACTTTTAAATCTGTGCTACTAATCTTTTCAAGTACTTATTAAAATATATTTAAATGACTATTTTTAGATAGTTAAATGACTATTTTTAAGCGGAGGAAATTATAAACAAAAACCTACCTACTAATAACTACTACAAAAAATATGAAACCAAATGTATCTCGCTGAAATAATACATTCAACTTCAATTATACAATACGTGCAAACGCATCTAAATCTTCGTTGTTATAGAGACAGGCGGATACAGCTGATGTGGCAATGACGTGATGTGTCTGAAATTTATTCGCAATTTCGAAATAGTGTAAAAACCAAATTTTATCTTCGTTTAACGTAGAAAATTAATAAAGTATTTTAAAGGATAAGGATTAATACCATCATGGAAAAATATCCCTCACAATAAAAAATATATTAAAATTACAATTTTTATATAGAAATATGATCACTACACGTTATTCTTAAAAGATACGAATATACCGGCGCGGACTTTTTTGTAGATCTTATTAAGAGGAACAATACTCCAGTACATTATTTTCATGTAGTACTTACCATTAAAGCAGCGCATGCGCGAAAGTGTCTCAACGGGTAGGACTTTATACACATTTATCGTATTTATGTTAATTTACATAAGAATGTACAAATAATAAACTATATATAAACCTTCCGTGAAAAATACTGGAACTAATGGTGAAAACCGAAAAAAATCCGTTGGGTGGCTTAGAAGAAGAACAGTTAGAAAGTTCAGACAGACAACATTATTTTTTCAAGGATGGAAAAACAGAAATCGGTCTGTAATTTCCAGGCTCAGATCTATCTCCACTTTTGTAAAGCGGCACTATTTTGCTATATTTCATTAAATCAGGAAAAGTACCGGATTCTACACAATTGTTAAAAATTAAAGCAAGGTAAGGAGCAATATTAGGTATAATTGAATTAAAAACTTTAACAGACATGCCCCATAAGTCACCAGTTTTCTTTGAATTAAGGCTTTTAAAAGTTTTGACAATTTCATCTGGTGACACATTCTTAAACAATAAATTTTGTCTACAAATATTTACATGGGTTTTTAGTATTAATTCTGCTTCCGAAGGAGAAAATGGCAGTGAACGTGTTACTTCAGTAGATATATCAGAAAAAAAATTATGAAAAGTTTTCTTTTAATTTAATACGTTCACTGTCATTCATTTGTTTTATAAGATATATAGGATATGTCATTTTATTGTTAATAAAACTGAAGACGTAATCCAAATTTCGGACCCTGGGAAGGGGGTCAAACAGAGCTTGCAATATTTCACATACTTTTACATACTAACATGGTGTATTAAATAAAAGCTTGTAAAACATGTACATCAAATCAAAATCAGCTTCACGCTGTACCCCGCACACAGTAGGGTAGACAGAGGACATAGAACTAGTGTTAAGACACTCCGTTCCCCACTTTCTGCTGAATTCTGGAGCCGTTATGTATTGAGTGGCAGAACTCAACGCCGCACTTAACCTCGACACGAGACCGAGGAAATTATGTACGATACTACATTTCTTATAAAACCTTTATTGATAAAATATTTAATGACATTGTCGCATTGACATATTATACTCCATTATGAAGGGATTGGATGCACATTTAATATAAACTATTAAGGTTTTTAATATTTCAAAGTAATTGAATAAAATTACCTAAAATCAAAATGTCAGATAATATTCCTCTATTACCGGAGAAAAGGTTAGAATTTGTATGTTTTCATTTATTTGTTCATTTATTTATTTATTCACAAACCTGAATCATTTATTTATTTATTCACAAACCTGAAATACGAAAATAATTGCACTCGAGTGGGGACTGAAATCACAACCATCGCAATACACATTATGTCGGTCTTTACTTCAATGGCCATTGAAATAAAAATCTCAAATATATTCAAATTAAATCAACGTCAAAATTATAACTAGCAATATCTAAATTATTACAAAACATACCACGGCGTTGAGTTACGCCACTCAATATTCAATACCCCGAGAATTCGGCATCCTAACACTAGGTTCCCAGACTCCCCGCTATGAACATGATAAAACAGCTTGCAACGGCCAACTTAAAGGTAAAAAAAATTCTAAATTAAAGCTAAAAACACATATTTCACTATTGTGTTGAATTTATTTCGAAACTTATTTAATCTCTATAGTGCTTTATAAAAGCTCTCCTTTATAAAATTTAAGTCACAGACAGGCCATAAATATATGCCATGTTTATACTCAACCGCGGCTTCTCGTGCTTGAACTTTACGAGATTTTATTTAACATTATTTAAATTTATATGGACGGTAGGTAGTAGATTGTGGCAAACGCGGTTATTTCTGCGTAAACACTTATCTCGCAGGATTTCTTAATAAATAGTAGTCTACAAGTCGATCCACAACCTGTATCTTCCTTAGAAAGCCTCTTAACAAGCGGTTTAGCTGTTCCGTAGATTAGCCTGAAGATACAAAAAAAATAAACAGATAAAAAGAAAACAAATCGTTCGCTTGAATTTCAGTATATACACTTAAAGAAACTTAAATATTATTACATCACAGAAAGACATTGTGATTTTATTTATATGTAAAAATGTAGGTATACTGCATAACTGTACTAGAGCGAGAGTGTTTTAAAATATTCATCTGCTATCTTCAGAAACTGTACAGATGCTCCACTTTGATGTATCGATGAACTTAGAAATTCTCAAACCTAATATACTGGTTCTAATATACATATGTATTTTGCTTACTATACCTGTAATATGTTATTTTACGCCGTCATTGCACACGGCTATATTTAATTTAATCATTATATTTTAGTGAAGCTGTGTGTGCAGATATAAGGACTGTATTGAGAGAAACCTTCCGAGAGTTGGAACACTTGCCGCCTGACATTAATGGCCACGGCGATGCGCGAGAGAATGGAATTGAAACAGATCTTTTGGTTATTATAACTTACATATAAGCTGTATATAATAATTAATATTTTAATTTTCTCGCTCTAGTAACGAACAAAGCGCGGCGTTGAGTTTCGCCACTCATCAGGCAATGCTTCCAGAATTCGTCGGAAAGTGGGGAACGGAAGTGTCTAAGTTGCCTTTGCCTAACCTGCTATCACATAGCAATAGGAAGCACATATCAGGGTAAGTAGAGAGAGCAGAGAGAAAATTTACTTTATTGGTTTGCATACAACGCCAAACAGATATAATTTTGTCTTCAGACAACGGATTTATCATCAGGACTTAAGGAAATAGAAAAACAAGAAAAAGAACTTCAATGGCAACATGCAAAGCGTATCGCGAGGACACCACTGTCCAATATATACACTCTACACTCTCCTCATTCCATTGGACCTACTGAAATGAAACAGGAGCTTGGATTGCTTCATAGAAAAGACTTAAAGCCTTCTATTGAACATAATGCTAATTGTAAACATTGTTAATTTCACTCTACATAGTATTTACTTTTGGTTATAAATAATTGTACACAAATTTCTCAATCGTGGAGTTCAACTTAATTCAACTGGGCTGCAGAGTAAAACTTAATCACCATGATGTAAATGCATTTTAAATATATAGAGGATTAAATGTAAAAGTTGATAAAAAAATGAAACAACCAATTTTTTTAATATCCTCACGCTGTATCCCGTACATGGCAAGATAGACAGAAGGACCTTGGGATAAAAATTTCGTTTTTATTCCATTCCCCATTTTCCTTCTAATTCTTGTACCTGAGTACTACGTGTTGAGTATTTCTTCATCGCAAGACTATAAAACGCGACAGTTGTGAATTTGCTCTACCCGGATACACCAATTATCTCTACAATCTCGCTCTGGTAACAAGTTGAAGCGCGGCGTTGAGTTCCACCTTTCAACAACAACGAAAATTGAGTGCGAGAACTTAAATAAGTATTTATTATGTTGTTTGTATAGGTGATAACACTTTATGGGTGCAAAATTTATTAAATCGCAGTTCCGGCGACTTGAGCGTCGCCAAGAAGACTTACACTAAGATCACAGATATGCAGTTACCGATCACCGAAGCGTATTCCTTACAATCTATTAGGTGAGTTTTGTCTCCTTTTACGGGATAGGCAGTTCTTACTTCTTATTCTTTCCCACTTGGAGAATAGTTCTTGATGAACGCAGGATTGAAAGTCTATATCATAAACTAAATTAGTCGCGTTTCTTTAGTATTTTATATAGTATATTTAGTTTATTTTTATAGTATATTTAGTCTTATACAGGAAAATATATTTACTTGTGAGTTGTATTTACAGCATAATTTAGAACATTATTGCAATAGTTTAGGTGAAATAGTACCAAAAGTTACTCCACCGCCTAGAAGTCAGTCGCCGCCGCCGCTGCCGCCCGCCCATATTGTGTGCTTGCCTCCACAAGTGGCGTTTGTCAACTTCACAGTCGGTCAAAAATACACGGTAGGATAATGAACCTATAAAAATAGTCCAGGACAAGCTCAAAGTACAGTAACTGGAATTTGAACACATAACTCGGTACACATATAGATTTCCCATTATTTTGTCGGTGAAGTCTTTTGGCTTCGGTGCATGCATTACATAACATTTAAATTGGCTCTCATGTTTTTGGACCACACATATAGAACTATTTATTTTGTATTATTATTTTTGTAGAAATTTTGTAAAATAACATCATTTAAATATTAGTTACTTATTTTTATTTGCTTCATGCATATGTGGTGAAAGAGTGTATTTAGTGACATGTATTCCTAATTTAATAAAATCTAAGAAATTAAAAATCATCATGAAACTTGATAGATATACGTAATTTAAATGATAATTCAATAATGTTTTCATTGAGCTGAGTTCCGCCTCTTAATACCTAATAGGAACGTTGTATTTTAACACTAGGTTTCCTAGGTTCCCTCATGAAGCTGAAAAAAAATGTTTTACCTTCATATTAAAAATGAAACGTAGATAATCTAAATGTTCTTTTAGGGGAAAACTTGAGGAAAATTCATCTATTTTCTTACTTTTGTAAAACTTTGTAAAACTAGAAAAGTCACTTTATATTTTGATTTACGGTTATTACGACACAATAACATACGCTCAAATTGTTATACATTCTCAATACTGTTGTATATTTTTTGTGTAACATTTATAATTTACAATGACAATTCGCGGCAATACATACATTTAGAACCAAATGTATAAGATTTTTTCACCTCGCATATACCAGGTAAGGCTGAAGAAACCTGGTGCTAAGAAACACCACGGAATGCTTACATAAGGAAATGTTCTGTCCTTATTTGGCTAGACAATGTACAGAATATGTTAATAAATACTTTTGTTCATATTGCATTTGCAGCAATCTCTACGTTTAGTCAATACATCCAAGAAAGAAATCAGCCTATCAATACGTCCGCCATCACACCACTCCCTGAAAATAGAACTGCGGACAGGTCTGACAGTTACATCAGGAGCTGCTGCAGAATTGAACCTGCACTTCTCACCAACAAGTGTCCGCACTGTAGAGGAGAAACTCTCCGTACAAGTGTCTGTGGGGCGATCGTTTGTGATTCCTATACGATGTTATATAGAACCACCTGTTTTAGAAAGTACGTGTATTATATTACATATTTTAATATTACACTAGCTTTTACGCGCGGCTTCACTCCGGTTGTCAAACTGAAATGTCTAAGAGTTGTGTATAAAATATTTTTTTTATTTTTATTTTTTTTATTCCTGGGTAAATTAAGTATTCAATACAAAAATATTTTTCAATTTTAACCAGCAGTATCTAAGATTAGCGCGTTCAAACAAACAAACTGTTTGCTTTATTATATTAGTACAGATTTATTATATTTCACAATTTTGGTTGCATGTACAACAATACATAACAACGGAACCTACATGGGAAATGTCAGTCTTCTTAGCTCAATAATTACTGTCGTTTACAGTCAGTCAGATACAATCGATAAGAATCCATACCTATATTATAAATTCGAAAGTAACTCGGTCTGTCTGTCTGTCTGTCTTTTACGCAATAAGGGCCAAACCGCTAATTTAATTGTGATAAAATACTCATATAGAGATACTTGAGGATCTCGGGATGAACATATGATACTTTTTTTCTCATATTTGTAATATTTTCGATATATACCAATATATTAAAATACTTAATAATTTGACTTGCAATTTGTTCCGCCATATTAATAACAAACGTCGCTAAGCGACCGTTGCTAAGCAACGATTTGCAAAGTTTGTTGTTAGAAAACGTCACCCAAAATGAGCTTGCTTAACGCATCTCTCTATTGAATACTGAAAATAATTTCATAAATATATTTAATAAATATTCGTATAGTTCAAGCGGGTTCGGGTCCACTAGTTATGAATAATTTATACCTATTTCATGTAATACTTTTTGATATATTTTTTAACAGTCTTGATCCCAAATCCATCTTCTGATCTCCACGTAAGCAGTACCATGGAAAATGTCCAAGATGTATTAGATTTGGGAGCGAAACTTTTAGGGGATGTTCATCGATCGCTGTTACTACTTATATGCAAAGAACTACACGCTGCCTTCTTTATACTTTGTGAAGAATCGTGGCAAGATTGTGATATTGAGGTTAGAATTTTTACCCTATTGCGGCGGGGCACAAAATGAGGGTTATGTTATTATCACGTATGTATGAAGAGGCCAGTCCTGGCGCAGTGGCATAAAGTGTAACTGTAAAATCGACTCGAGCTAAAACAACACCTCTATCTACCTCCATCTTAACCCTCCAAACTTCTCAAGTATTACATGGAGACTTCTCAAGTGCTTGCTTGTATTACTTACAAAAAAGGTAAAAAAATATTATTTTTATGCTACTTACAGATAATGAAAGATCTAAAGAACCCAACAAGGTTCGGCGTTTCCACCGACTGCTTCTACCTCTTTCCGTCCACGTGGTCTGCTACTGATAGGTCATCGTGTGTCTGCAGACAGGGTGCTACCTGCTACTGTGGTGCGGGAGGGGGCCTTCGGGGGGTAGTCTCTGCGTATCTGACAGAAGCTTGTACTAAAGTCGCAGTGTTCCGTATAATATCAACTACCGCATTAGTGCGTACTTTGCATGTAGTTGCCGATGCATTGATGTTTAATTCTGAACATGTTACTATTAAGGTGTGGTATTAAAATAATTTAGATTTGACGTTGCTTTAAATATGTTACCAGTTTTTTTCTATAATATTTTTGTGTATATGATAAATTAATATTTTTGTAATATTATGTTAACATTTCATGTACTGATTCCCTACATAGATAGGTTAGATATCTTCTAGGTTTAACCCATTTAGACCCATAGCCAAACTAGCAGTAAATAAAAGGTTTTTTAGGTAATAATTGATAGATAAATAAAAAACGTAAATAATTATTTTTTTCATTTAAATATAAAAAAAATGCCGTCCTTAAATGGGGCCAATGGGCACATGTAGTATGTAAATTTTCGAAAGTATTTTTGCGACACGAAATGTTTTATAACACTTTTTACACTATCAACGCGTTTTTCATGGCACATTGCACGTCTCAGTTGCTAGCAAAATTTTTGGGAGTAGTGGTCTACCCCGTGGTGCTGCAGACTTGGTACTGCAGAAGCTGCTGGTCGCATAAATACGTTGAGGTTTTCGTCTCTTAAATCGTGACGAGTGATGTAACGAAAAAATCAAGCTAATCTATCTTGTTTATATTGGTCAGTAAGTGCAGGTGCCGCAAATTTGCAACAGCAAGATCCTAGGTATGTGTGGATAAAACCCACCACCATTTTTTGCCATGTACAACATCGCTATATAGGTAAAAAGATTGATCAGCCTGATCAACCCCGCCCATACCACACTGTCAAACCTTCGCACTAATAAAATTTGGTTAACTTGGTAAAAGCAGTAATCAAAATCGGCTCGGTTTTTCTTTTCATATCCTTTACTGCTGAGTTACATCTTTTAACAATTCTTAAATTTCTCAAAACGACCTTGTATATTAGTCGTAGTGGGATTACTTTTAAACCAACGGGGTTGCTCAAGATTACGGTTCCTCTACGTCTCTTAGCAAAAGGTGATAATTGACACTGTCTCAATTTTCATTGCTTCTATTAGTAAGCAGGCAGATTAGCAGTGCTTTATATATTGTTATCATCTCCTTCTTCGTCGATTACCACACCTGGTTCTAGACGCAGCGCAACTAAATATACCTCTCCGAAGTTTTTTTCTTCAATAATTACAACTGCGATTGCTTGAAGACCCTTATATTCATTGCGACCACTAAATATCCTAAAAGTCATTATGAACTTTTGATGGAAATGAGTATAAAAACATAAAAATTTATCTCTGATGTGCCCATTGGCCCCAATTGGGGACATCATCGTAAAACTTGAATTTGTCCTATTACTACTCTTCTTTTCTTATCAAATATAATTATATTACATAGAATACTAAGTACTTAAGTATGTTTTGTACCAAAATAAATGTATTTAGAAGAAAAAGTTAAAAATAAAAAACTTACATTTTGCCTTCACAGATTTCGTAAAACAGCTTTACAAAAGGCTCGAAATGAACGATTGTAAAATTTTTTTAATTACATTTTACGGCTACAACATAAGGATATACTACTTATCTTTACAATTCTAGACATAAACTGCATAAAAATAAAAATATAAAAAAACAAGGGTACTAATGTAGGTGTACCCATTTGGGCACGGCGGGTCTATATGGGTTAATACAACTAATGGTTAGAATTCTTAATCTACTTAATTTTCTAAAGAGGAGAAGATCCTAAATTTGTTAACTATATTTTTTCTATGATTTATCAATTTTCACGATTTGCCAATTTGGATAGCGTCGATACCAGAATGGTTGGGAATTTAGCCTACAACCTTCGCGCTTATAGTCGCATGTTTTTGCCCCTGAGCCACGACGGGCTCCTGTATAAGCTGAAATGTATAAATAACTAGCGACCCGCTCGCGGCTTCGCCCGCCTTAACTACTGAATTATTCATATAATGTATGTTTGCAAAGCACTTAAGATAATGTGAAAATTAATTAAACCCTAATGCAACCCACATTTTCGCAATTCCAATAAGGATTTTCCAATTGTTTTAAAATAAACACAAATAAATAACACAAATAACAAAAACTTACACGAAAGAAATTATAAACAACAGACTACCTACTATTCTCTTACCCAAAAATACTTAAACGAAAGATGTAACCAACTATGTCGCGTGGAAATACATTATAATTATTGGATAACTCCAAAATACGTGCAATCACTTCTAAATTTACTTTGCCAGGCGCAGAATTAAAGCATTCTCTCGGCCATCTCCTTAGTAGCTCAGAACGACATCAGAACGTTGGTTCTCTGACCGTGATCTCAGGGGAAAACCTGCTTTGGAGCAGACACATGGAAGGGGATGCGGGAGGGGATTGGAATTGGACCCTCGGTTTCTTGAGGGAGGCCTAGATTAAACGACCAAAGTGACTGCTCATGAGTCGGATTTGGAGGAGGATAGAAAGTCCCTCGGAAGCAGACGTCTGACCTTGGGCGGCCGGGAATGCGGAGTGCTGCTCCTTAGGTGCAGGTGACCTGATACACCGGCGCAAGGGAATACGCGAGACGACTAATGTGTACCTCTAGGGTTTCTTACCTAGGGGGTTTGGGGGTGGGTTACGGTTAGTGGCGCGCGGTGTTCACGTAGTATGGTGCCTGCGTCACTCGCCGGAGGGTGAGGTTCCGTACTACCTACAGGATTCCTCGTTGAGTAATACTTGCTAGGGCATTGTGATGTCATCAATGTATAGTGCGTAGAGAGCAGGTGACAAAATTCTGACTGGGACAACGGCAGCGATCGGGTCGCTGCTAGACCTCGCACTCTCAACTCTCACGCAAAATTTCCTGTCACTTACAAATCAGAGCGGCAAAGACTTGCGCGACGTGCTGGGGGGTGCTGGCTCTGAGCACTTTATGAAGTAAGCCCGGGTGCCAGACGCGGTCGAATACGCGTGCTACGTCAAGGAAGACTGCTATTGCACAATCACACTCTCTCTCAGTTGATCACTGTTGCGTAGTTTTCCCAGAGTAGTATACCAGCTCGCCAAACTGCTCGCTTTGTGGGTGGATGTGCGACTGAAAAAGTGAGGGGAATAACTTCTCGAACAGCTTGGCGACCGTGCTGGATCGGTATCCCTCAGCAGCATAATGAGCAGGCCTTCCTTCCATGCCCTGGGGAAAGAAGCCAGGCGGGTGCGGCGGATCCACTATTATAAGCAAAATGTTGCGGGGCACGGCGGACGCGTGGTGGGCGGCGAATCGTTAATCAGCAAGGATTTTTTGTACTGTAATTTTAAATCTGTGCTACTAATCTTTGAAGTACTTATTAAAATATATTTAAATGACTATTTTTAAACGGAAGAAATTATAAACAAAACCTACCTACTATTAACTACTACAAAAAATATGAAACCAAATATATCGCGCTGAAATAATACATTCAACTCCAATAATCAAATACGTGAAACGCATCTAAATCTTCTTTGCTATAGTGGCAGGCGGGTTTTTATTCGAGCTTGTGGTTAATGTGAAAGAGGGTATTCTGTCCCTGATGAAAAGCAAGCACTACGTGGCTGCCTGTGAGTAAAATTAAATAAAATGCATCGGCCGGGAATCGAACCCGGGCCGCCCGCGTGGCAGGCGAGCATTCTACCACTGAACCACCGATGCGTGTAAGGCAGGCGGGCGCGGCGCGGACGCGCTTGTCTAAGCCGTTTCGCAGCAAGGATTTTTTGATATTGTAAGAACTTCTAAAGTACTTATTAAAATGAAAAACAGTAAAAGACAGTTTGATCTACATTAAATGGCCAACGTAACTAATATACTTATTTATATGCTGAGAGTAAGGGATAAGTGAAACTTGAGTAACATACAGCTGACGTGTCAGCGGCGGGATGTGTCTACAATTAAATGCGTTTTTCTCTAAAACTACTCGTATACTCAATTTCGAAATAGTGTAAAAAGCAAAATTTGTCTTCGTTTAACATAGAAAATTAATAAAGTATTTTAAAGGATAAGGATTAATACCATTATGGAAAAATATCCCTCACAATAAAAAATATATTGAAATTACTATTTTTAGACAGAAATATGATCACTACACGTTATCCTTAAAAGATACGAATTAGCTGTTGCTGTCTTTTTTGTAGATCTTATTAAGAGGAACAATACTCCAGTACATTATTTTCATGAAGTACTTACCATTAAAGCAGCGCATGCGCGAAAGTGCATCGACGGGTAGGACTTTATACAAATTTATCTTATTTATGTTAACTTACATAACAATGTACAAATAATAAACTATATATAAACCTTCCCTGAGAAATACTCGACCTAATGGTGAAAACCGAATCAAAATCCGTTATGTGGTTTAGAATAAGAAGAGTTAGAAAGTTCAGACAGACACGAAAAGCGACTTTGTTTTATAACATATAGGATACGATAGGATAGGATAGGATAAGATAGGATAGTATAATAATAAATGTAGTGGGGCAGTGTTCAAGTTAAAAACCCTTTTTTCATTTCATAATTTTTCACAACTTCACGCTTTATTATGCGCCAAATGCTACGGTCAGTCTCGTCTCGTTAATTTCTTCCGAGGGATTCTCATAATTTTTACCGTAATTTCTTCCAGAGTAATCGACGCTACGTTTACAGCGGTCGCCCAAGGTTGTCCCGTCTTACAACTGAGTCTTGGTTAATAAATCTTTAATGATGATGATGATGACCCTACAGAGAGAGCCACCCACGACGCAATTCGGCGAAAAGTGGGGGGTGAACGTGTCTGCAAGGGGAGCAGAGTATCTTAACACTAATTTCCTAGATCCCCTCTATCTCTGCTGTGCTTATCATGAATTAAAAAAAAATATTTTTTTTTTCGTTAGAAAAATTTGAGATTTGCCACTCATTACGCAATGTCTCTAATTAAAGAGGTGTTTGAGGGACGAACTGTCTTAAAACAAGGTTTCCTATGTCTAAAAAATGGTAAAGCTTTATTCCAATATTTACTAATATTTTTACAGTATATTTCTCTATCATATTATTTGTAGGCCGGATTTCAAAATAAATAAATAATAAATATAAAGTCACGCAAATGAAAAAGACAAATAATTATAGCTTTTATTTAGGGTCATAAACATTACACACTCAAATGGCTTACAATAATTGTTATAGTTTAAAGTCAATAATAATGTAGGTAATAATAAGTGTAGAGTGCTTTAATTTATCAAAATCTTTTGCAAAAAAACAGTACAGTGAGAATTTAAAGAGTCATGGTAGTCGGTGATTAAAATTTCCAGGTCATCCGAAGTGTTTCCAACCTGTTAAAAGAATAGCGATTAGAATTGAATGAAGATGGTTTTTTTTTTTCTTGACTGCAGGATAAGCGGATAGATGGATGGTATAAGGGTCCTCCTATGACTGATTTACTACTACAATAAAAACAAAAGTTTGTAGAACTTCAAAAATATTCGTAAGAACTTAAAACTAATGCGTTGCAGGCACAGGCGAATCCTTACGATGTGCCTTTACGTCCATTCTATACAGAGAAGGCATTTATGTTAGCCCAAGATTTGTAGAGGACAGAATTTTTAAAAATTTTATAACATCTTTATAAGTGGCATTATATTAAATCCTTACATTTCTATGTTTGCAACCGTGTCAAGTTTAGGTCCATACGTTAGTATAATAACTAAGTATGATATCAGCATCCCAAATACCTGAAATCATAAAATATTATTTTTCTTATCTCTTTCAATTCTATTAAGATTTAGAAAATGCCAACGAATCCAAATGGACATAAAGCTACCTAGAACCACCGGTTCCCTGTTCTGAAAAGAGCCGGAATCTACAGTTATTCGATTTATGGGGAACGGAGTGTTATGTACGGGCACGGCTAAAGACGCTAGTACCCAGACGGAAACTCCGCTTTGCAACGTGGAATATTGGCTCTCTGACCGGACGATGCAGGGAACTCGCAGATGTACTCATGAGACGTCGGGTCCAGTGTGCCTTCCTCCAGGAAACACGCTGGAAGGGCAATAAGTCCCGTAACATCGGACAGGGTTACCGGCTTATATACACTGGGTCACCTTCGGGTAGAAACGGTGTAGCGGTAGTGCTTTCTGAAGAGCTTCAGAATGGGCTCCTTGAAGTTGACCGTCGCTCCGACCGCTTGATGCGAGTGAGGGTACTGATTGAGGGCGTCATCACAAACTTAATCAGTGCCTATGCTCCCCAGGCGGGATGTAGCGCGGCCGAAAAGGAGACATTCTGGGAGCAGTATGAAGGGGTGCTACTTGCTGTGCCGTCTACCGAAGTGGTCTTAGTTGGGGGGGACTTGAACGGGCACGTCGGTAAGGCTGCTGAGCCGTATGAACGTGTTCACGGGGGTTTTGGGCACGGTCTTCGCAATGCAGAGGGAGAAAACATTCTGAGAACCTGTATTGCGTCTGATCTGGCCGTCGTGAATACGTTCTTCCAAAAGAATTCTCAGCACCTTATCACGTATAAGAGCGGGTCCCACTCAACTCAAATAGACTACTTATTGACCAGACGGTGTCATATGGGCAGGGTAACTAACTGTAAGGTCATTCCAGGCGAAAGCCTAACGGCCCAACATCGTCTTCTTGTCATGGACTTTAACGTCACTCCGAAGAAGAAAGTAGCCGAGAAACGTAGGCCTCGGATCAAGTGGTGGTTGCTGAATGGACCGATGCAGACCGACTTCCTGGCAGAGGTGAAAAGTCACGATCTTTCGACTAACACCGAGACTGCTCAGGATGCTTGGGATCGGGCTCAGTCGGCAATCATTGCGGCGGGCAGGCGAGTTCTTGGCCTTTCTAGGGGAGGACGTGTCATCGACAAGGAGACATGGTGGTGGAATGACGAGGTGCAGGAAGTGACTCGTGAAAAGAAGGCTGCCTTTAAGAAGTGGCAGGAATCCAACTCTCCTGAAGACAGACTGGAGTACACAGTAGCTAAACGTGCCTGTAAAAGAGCTGTAGCCAGAGCCCGCAGTGAAAGTTTGTCACCATTGTATGATAAACTTGAAACTGTGGAGGGGCAGAAGCTCATTTACAAACTGGCACGTTCCCGGGATAAAGTGACGCAAGATATCGCAAAATGTCTTTGCGTCAAAGATTCCCAGGGCACGCTGCTCTGTAGTCATGCCTCTGTGAAGGAGAGGTGGAGAAGCTACTTCCAGGAGTTGCTGAATACTCAGCACCCATGCAGTCTTCATCACGACCCACCGCCTAACCTCGGACTTATTGCCCCAATAACCCTTGACGAAACACGTAATTGCCTTCGACGCATGAAGAACGGAAAAGCGGTGGGACCTGACGACATTCCGATCGAAGCGTGGAAATCGTTGGGCTCTCTTGGTGTGCTCATGCTTACTGACCTTTTTAACCATATCTTGAACACTGGTAAGATGCCGCATCAGTGGCGGCTTAGCTTTATTACCCCTATTTACAAGGGAAGGGGCAGTGTTCAAGATTGTGGTAGTTATAGGGGCATTAAGCTTATGAGTCATACCATGAAGCTCTTCGAGCGCATGATCGACTTCAGGCTCCGCCGAGAGTGTACTGTCTCTGAGTCTCAATATGGATTTCAGCCAGGATCGGGCACCATGGACGCCATTTTCGCCCTCAGAACTTTGATGGAGGCATACAGGGAAAAAAGGAGAGCTCTGCACGTGGCCTTTTTAGATCTGCAGAAGGCCTTTGACTGTGTGCCTCGTCAGTGTATCTGGTGGGCATTGCGATCCAAAGGGATCCCTGAGGCCTATATTGAGATTATCAGAGGCATGTACCACGATTCCGCTTCTATGGTTAGGACTGCTGTTGGCGACACTAGACCCTTCCCGATTACAGTGGGGGTTCACCAGGGCTCGGCTCTTAGTCCGTTCTTGTTCAATGTAGTGCTCGATACTGTCTCGGCTCACATCCAGGACCAGCCTCCATGGCTGATGATGTATGCCGACGACATAGCACTCATTGCCGAGAACCGACTGACGCTGGAGCGTAAAGTGAACCTCTGGAAGGGTACGCTTGAGAACGGCGGCCTTAAACTAAATGTGTCGAAGACAGAGTACATGGCCTGCGGGAACCGGGACTCGAGCACCATCCTTATAGGTCCTGAACCAGCCGTTAAGTCGGAGAAGTTCAGGTACCTTGGATCCGTTATGCACGAGTCTGGAGGCATCGACCACGATGTCCATGGCCGGATAAGCGCTGCCTGGGCCAAATGGCGGGAGGTCACTGGTGTGGTCTGCGACCGCAGAATACCGCCCAAGCTCAAGGGGCTGATATACAAGAGCATCGTCCGACCGGTTCTTTTATACGGCAGCGAATGTTGGCCAGCACTATCTCGGCACACTCAGGAGCTTCACGTCACGGAAATGAAGATGCTGAGGTGGATGTGCGGCGTAACGCGGTCTGACCGCATACGCAACACATTCATTCGAGGTAGTCTTGGGGTCCGTGACGTAGCGGATAAGCTCCAAGAGCGTCGCTTGAGATGGTTTGGCCACGTTACGCGCCGGCCTAAGAACTATGTCGGACGCAAGTGCCTTGCTATACTAGTTCCTGGGGCGCGACCTCCTGGACGCCCAAGGAAGCGCTGGTTGGATGTCGTGATGCAGGACATGAGAGCCAATGGTCTAACCACCGAGGACGCAAAAGATCGTGCAAAGTGGAGTAGGTTAAGTAGGAAGGCAGACCCTGGTAATAGCCGGGATTAATGCCAGGAAGAAGAAGAAGAAGAAGAAGGAGTGTCTTAACACTAGGTACCCTCTGCCTCTGCTAGTTACTCTTTTCAATGTCAGTTTTATTGTCCTCATTCTGTCAATCCTGCATGACATCAAATGATATCAAGTCCATACATGTTTATCCCGTAAACATTTCGAAATAGTGCTATAGGGTTTACTTCTTAGTATTGTTCTGAGAGTTGTTCTAACTATTCACCCATTTAACATTAATAGGTCATCGTATTTGAAGCCATGTTACAAGTACTTATATAATTACCTTCACTAAAAGAGGCCGGTCTAGAGTACACATATCGAGTGGTGAATATGTGGTATTTAGCAATAACAGTGTTCGCTGGAATAAATCCAACTCATTGTTTACAGCCAACGGGGATTCGTTCTCGTACTTCAGACATCTGACTAACAGCTCTGTTCGTTCCATCTGCGAAAATCCTTGTTTTGTAGATATTTGAATAATCTATTTAAATAAAAGACTGCCCACTGACTGAGGTAAGACGCAACTTACCTCTGCATGAGTTTGATGGAAAATGTCCACCATTAGAAACAGACCAAAAACATGGCCTAAATCGTGATAGATCAGATATATTGTTTCGAAGCCAAAATTGTCTGAGGAAGTTAATAAAATAAAGAAATCCATTTAGAAAACGAAAAGGTTCAGAATATATAAAATATAGAGTTGAGAACTATAGTAAATGGGACAGTTTATGAGTTCGATTCCCATTCGGAGGATTTTTTCTCTCGCTCTGATAAAAAGGAAATTGTGGCAATGTGAATCTGAAAAAAGTACTATTTTCTGAAACAAGTGAAACTTCAACGTGATAATTGGATTTTAAACATTACTTTCATATGATATCCAAAGAATGATTTGATAGGTAATCATCTCCAAATGCAGCATGTGGTTCAGGAGGGCCAGTATTAACAAGAGTCCATTAACGTCGGTCGTGTCTCTAACAATTTCACATATAATTGTGTAATATTTTGATAATTCACGTATAGTATACTCAACAGATTGACTTACATCTGTAAACAGAACTTAATTTTAGATTTATTATAGCTTATAGTTTAGTTTTTGTAAATATTATATAAATAGTTAATGAATGAAAATATTTTAGAGCACTCAACGTTTTTAAGTATATTATCAGTTAGGTTCAATTCTTTAGTTTTGGCGTTACGTGTGCCTTTGTTCCGATATAATATTAATTCTTAACTACTCGCAAATAGCAAGAAGATTAGAACAGTTTTTAACATCTTAGATATAACAGTATTAAGGAAGTTACGAGCATATGTCATCAAAAGATGTTTACTCGGGATAAAATTCAAGCAAAATTTTACTTGGCAAATTTTACCCGTATACAATACAGGCTTTATGATCCTTGTAAGATATTGTACTTCCAGCTTTTACTGAACTATTTACTAAATCTAATAAATATAAACTAATTGTTTCTAGAGATATGGAGTGCAGTTGATTTCAATTTAACCTACAGATTTAGCTTACGAATGTTGTAGAGCAAATAACAATTAAATATTTCATTTATTTTCACCTGTATCAGATACATTTTCATTTATATTATTATGTAAGTCCGCAAAGTACGCTAGATCATCTCTCGAGTAGACGAAAGCGAGTCTTGGCTTAATCGTCTTGTTATGTACATATTTATTTCCTTCTACTAAAAAAGATTAGTTATATTTACTTAATAATTATAATGATTACATATTACATATAAAAAGGTTCTAAAAATACATATTATTATTTAGTTTAAAAATTACTAGCATTAAAAAGTAGCATTTAAAATATTACCTTCTCCATGTCGCTCATTCGACAGTTTATGTAAAGTGTCATTTATCATGTTTAATGTTTCCAAGACTCTTTCAGAAAACAAAATTATTTGCAGAATACACAATTCCACCCAAACACGCACTATTGCCGTAAAAATCTCAAAAAGAAGAGCTGAAATATTACATAACAATTCATTTTAATTATAGATGGAGCTCTCTTAATATTTTATATTAGTCATAATTCTTCTTCTTCCTCATAATTCTTATGGCATTCTTTGGAGGCATAGCGTGCTGAGTGGCGGAACTACAAAATGTAAATAAATAAATGGTAGCCTTCGCCCATTTGTCGCAGGTACAGGGACTTTCAAAATGCGGATAAAAAACATCTAATGTACTTTATTAAGTATACATGTATAAGTTGTTTATAATATAATATATTAGATTTAGATACATATTGTATAACTAACCATGGCTACTTGTTTTTTTTAAAAAACAATCCATTACACGCATGACAAAAATTCCCGACATGTATGTCCATATAAAGTAATTAATTCCTGGAGATCCTCGTACATTCAATTCGTTGCAACCAATATTTTCATTGATCTGAAAAAACATTTTTTTATAAATATTGCCTTTATTTTATGCCAGAAAGAAACATCACTTATATTGTTTGAACAGTGTAGTTGGTTGTTTTGCAATTTATTAATTTTAAAATAATACCTTGTCCGTTGAGTCTAGTCGCGGCTAAGGGGCATAAAGTGTCACTTATAAACGCGATACAGCTTCGAGCCCCACTCGAGCAAATGAAATATTTACTCAAGAATTCGTAATTCGGAATGTCTTAACACTGGGTTCCCTCTGCCTACCCTTCTGCATGTGGGATTATGTTTCACTAATTTATTTTATTTATTTACCTTGTCCAACTTTTTGAGGTTACGAACCATGTGGACAATCCTTTTCGCCGAAGTACAACCACCGATCATAGCAACTATTACCAACAAATAATGACTGACCATGCGGATGATATCTAACATCATAAGATTCTTCCTCTTGTCATCATTGCTATTAATAACTTTCAGCATTTTGTAAATCACTATATATGAGCCTGAAATATTGACTGACTTACTATTTGGTCTTGTCTTAAACATTACTATGCAAGTGAAATGTAAATAATGTTGCAAAATTTCTATTTGAGCCAAATATCAGCCTTGAAAAAACCTTCGGCCGACAGTCCACGAGGGATAAAATCACCCGATTCCTATAAGCCGATGATGAAGATGACAATGACGATGTGAAGATACGATGAATATCTACGTCACAAAAATAGTTTAGTAAAGGTTTAGTTTGTTTGTAGTAACCAGTATATTATAGTCTTGCTTCTAATATTGTGGTGGTAAGAGAAGTAGGAGAGGAGCTTCAAATTTGAAAGCAATGTATCATTTATTTAATGATTTACATTTGGAATGCCCATAAGATTACTGCCAAGTGAGATTTCAATGCGACTGTCATTGTACCAACAGTCGTTTCAGTTAGCGATTTTATAATGACAAGCTTCGACCGACATTTTAAGAGATTATTGCTAAGTTGTTGGGTCAAGAATCGGTCCAGGTAATAGTACTACTTGACACTGTGCGTATTATGAGAAGGTTCCTCAGTCTCAAATCCTATCCACCCATGGCCTAGTTGACCCTTGTCCTACAATTGCCAGAGTGCGTTTTTTTACATTTTTAGATGTACGATTTATATTAATTTACATTTAAAAAAAAATTATCTCTTTGATAATAAATATATACAGAGTGTTTTGTTAGCACTACTTTAAATGAAACCACAGTTTCAACTACTCCATAAAAGCCTATAAATTTACGCTCACATAAACCTATCAAAGGGACACCGCCGGACACGCCTCATTCCGAAATCGAGTAGTAGGTATTTGCGATAAAGTTCAAAGTTGTTTAAACTTTAGTAGTATTTTTGTACATTTTTGGTATTATTGCGTCTCACGAAATACAGGTTGGATAAACATCGTGAAGTAAAAAAATGCTACGTCTAAGCTGTTGAAGTATCTTGATTAATTTCTTTAGGTATGGGTTTGAAATATTTTACCCTAAATGCTGTTCCAGTAAAAAGAGCGCTGACGCTTCCAGCCTGTATATGAAACGGTAATATATTACCTTTAATAATGCGACGACGATACTTACTTATCGATGTTACTATCATTAAGCCTAATACAAACAATGCCTTCGACACTCCATCTTTAGCTCGGCGCATATAAGGTGCGACGCCCGCCAAACGTGAAAGCCAGATGACGACGCCAAGTGTACCTCTCTCCATGTTGAACATATCCTTAATTATACATAAAAATATTAATTATTATCGATCTTTTATGATTTTTGATAAAATGCAGGTAATATCATTTAAGAACTTCTATTTGACCAGTAGGTATCATGTTTCTTTTGTATATATCAGGGAAGAAGAAAACCTAACACAGAGATGCTCAATTTTAAGACATTGACTAAGTTAGAAGACAAGTAGAAGAACTCAACGTCTCATTTTGACTCTTCTTAGAAACTAAACAACAAAAGTAATATTTATTTATTTTTCAGAATGAGGCCAAATACGTTACTGTCGCGGTTATAGTCAGAGTCTTTCCCGCTGCGCTACGCCTCACCTATACATTAGAGTCAGCAAATATAATATTTTCCAATATTTATTTTACCTTGTGTTTTCAAATTCAGCTTGTGGTATGATTGGAATAATAACACAAACTGTAAAAAATATATTACTGTATCAATTCTGCCGATATCTATCAAATAATAGGCTACAGAATGTATACCTAAAGATTGATCTACATTAATTTTACATTTTAGTAGTATGTATTTACTGATATTATCATTAGTATAAACATTTTAATGTTATATTATAAAATCGATGCCATTGAGGTATGGTTGGAATAAATTTAATATTTTTAGCTTCGATTTATGTTATTCCACATTTGGGAAAGAAAAATACTTTTAGAAAACATATTATAAAAATTGCAACTGAGCCATACGTTCTCTTATCTCGCTCGTTCTCAATATCTTTTTCATCGCTCGGGATTATTCAAAAGCCATCACAGCAATGGCCTAGGGGACTGGTTTACAAAAATTTGCAATCAGCCATTTTGTTCCGGTGGCCATTTTGGATTAACTATAATATTAATTATATGTAATTTTATTGTTAATATAACTGAAGTCGTAATCCAAATTTCGGACACTGGAAGGGGGTCAAACAGAGCTTGCAATATTTCACATACATTTACATACTAACATGGTAAATTTAATAAAAGCTTGTAAAACATGTACATCAAATCAAAATCAGCTTCACGCTGTATCCCGCATACAGTAGGGTAGACAGAAGACAGGACTAGTGTTAAGACACTCCGTTCCCCACTTTCTGCTGAATTCTGGAGCCATTGTGCGTTGAGTGGCAGAACTCAACGCCTCGCTTTATCTCGACACCAGACCGAGGAAATTATGTACGGTACTACATTTCTTATAAAACCTTTATTGATAAAATCTTTAATGACATTGTCGCATTGACATATTATACTCCATTATGAAGGGATTGAATGCACATTTAATATAAACTATAAAGGTTTTAAATATTTCAAAGTAATTGAATAAAATTACCTAAACTCAAAATGTCACATAATTTTCCTCTATTACCGGAGAAAAGGTTAGAATTTGTATGTTTTCATTTATTTTCAGAAATAAAACCTGAAATACGAAAATAATTGCACTCGAGTGGGGACTGAAGTCACAACCATCGCAATTCAGATTATGTCGTACTTTATTTCAATGGCCATTGAAGTAAAAATCTCAAATATATTCAAATTAAATCAACGTCAAAATTATAACTAGCAATATATAAATTATTACAAAACATACCACGGCGTTGAGTTACGCCACTCAATATGCAATACCCCGATAATTCGGCATCCTAACACTAGGTTCCCTTCCCAGACTCCCTGCTATGAACATGATAAAACGGCTTGCAACGGGCAATGTAAAGCTAAAAAAAATTCTAACTTAAAGCTAAAAGCACATATTTCACTATTGTGTTGAATTTATTTCTTTATAAAAGTTAAGTCACAGGCAGGCCATAAATATATGCCATATTTATACTCAACCGCGGCTTCTCGTGCTTGAACTTTACGAGATTTTATTTAACATTATTTAAATTTATATGGACGGTAGGTAGTAGATTGTGGCAAACGCGGTTATTTCTGCGTAAACACTTATCTCGCAGGATTTCTTAATAAATAGTAGTCTACAAGTCGATCCACAACCTGTATCTTCCTTAGAAAGCCTCTTAACAAGCGGTTTAGCTGTTCCGTAGATTAGCCTGAAGATACAAAAAAAATAAACAGATAAAAAGAAAACAAATCGTTCGCTTGAATTTCAGTATATACACTTAAAGAAACTTAAATATTATTACATCACAGAAAGACATTGTGATTTTATTTATATGTAAAAATGTAGGTATACTGCATAACTGTACTAGAGCGAGAGTGTTTTAAAATATTCATCTGCTATCTTCAGAAACTGTACAGATGCTCCACTTTGATGTATCGATGAACTTAGAAATTCTCAAACCTAATATACTGGTTCTAATATACATATGTATTTTGCTTACTATACCTGTAATATGTTATTTTACGCCGTCATTGCACACGGCTATATTTAATTTAATCATTATATTTTAGTGAAGCTGTGTGTGCAGATATAAGGACTGTATTGAGAGAAACCTTCCGAGAGTTGGAACACTTGCCGCCTGACATCAATGGCCACGGAGATGTGCGAGAGAATGGAATTGAAACAGATCTTTTGGTTATTATAACTTACATATAAACTGTATATAATAATTAATATTTTAATTTTCTCGCTCTAGTAACGAACAGAGAGCGGCGTTGAGTTTTGCCACTCATCAGACAATGCTTCCAGAATTCGTTGGAAAGTGGGGAACGGAAGTGCCTAGGTTCCCTTTGCCTATGCTGCTATCACATAGCAATAGGAAGCACATATCAGGGTAAGTAGAGAGAGCAGAGAGAAAATATACTTTATTGGTTTGCCTACAACGCCAAACAGATATAATTTTGTCCTCAGACAACGGATTTATCATCAGGACTTAAGGAAATAGAAAAACAAGAAAAAGAACTTCAATGGCAACATGCAAAGCGTATCGCGAGGACACCACTGTCCAATATATACACTCTACACTCTCCTCATTCCACTGGACCTACTGAAATGAAACAAGAGCTTGGATTGCTTCAGAGAAAAGACTTAAGGCCTTCTATTGAACATAATGCTAATTGTAAACATTGTTAATTTCACTCTACATAGTATTTACTTTTTGTTACAAATAATTGTACACAAATTTCTCAACCGTGGAGTTCAACTTAATTCAGCTGGGCTGCAGGGTAAAACTTAATCATCATGATGTTAATGCATTTTAAATATATAGAGGATTAAATGTAAAAGTTGATAAAAAAATGAAACAACCAATTTTTTTAATATCCTCACGCTGTATCCCGTACATGGCAAGATAGACAGAAGGACCTTGGGATAAAAATTTCGTCTTTATTCCATTCCCCATTTTCCTTCTAATTTTTGTACTTGAGTACTACGTGTTGAGTATTTCTTCATCGCAAGACTATAAAACGCGACAGTTATGAATTTGCTCTACCCGGATACACCAATTATTTCTACAATCTCGCTCTGGTAACAAGTTGAAGCGCGGCGTTGAGTTCCACCTTTCAACAACAACGAAAATTGAGTGCGAGAACTTAAATGAGTATTAATTATGTTGTTTGTATAGGTGATAACTCTTTATGGGTGCAAAATTTATTAAATCGCAGTTCCGGCGACTTGAGCGTCGCCAAGAAGACTTACACTAACATCACAGATATGCAGTTACCGATCGCCGAAGCGTATTCCTTACAATCTATTAGGTGAGTATTGTCTTCTTTAACGGGATAGGCAGTTCTTACTTCTTATTCTTTCCCACTTGGAGAATAGTTCTTGATGAACGCAGGATTGAAAGTCTATGTTATAAACTAAATTAGACGCGTTTCTTTAGTATTTTAGTATATTTAGTCTTATACAGGAAAATATATTTACTTGTGAGTTGTATTTACAGCATAATTTAGAACATTATTGCAATAGTTTAGGTGAAATAGTACCAAAAGTTACTCCGCCGCCTAGAACTCAGTCGCCGCCGCCGCTGCCGCCCGCCCATATTGTGTGCTTGCCTCCACAAGTGGCTTTTGTCAACTTCACAGTCGGTCAAAAATACACGGTAGGATAATCAACCTATAAAAATAGTCCAGGACAAGCTCAAAGTACAGTAACTGGAATTTGAACACCATAACTCGGTACACATATAGTCTTCCCATTATTTTGTCGGTGAAGTCTTTTGGCTTCGGTGCATGCATTACATAACATTTAAATTGGCTCTCATATTTTTGGACCACACATATTTGCATTTAGTTTTGTTTTGTTATTATTTTTGTAGAAATTTTGTAAAATAGCATCATTTAAATATTAGTTACTTATTTTTATTTGCTTCATGCATATGTGGTGAAAGAGTGTATTTAGTGATATGTATTCCTAATTTAATAAAATCTAAGAAATTTAAAATCATCAGGAAACTTGATAGATACACGTAATTTAAGTGATAATACAATAATGTTTTCATTGAGCCCAGCTCCGCCTCTTAATACCTAATAGGAACGTTGTATTTTAACACTATGTTTTCTAGGTTCCCACATGAAGCTGAAAAAAAAATGTTTTACCTTCATATTAAAAATGAAACGTAGATAATCTAAATGTTCTTTTAAGGGAAAACTTGAGGAAAATTCATCTATTTTCTTACGTAGAAAATATTTTATATGTACTTTATATGTAAATAAGTATTAGCTTTGTAAAACTAGAAAAGTCACTTTATATTTTGATTTACGATTATTACGACACAATAACATACGCTCAAATTGTTATACATTCTCAATACTGTTGTATATTTTTTGTGTGACATTTAAAATTTACAATGACAATTCGCGGCAATACATTTAGAACCAAATGTATAAGATTTTTTCACATCGCATATACCAGGTAAGGCTGAAGAAACCTGGTGCTAAGAAACACCGCGGAATGCTTACATAAGGAAATGTTCTGTCCTTATTTGGCTAGACAATGTACAGAATATGTTAATAAATACTTTTGTTCATATTGCATTTGCAGCAATTCCTACGTTTAGTCAATACATCCAAGAAAGAAATCAGCCTATCAATACGTCCGCCATCACACCACTCCCTGAAAATAGAACTGCGGACAGGTCTGACAGTTACATCAGGAGCTGCTGCAGAATTGAACCTGCACTTCTCACCAACAAGTGTCCGCACTGTAGAGGAGAAACTCTCCGTACAAGTGTCTGTGGGGCGTTCGTTTGTGATTCCTATACAATGTTATATAGAACCACCTGTTTTAGAAAGTACGTATATTGTATTACATATTTTAATATTACACGCAACGCAACGCATATTTTAATATTACGGCTGAAATGCAACTGAAAAATCGCATAGGATTTTTGTGAAATCCTCTCTTAGAGTTTTACACTCCTAACGGAACTTACATGGAAGAGTCAGTCTTCTTAGCTCAATAATTACTGTCGTTGACTGTCAGTCAGATACAGGTGATAAGAATCCATATCTATATTATAACTCTGTTTGTCTGTCTTTTACGCAATCATGGCCAATCCGCTAATTTAATTGTTATAAAACACTCATATAGAGATACTTAAGGGTCTCGGGATGAACATAGAATACTTTTTTTTCTCATATTTGTAATATTTTCGATATATACCAATATATTAAAATACTTAATAATTAGACTTGCAATTTGTTCCGCCATATTAATAACAAACGTCGCTAAGCGACCGTTGCTAAGCAACGATTTGAAAAGTTTGTTGTTAGAAAACGTCACCCAAAATGAGCTTGCTTAACGCATCTCTCTATTGAAAACTGAAAATAATTTCATAAATATATTCAATAAATATTCGTATAGTTCAAGCGGGCGTAGCTGCTTTCGGTTCCACTAGTTATTAATAATTTATACCTATTTCATATAATACTTTTTGATATATTGTTTAACAGTCTTGATCCCAAATCCATCTTCTGATCTCCACGTAAGCAGTACCATGGAAAATGTCCAAGATGTATTAGATTTGGGAGCGAAACTTTTAGGGGATGTCCATCGATCGCTGTTACTACTTATATGCAAAGAACTACACGCTGCCTTCTTTATACTTTGTGAGGAATCGTGGCAAGATTGTGATATTGAGGTTAGAATTCTTACCCTATTGCGGCGGGGCACAAAATGAGGGTTATGTTATTATCATGTATGTATGAAGAGGCCAGTCCTGGCGCAGGGGCATAAAGTGTGTCTGTAAAATCGACTCGAGCTAAAACAACACCTCTATCTACCTCCATCTTAACCCTCCAAACTTCTCAAGTATCACATGGAGACTTCTTAAGTGCTACCTTGTATTTTTTACAAAAAAGGTTGAAAAATATTATTTTTATGCTACTTACAGATAATAAAAGATCTAAAGAACCCAACAAGGTTCGGCGTTTCCACCGACTGCTTCTACCTCTTTCCGTCCACGTGGTCTGCTACTGATAGGTCATCGTGTGTCTGCAGACAGGGTGCTACCTGCTACTGTGGTGCGGGAGGGGGCCTTCGGGGGGTAGTCTCTGCGTATCTGACAGAAGCTTGTACTAAAGTCGCAGTGTTCCGTATAATATCAACTACCGCATTAGTGCGTACTTTGCATGTAGTTGCCGATGCATTGATGTTTAATTCTGAACATGTTACTATTAAGGTGTGGTATTAAAATAATTTAGATTTGACGTTGCTTTAAATATTTTACCAGTTTTTTTCTATAATATTTTTGTGTATATGATAAATTAATATTTTTGTAATATTATGTTAACATTTCATGTACTGATTCCCTTCATACTAGGTTAGATATCTTCTAGGTTTAATACAACTACTGGTTAGAATTCTTAATCTACTTATTTTTCTAAAGAGGAGAAGATCCTAAATTTGTTAACTTAATTTTTTCTATGATTTATCAATTTTCACGGTTTGCCAATTTGGATAGCGTCGTTACCAGAATGGTTGGGAATTTAGCCTACAACCTTCGCGTTTATAGTCGCACGTTTTTGCCCCGACGGCGACGGGCTCCTGTATAAACTGAAATTTATAAATTATCAATTAATATCAATATTTTTTAAACTTAGGCTCAAGAAAAGGATTACGATATTTGCGATGAGAGCGATCCCTACTGTGAATATTACTTACACCTCGGCACTGCGTTTCCCAATCAGACCCTTTCAATGTACCTCCAGGTCTTGAACCACAGGTATGTTTTGTTTAGAATATTGCCCAAAAAAACATTTAAAATATACTTGTACTATGTAAATCATTTTTTTATGGCTTTACTCGCATTTTATAAAGCGTGCAATTTAATTCCGCTATCCAACGAAATTTGAGCGTTGCGTGGGGAACAGAGTGGCTTAACACTAGGTTCTCTCTGCCTACCATGCTGCCTCTTATACGCGAGATACAGTGTGAACCTAAAAAACATATAGGCAATTCATATTTGTATATAAGATATTCTTTCTAAAATAAGAATAAAAAAGAACATAAATATACGAAATATGAATTGGTATTAGATGTTAATCTCGGAACATGATTTATAGTCACGAAAGTTACATACTGTCTACATATTTTATGAGGCTTACGTTATTACATAGACGCCTTAGTGGCGCTGTTGGAACAACGTCTGGTTAATGTAATCTACTGAGATGACTATAGGTTCAAATTTCAATTAATAAGTTTTACATGTAACAAACTTGTAACTGATCGCTTTCTGTACACGAAAAACATATACAATATTTGTCAACCTTAAAAATACATCAATTCTTATATTTAAGGTTGAAAAATATTTTTAATATATTAAAACCTGGCTTTAAGACGCTCCGTTCCCCACTTTACGACGAATTTTTGAGCATTTTGCCTTGTTTCCTGAGGGGGCAGATGAAACTACTAAATAATTCATTGACCCAAATGAGAATCCAACCCAAAACCGTAGGTTTTCAGTCACACGATAGTTCCAGTATCTAATATTAATGTTATTAATTTATAATTATTTCTCATTAGCCCTTTGACATACAACTACTGTTGGCGAACGCGAGCGTGGGGTGAAAATTCAAGTACTGGCAATTTTATCAATAAGGTCTATATTTTTATATTCCTATATATGTACAATTTAAAAGTAGGGAACGGAGTGTTTAACCACTAGGCTGTATCTGCCTACCCTGCTGTGTGCGGGATACAGCGCGAAGCTGAAAAAGAAAAAAAAAGCTTTTTTCCTGCTGTTTCTTCCCTGTGGTATTTACATAATATTTCGTAGCTAGAACACTTACAAGACGAATTACCAGTGTGGGTGAGAGAGACGGAGGGCGTGTTTAGACCGCGCTCTACTTACCTGCAAAATGTTGAAGCAGATTCTGGATTTGAACTTGGGACTCAACGCGCTGTTGTGATGTAAGTTTTTATTTGTAATATGAGTAGGTTTGATTCAATTTAGAGAATAAGACACGAATTTAATGACATGAACTACTTGCATCAAAAAATAACCTCAACCCAACTCCTCACTTTGTCCACCAGAACAAAAAAATTAAAACAACTATTTCCCTTACGAAAAATTATTTAAGGTGTTTACGTTAGTTATGTAAGGTCACTCCACAACCATTTTATTATATTTCATAAACATGTATGAATTAGTTTTACGCTGTATCCCGCACATGTCAGAGTAGGCAGAGGGAACCTGGGAAGCTAGTGTTAAGATACTCCGTTCTTGAGGCAATGCGTGATTGTGCCACTGTGTCTTACCATCTTGTATGAATTAATTACAATTAAATACTTAATTCAATGCGAAATTCAAATAGGTTGATACTTAAAGACATCCCGGAGGAGAGCCTCCCAAACGATCATGACTTTGTAATTGTAGACACTAGGACTGTGAATGAAGAAGCTATTCCTGGAGTAACTAAGGTAATGGTATTCGAAATGATAATTAGTAAAATATTTATTAATTGAACTATTCTGAAAATGTAGCCAGGACGTGAATTGTGGAAAGCCTTAAACAGTAAACCACTCGAATAAATAAAATAAATCAGCTTCACGCTGTATCCCGCACACAGCAGGGTAGGCAGAGGGATCCTTACGTTAAGACACTTCGTTCTCCATTTTCCGACAAATTCTGGAGGCACTGCATGTTGAGTGGCAGAACTTAACGTCACGTTTAGAATTGACACCAGAGCGAAGAAATGAATATGTAAATTTGAATAAAAATTTCATTTCCTCGAGGGGGGTCGAATCCACCACCAGTTCCACGTCTCGCAGTAAAAAAGAGCGATTTATTTATTTGCTTTACATCTTATACTCAGATAAATTGAAAATAAATGAATTGAATGGAAGCGATATTGATAAAGTTCTTGCCTTTTCTTGTAACAGAGTTGGTCACGTGAGGTGTGCTCATTGGTATACGCTCAAGTAGAGGTGAGATGGGAGGTGGTGCCTATACAATTCATTCTGGACCCGCCGCTTGTAAGACTTACTTGTTTGAGAAGGTAAGATATCATTTTAATGGTACAGTGGGTTAGGATATTTTTTTAGCTTAAAGCTATATCCCGCATATAGTTGGGTAGATAGAGATTACCAACAGTTGATACACTTCATTCCTCACTTTCCGCCTAATTTTTAAAATATTGTGTATTGCGTGGCTAAGCTTTGTCTTGTTATTAGAGCGAGAATATAAAAATAACTCATTTCTCCGAGTGGGAATCGAACTTACATTCATAGTTACAGTTAGTATTTGACAGGGAACAACCCTGTGCCATTTCACCACGACTGCTTAAAATATCCAAAATTAATTCTAGCACTATAAATATTTCTATTTTTGTTTATTTTTTAGTGTAAAACAACTGAGTATACCGTTGAGAGTGACTCAACTTTACGGTGTTCAACCTATAGAGACGAAATTTGACTCCACTGGTGAAATACTGCTTTTGGACCCAAAGAGCGCGGTCACTGTAATTTTTATCCTACCTTTGAAACAAGTCAGTGACACACAAACTGACGTTATAACGTAAGTGAACACACTCGATATTAAGAGTATAAGATGTAAACAACGTGTATATTATAAGCAATATAACTTGCGAGTCTTCTGTTGAAATTCGTTTTAGTCTTACTATTATAAAAATATTGTATAGGAAAAAACGTAATATATTCGTATATTAAAAACTACTGAATCGATTTTGATAAAACTTGAGCTAACCCCTAAGTTAGAATATATTACATTTAAATCAGTTTTTGAGAAATTTGTATATTTATGTATGTATCTACAGTGTACATACATACATAAATATGTATGTCAAGTACATGCCAAACTGAACACCTTCTTTTTTGGAATCGGTTAAATATAAAACTTATATTTCACCAGGCTTACCTCAATAGATGGTGAATGGTCATCCTCCTGTATTATAGAGTATAACTATACTACGCGATGCCTCGCATTAGACCCCGCTATGAAGTACTTGAACACGCGCAGTCCTAGTGCCGCTGTATGCATGAAGTTAGATTTGCGTAATAATACTTATCAAAATGTATGTTGATTAGAGATTTTGTTTTATTTTTTAAGTTTTAAACTGATATATATAGAAAAATTATATTAAACTTAGTGGGACTCGAACCTATGCCTCGGAAAAGGTTCTAACGTTCTCACAGCTAAACCATACGTTCTTATCAAATTACATTGCGTTTTGTTTCACGCGTGTTACCAATTCTTCTAATTTTTGCCAATTTCCTTTAAATTTTTGAGATATGCTGGGTTGAGTGGCGTAATTCAACGCCGCGCTTTCTCTTGTTACCGGGGCATGTGAAATAAAATTGTAATTTATCCCCGTCAGTGGGAATTGAACATGTACATTTGTGCCACTGCGTCACTACGGCTTCCAATTATTATTATAAAACCCACATTTCTCATCATATACTATTGTTATTTATAGGCATTTTATTTTTACCAATATTTATACTAACATTAGCTGAACTGGCGCGCTGTCTGCTATTCTTCTGAACCCGCACCAATATGCTCAGAGTTCTGTGCTACTGTCGCTCAGAACGTATGTCGATGTCCTCTATTGAAGCCTTCAAGTGGTAACATTGCACATGAAGACAATGTACTGTTACAATATTGCATCACTACTCCTGAGGTTAGTTAGTTTGTGCTTAGTTTAAATTGTCTAGGAATGGTCAATTTTAGACAATCACAAGTGTGTGATTTATAACGCGACTAATTGTGGGTTCGACCCCATTCAAGGAAATGAAATAATTATTAAAATTTAGTTGAGTTCCGTCACTCAACACGCGATGCCTCCAGTATTCAGCGGCAAATGGGGAACGGAGTGTCTTGAGTTCCCTCCGCCCAAAGTTCCTGGTTTTTTTATAAAGCTATATTATAAATTTAAGCATTCCCTAAGATACCTACTAAATATAAACTTATGGAACTTGTGTGACATGTAGCAGGTCTCCTCACCAGGGAGTGCTAAATTTTTCTTCTCTTGCTTTTTACCAGGTGGAAGGGTGCTATGCTACTATTATTCAAGTGAAAGCAGAAGATGGGCAACCAGCAAGTAGCGCCGCTCTCGTTGTCTATAGAGTTATGGCGCCAAATCTTGTATTACGTATACAGCCTTGTCAAGGAGATTGTAAGGATTAAATATTTTTTACGTGACGCTTTATGCGGGATACAGCGTAGAGCTACAAAAAACTTTTTCATATATATACTAGGTTCAGTATGCGTCCTAGACTCGGGTATAACACAAGGCGTATACAAAGGCACTGCGGTACTGCGCCCGAAGACCCTGCGTCGCGGTGAGCGCGTCTGCTGTAGACTGCACGTGTGGAATACCACACCTATAGGAACGAGGATAATGTGGGAAGAAGCAGGTAAGTTCCTTTTTCAGAGTCAAGCTATATCCCACAGGGTAGAAAGACTAAATTTGGAAACCTATTGTTAAAGACAATCCAGTCCATTAAAACATTTACTGTACCTACTTACCACCGAATTTTCGGGGAATTCCGCGTTGAGTAGTGGAACTCAAAGCCACGTTTTGACTACTTACTAGAGCGAGTTCCCCATTACTAAATATAAACACCCATTACTAAATATTTCGTTCCTGGAGTGGAAATCGAATTCACAACTTGTCGCGTTTACGATTTATAAAAGGTAAAAAGGACATTAAACTATTTATTTATTTACTTTGCAGAAGATAATGATGTTGTATTTGTTAAATTTCATCCGAATGAGTTTCAACTTGACGGTTATTCCAACGCTAATATTACGGTATGGTTTTATGATAAATATATATTTTTTCTATTAAAAAGAAATTATATAAAATATTGTTTTTTATGCTTCTACGGATATTTTGTGAGCATACACATCATTCTAATAATCGCATTAGGTTTTATTTTAATGCACTGTGGTATTCTGGTGTGTCAAGTGGCGTTGGGGACCGCCACCCAACACGCCACGTCTGGAACGGCGGGAGGGGAGGGGAGGATGGATGGAAGAAAAGATGAATGAATAGAGACTGTAGCGTTTGGCGCTCCTTTCTCTCTGACTATCCTGCTAGGGATAAAGCGTGAAGCTACGTATGTATATACTGTGGTATTCCTTAGTGGTCATCCTGACGTAGTTATATAGTCTGACGGTAAACACGCCAGTTGTAGGTTTTAATTCCCACTAGGGGAAATTATTATTTTTCACTCCCTCGCTCTAACAATAGGCAAATCACAAGTATGTTCCGTCATAAATTACGCAATGTCATGAAAATTGCGCTGAAAGTGGAGAACGGAGTGTCTTTACAATAAATTTGGTTCTCACTCTACCGACCGCACTATATGTAGGTACAGAGTGACGGTAAAAAAATCTAATATATATTATCTAATCCAGGTGGTTTTGGAAGCGCGGAGAGTATGTAACCGTCAGTTGATAGTACGTCGAGCTCTTGTAGCGCACTCGCAGCCAATATACTTGCTCATTGATACTGCTATTACTGTATGTATTATACCTTTTTTGTATACTTTGATGTCACTGTAGTTTAACGGAGTGACTGGACACTAGTGTCTTGTCGCTTATCACCCAATTCAGAACAAAGCCTGAAGATCGAACAGTGTGGCTTAACACGCTATAGTTGTGGGTCCAATCGACACGTGTGAATATTTATATTTAATTTAGTTTTTATTTCTCTTATTTAAGCAAAGCCAGCCATTTTCTTCTTTCCTTTTCACTAGCCTCGTTGTCTCTGCTTTATTATTAAAAAAGCCTAAATTATTTAAACATTTGATTTTAAAATATGTTAACATTAAAAGCTTTTTTTTAAAATTATGATTCCATTACTATAAGCTATATCATATTTGGTATTTTTATAGGGTGTAGAAGTTGTTGTAGAGTTTCCTCTCGGCGGTGATGAACGAACGGATTCGTTTGTGACTATGAAATTGATGCAAGTAAGTGAGTATTAATATACTTAAAGAAAAAAAATGAAACGAGACATTAATAGAAAGTAGGAATAATAAAAGAAATTAACTCATACTAAATTAATCATACTTAAACACATATTACTTCCTATGATAATCCATTTATAGTAGGAAGGCTAAAACCTTACTATATATACAAGTCGTATATCAAACATTTTTTTTTTTCAATTTAAACTACATAGTAGTTCCTGAGATGAGTGCGTTTAACCAAACCAAGTCGTCAGATTTTTTATTTTAATATAAAAGTATAGATGAATGAAATATTTTCAAAACAATTTCCATGTCTAACGGTTCAATGCTCGTAATTCACAAAGGCTAGACATGTTTATTTATTCAATTTTAGGCTTAGGTTACAACCGTCTAGTCCTCCTACTAAGTCCCTTTATATGAATGTCTAATAAATTCTTTAGATGGGATTTACATTAACTAAAACGATAATGTTTGTTTGTATTTTGGTAATTTCCAAATCTCTATAATCTTTATAGGTGTTGCCTATACGCTTAGAACGTATAAATTTCTAATATGCTTTCCTTGGAAAGTGGAAGCGCCGAGAGTAGTAATTTCCTAAGAAATTTTGATATTAATATGCGAACTGAAAAAAAGGTTGAAACCCTGGAAACAAACTTGCGGTGATTAATTTGAATTTGTTATGAATCAATGAAAATTATAGTTTATCGGGTAAAAATTAAAATCAGCGTCACGCTGTATCCCGCACACAGCAGGGTAGGTAGAAAGAACATACTAAGTACTAAGACACTCCTTTTCCCACTTCCCACCGAATTCTGGAGGCATTGCATGTTGAGTGGCGGAAGTGGCGGATATAAGGCCTAAAACGTTTATTATATATTTTTTATTTATTCTTTTACATAAAAATTGTGCCGAATTAATTTAATTAAGAATATTAAGAATATTGTAAAGCATTCTCACAACTAACAGACCTAATATTTGAGTTTCTTCTAACAAACAAAAGGCTTAGAAAAACAAATAAAAAAATCTTTAATTATATCCTCCCTGTTAGTTTTCTTACTAAAAACAACAAAAAAACTGAGTATAAATAAGCACAATCTCTAGTGTATACAATTCTTTATTAAACCTACGTACATTAACAAACACACTAGATAAGGTTTCAGAGCGAACAATTGAAATCCGATTCAAATAGTCTCAAAGGTAGTAATCAACGAGCTTTTGTTTTGTTAATACTAAACGCCACAAGCTTAAAGTAAACCTATTGTTTATATAAAGTAAATTAATTTAGATTTAAAATTACTCTTTCAACGTTGCTCAGTGGCACATTCCTTTTTGAAGTCTGTTTCAATGTAGACGGAGTGTTTTAACACAATGCTTTCTCTTTCTTTGATTGTTAATCCTAATCAACTTTAATTATATACAGTCGGGGTTTTTGTTTTTTTTTTTAATATTTTTTATTTTTGTTGGGATTCATTAGGAATAATCCTAGGGCATGTAAATATTTGGTCTATTTTTCGCTTTCCCGGTCATGTCCCATTGGAATTCCGCCGGTTTCAGAAAGTAAAAGAGCAAAGTCTATATTTTTTAACTTTCTCATTGTAATATTTTTATTAGTATTACAGCAATGATTATCATCATATACATTTTTGAAATCCTCGTCCTCGAATCCTCTAGTCTGGAGATATGAGGTAATAAAGAATATTACATACATACATACAAGATATGCGTGAAAAACATAACTCTTCCTTATCAGTCGGGAATAAAATAAAGAAACATTTTGTATTTCTTCACACTTTTTATTGGTATGAAAATTTATAAATATAGGTTTACACTCTATGCGACGTTATAAGGCGTAAAGTGAAAAACTAAAGGTTTAATACTAGTAAGTCGTTCTGTTTTGTTCTGTTCTTTCTAATATGGCGTTCCGAGCGTGCCAGTTGAGCACAAAATCACTTCGCCAGTGTCACGTTGAATGGAGAACTCACGAAAGAGGTTGTACGGTAAAAAAAGAGAAATAATATTACACAACAGAAAAATGCATGTTTTTAAGAGTGGTCCAGTTAAAATACTGCCTTCACCTATAACAATACAAAAAAAATATATACAATATATAAACAAGAGGGTTAGTAATCTAAATCTAAACTAAAATCTATACTATTATTTTACAAAAATGTTAGTTTACAGTTTAATTTTGTTATTCTTAATATATTTACATAAAAATTTACATAACGGACTAAACACAAACATTAACAAACACTGAACATTAAGGGGGCGGGGAACTTTATAAGGAAGGATGTCATATAAGGGACGGGTCAATTTAGGACAAGAGAAAAGGATGTGAGAAGGAGAACCGTCGTCGAGGCCACATTCACACAGAGAGTGATCCCTGACCCTGATCTTAGCCAGATGAACAGGCGTACATGCATGCCCAAAACGCAAGCGACAAATTGTCGATATAATTCTCCGTTCAGTAAATTTTTGAGAAAAAAACCAAGGTCGCTTTGGGATAGAAGGTTGGATAGAAGCGTAGTACTTACCTTTTAGAGACTTTGATCTTTCCCAGAATTTACTCCAGGATTCGTCGAGATGAGTGGATGCAAGGGACAATAAATCTTGGGCCGAATTAGAGAAATGATCTAAAGTGCCACACTGTGTAGCTAACTTAGCGCAGGAGTCTGCCGATTCATTCCCACTAATTCCAGAATGCCCTGGAATCCAAACTAAAGTAATATCCAAACCCTTTAGATAACATGAGTACAATTCTTCACGAATCCTTAAAACAATTGAAGATCTTAATTTACTATGAAATGGGTTACCCCTTAACGCCATTAAGCAGCTTAGCGAGTCAGTAAAAATAACCGTCTGCTAGTAAGTCGTTCCCACCTTGTAAAGTAGAAGGTAAATCAAACAAACTTACACTTTTTTTCAGAAAGAAGATACTAGAGAAATACCTCCTGAAGATATGGCAGCAAGTATAAATGATATTTTTGAAAAAGAAGATTACAAAAGGATACTACAAAAACGTAAGTAAATTATAATTTTTCTCATCTTATATTTATGTATGTGAATCTAGTACGCTAACGCGACAGGTAGTGGATTCCAATCTTACTTGAGAAAATGAAATATTTATTATTTTTATTTCCTAGCTTTGGTAACGAAGCATGGGTAAACATAACGGAGTGTCTTAACACTAGGTTCTCTGAAATTTAAATATCTTAACAATATGCTATAAAATATTTTCTTACAATGAATTAAATTTAGTATAATTGAATATTTTCAAAGCGATTCATCAGTGGTTGAGGTACTTTGTTTCAAGGCGGTTTGAAAGAGAATCCGACCAAAGTCAACGGATTTTATCGACAGCTAACGTATTTATTGCCTTTAATTTAAAGAAGTCTGGGATCGTGTGAACAATTTATTTGTAAAAGTTGGGAACACGTAAAGTTAAAACAAAATAAGTACTCACATATAACCTCTATTTATTTTCGCTTTATTAAAGCAATAATTATTGTTTTAGAGAATATCTGCGAATGTAAAAAGAAAATTGTATACATCCCTCCTGTGAAGAGACCTGAACCTCCACGAGGACCTGATGATTATCCGCCGGTTGAAATAGGTATGTATCATATAATTATACTACTTAGAACTGAGCAGTCTCGTGACGAAGAGGCATTTTTAACGTGACTTTATGATGACAATTGTGGGTTCGACTCCAGCTCATGAGAATGAAAAATAATTAGCTAATTTTTTTTTTAGGGTAGGCAGAGGGAAATTCGGATACTAATGTTACGATACTCCGTTCCCATTAAGATACGTCTTTCTTACCGCACTTTCCGCCATAAACTAGAGGTATTGCATGTTGAGTGCCGGAACTCTACGCCGTGCTTTGCTTTGTTACCAGAGCGATAAATTAAAATATAGTATTATTATTAGTAGTGTTTCATATATCGGGAATATGGGAATCGAACTTACGCCATAACAGGCCTTGATCTACCGTATCTTTTTAACCGTCATAGATACTTTACAGAAACGGATTTTTTTTATAACATACAGGGTTTAGTTACGCCGATTAACACAAAAACATATGTTACAGTGGATACGCCTCCTCTCACGTGCGTGTGTCGTTGTACCACCTGCAGAAAACCAATACTACCAGAACAAACAGAGCCTTACTGTTTACAGTTCAAACAAGTACCTAAAAATACTGGTAAATGTAGTTTTTTTTTTTAAATTGCATTTTACTATTTCGTATCACTTGTTAGTACAGCGTCTGCCAGCAAATGCAACGACTGTGGGGTTCGATTCTCATTTAGGGGTATATTTAATAATAATTACTGTTGGTAATATACCGCGTGTTGGCTGTAACGCGATCAACGGTTGTCTATGAGTAGATAACCTCAGTACCTATCCGTTTTACCCCCATATTTGTTGAGCTTTCAGTTGTTCAACAGATATGTGAAAATTTGCAATTTTTTGGAACAAGTGGGAAAATTATATATTATATAATATTATACATAAATTTTATAATTAAATTATGTATAATTCCGTATTCCTGCATAATGTATAGTCGAATAAATATTATGCAGGTTATTAATAATATGGCCTCCGTTGTGATCCCAAAAAATATATGTAAAATCGGCGGGAAAATTTTGCATGAAAGCTTTAATTCTCCTAATTTCCATAATATTGTTTAGATTGTCCTCTAAAGGCCCTAAACGGCCCTAAAAATTGTAGGAAAAAGTCGTATTTACATTAGGATGAAGCAAGAGCCCTCTGTGAATTATGAAGAGTTAGGTAGCGACTAAACCAATATTTCTGTTATAATTTCCTCAATTTAGTTACAACTTTTTTATAATAAAAAATATTATTTTTCTAATTTTTCGCTTTGGCAACGAGGCAAATGGAAGCGCTAAGATCCGCCACACGCAATTTCTCGCGGAAAGTGGAGAACAAAAGTGTCTCTATGGGAATGTAATATCGTAACATTAGGATTACAGGCACCCTCTGCCTACCCTGCTAGCTTTTTTTATTTAATTTATTGCTTTTTTTATTTTTTAGTTTTACAAAAAATTACATTTTCATGATTTATGTTCCAGTGTGTTCACGTATTGTGATACTCCGTAACGAAGGAGGAATAGCCGCGCGGTGGCGTACCGCGGTCAGGCACTGGCCCGAGAAAACTTCTAAAGGTAAATAACCTTATTTTTTTTATATTATGATACATTTAAGTTATTAACGCCATTGTGGCACAGTGACTCATTGTCTGGTTGTAAGCTAGTTGTGATTTCGATCCCAAACGGGGGAAAAAAATCCTTTCATCTCCTCACTTTGGTAACAAGACAAGGCTTTAATATAATAATATGTATAATATAATACACATATTATATATTTTTATAATTAAATATAATTTATTATAATTAAATTAACACATTAGTCTAATAGAGTGTAGATGAATATTTTACTAGTATTTGATTAAAACTGCTACTGTTTTTTAAAATATGTCTTTATTTCTTCTATATAGGTAAAAAGATTAGAAACTCTTCATTTACTTTATACTTTCCGATAATATTTACATGTTCAATAAAATATATCAAAATTCAACGTGAAACGTGACTTTATTAAGAAATTTGCATTATTCATTCACTCTTATAGCTTGTACGTATATAAAAATTTGTTAGTATAAATAATAAGAAATCTAAAAGTTTAATGCCGACATTTTAAGTATAAAAAAATCCTTCTTATATTAAAAAAATGTTTTCTTAGTCTTTTATATAAGATTAGATATTAGATTCTATAGTTTTAAATATAATTCCTTTAAAATAGAAAATGAGAACGAACTGTTAACGCTTGCTTAAATTAAGGCTTAAAAAAATTGTAACATAATATTCAAAATATAATATTATTAAAAGATATTTTTATCTTCACACTGCATCCCACATATGATAGAACAGGCATAGGGGACCGGGGAACCTCTAAGACACCCTGTTCCTATCTACAGGTGGAGAACAGAAGTATGTTCATAGAAACGGAAGTAAAGTTAAAGGAGTGTCTCAACACGGGGTTCCCAGGTCCCCTTTGCCTACCCTGGGCATGTTTCTGTTTATAAAGATAAAACAATCCCTAAAACATGGAAAATTCTTAAACCGTCGTTACTTACAATCTTACATCGATAAATCAAAACCAACGATTTCTAACATTAATAACGGGCATTAACGCTATGCTATAAATCTTTCGATATGAGGAAGGTGGAACGATCCATTATTTCTTGTACAGGAAGCAATACGAACAACCAATTAGGGGAATGATATCTACGTAACAAAATGCTGACATTATTAGATTAAAAAAACTACTTCACCTTTTACCGTATGGCAAGATAGGCAGAGGTGTCAAGACACTCCGTTCCTCACGTTTTCCCAATTTTCAAGACTACGTGTTGTGTGGCGGAACTATTAAGTTCCACCATCAGTTCAGCAATATTGGTTGTTACTTACTATAGCGAGGAATTGATAATAATTCATCCCCTAAATGGTAACTACTACTAGCAAAAATCTTCTCAAAAAAATTACCAATATAAAATGTGAATTACACACGATATGGCAAATGCTCAATGAATTATTCAGGTCAAAGAACACGCAAAGTTTTAACAACATAATATATATATATATATGTGTAAGTTAGTATAACATGTATGTACGTACATATGTTCGTAAAAGTCGTCTCGCGTTGTCACTTAGCCTTCACCGAAAGGAAGTCCCTTATTTTCTTCGTACCCTGTGATCTTAGCTTTTGTATGTTGAAGTTTAGAAGTTCTTTTATTCTATGGCGTATTGTTAGTGTGGAACGGGAAGTAGGGAACTGAGTCTCGTAACGCTAGGTTCCCTCTGCCTACCCTGCTGTGTGCGGGATACAGCGTGAGGTAAAATTGATTTAGTTGTATTTTTTTAGTATTGTTGGCTTATTTTGATTTTCTAAGCGATGGATTTTTTGAGTGTCTAGTATTTCGATTGGAGGTTTGAAAAGTTTCGTTTGTACAAGTGTAAGCTTAAAGTTTAGTTTTAAAATTTTAAAAATTACTACTTGTCTTAAAAGTTGGATAATTGATATTGTTTATTTTCTCTTTTCTTGACTTTGTGATACTACGCGAAATTTCTTATGAAAATATGTTTTTATTTTTTTATATATTCAAGTAGAAAATAAGACTGTCCTGGCGTGGTAGCACAGTGTGTGGAATGTAAATGCGATGATTGTAGGTTCGATTCCCACTAGAAGACTGATTTAGTATTTTCTTATTCTCTCTCTGGTAACAAGTCACAGTGTGGCGTCTGGCGGAACTTAACGTCGCACTTTACCTCGTCACCAGAGCGAGTAAATTAAAATATTAATGATTTAATTTCTCAGAATCGACATCTAACCCGTAAACCGTCATGTATATGACCTTTGCAAATAACTTGGCTTATAAGACTTAACTTAGTCATTTTATTATCTAAGATCCGGAGATACTCTCTTACTCTTACTCTTGGTTTTATAATAATTATGAAGTTTGGCACGTAATGCGAGCTTACCGTATAAAAAAAATCTGTAAATCTTAAAATGTAAAGATATTTCATACAAAAGAGTCCATGCACAAAAACAATATATATAAATAGTAGAGTGAGAAAATTATAATTTAAAAATACTTTACATTGCTAATATATACTGTACTATGTAGAATATATATGTATAAAGGATTTAGAAAGCTCGGTAAGTCGCATATGGCTCTCCCTATATTGCCTTGTCACGCTATACGGTTAGTTCCAATCAAATATGTAAGAGAACTATACGAACCAATTCTCCTACGAAAATTGCGTCGAGCCGTTACGTGAATAAATTATTCTTTTGTTCTTTGTTTCCGATGTGTGGGAACGGAGTATTTTAACACTAGGCTTTCTCTGCCTACCCTGCTATAAACGGGATACAGCAAAAATATTAACACGCACGCACAGCCGTAACCGCTGTGCGTAGAAACGTGAAATTTGGACAGATGTTTACGATTCTAATCTGGGATTTGAAAAATTTTAACCGTAAAGGGGTGACATAGGAGTTGAAAGTATGTGTGTGTATGGAAAAAAATTTAAATTGGACCGATTTTTATATAATTTGAAATTTAGATTTTTAAAAGTATTTAATTAAACACGTATTTCATCGTTTTCTAGAAGTCTCCCCCTAAGGATGCCAATAAGGGTTTGAAAGTTTGTATAGATTATTTAAAAATCGGTACCAAATTTTATAACATTTGAAATTTACAGTCTTAACAGTATTTAATTGAACACATGTTACATAGTTTTCTAGAATTTTTCCCCTAAGGGAGCAAATAAAGGAAACAAAGTTTGTATGGAAAAATCTTTAAATCGCCACCGATTTTTATAAAATTTGAAATTTAGACTCTTAAAAATATTTCATTGAACACATGTTTCATGGTTTATTAGAATTCACCTCTAAATTAGCAAGCGAAGCTGCGCGCGTCCGCTAGTATATTTATAAACTTTCTCAATTTAAATAATATAAGTTGTTATTTCTTGTTATAGTTCCATGGTCACGTCCTCCAGGAGTGTCCCTACAGTGCACTCCCGCTACAGGAACTCTGAAAAAAGACAGCGTTGATGAAATTAACATATCCTTTCGTGCTGACACTTGGGGCGTTTATTACGATCAAATACTTATACAAGTATGTGTAATATTTATTTATTTTTATTATATTATGATGAATTTGTATAAAACGAAAAGTTACTTATTTTTGTTTCTGTAGAATTTTCGTTCATACATAATAAAAAAATTAAGATCGCTTACTCAATTCCGGCAATTCTATAAAATCCTACGTTGTTTCTATAACAAACCTCACCTTGTCAGAATTTTTCTTTGAAAATATGTCACAACTCTCGACACTCGAGTAAATGAGATATACCTGCCTTGATGCCTTATATATCTCAATTTATGTCAATCAGTTTATATCAGTCCGTTCCGAGTTCCGTTACCGAATATTATTTCTATTTAATGAAGATTTCCTTTTTCGCTGATATCTCCATAATTCTTTTTCGCTGATATTAGTCAGATCAAAAGTAAAGTATACGTATTCTGTTTATCTTGTTCAATGTTTTCAAACAGAAAGGTTTCTTTTTATCGAATTAGAATATTATTTTATTTGTCTTTTTTTATTATACAAATACAAAAATAATTTTATTGCTTTTAGAAAGCCGATTTCACTGCTTATTTAAGAATAGATTAAAAATACAGCATTTAGGTCTGCAGAATAATGTAGAATTTAATGAATTTTGAGTACATCAACGATTCATATTCGTTTCAATTCCCTCTCTGATATTGACACTTGAAAAGTTGGCACTATTCTGAAGCTTGAACTTCAATGTTTAAATACTATTTTAATTACAAAGATATTTATAATAAAATATATATACTGTTATGTACCTATGTATTTTATTTGAATCAAAACAGTTGTGTGTCCATATTAAGTAGACTCTCCAACTCTGTCACGCATTAGCATAAATAGAATTAACATGGACAAATAACATTATCCCCTATCTTTTCAATAGAATAATTTTGCTTAAAACATCAAATTAGGTATAATATATTCAACATTATTGAATATACGAAGTTAATGGTAATCATAAATTGTTTAGAAGGAATTTTCGGAATTACTAATATATTTTCGTAATCATTTGGCAAACATCTACGGAAAGCGATTTCAGGGAAAACTGGCTCTAACACAAGACAAAGGTAATCGAGCTAAATAAAAGAAGGGTAGTAGAATAAGACAGATTCTAATATTTGAAAGAAGTAAAGAAAGGAAGGACAGAATCCAAGAAGATCAGCGTAAACGGAAAAGACGTGAACAATGAAATGGTATATCTTGGTAATGTTTTATAGGGATAGTACGATGGATATATTATATTATATAATATCAGAGGTTGGCGGCAAGCGGATGGGCCTGAAAAGCTGAGGATCGAGTGTGGTGGCGAGAATTGGGGAATGCCTATGTCCAGCAGTGGACAAAAGATGGCTGTTGATGATGATGATGAATATCAGATGGCAAAAGCAGACGAGTGTTGCAAAAGAGTTTTACTCTACTACTATTTTATTTTTATTGCTTTTTTGCAGATAGAACGTTTAGTACCTATAGTTCTGGACGTATGGGTGGAGGTGATTGGGGTGCCGTTGCAATTTGCGTTACGACCATCCGACCATGACGATATGCCACCAGTTTTATGGTATATTTTTATATGATTTTTTGTTGCTTTACGCTGTATGACAGAGAGAGCATAGTGTTAAGGCACTCAATTCTCCAATCTTCTCATCGAATGTATATTATTTACGCTGTACCGCTGCGGAAGACGGCCTTATGGTATGACTTTAGTATGAGAAAAACGAAACGTTAATTTAAGAGTTCTGCTTGACACATGGCACATTCTAATTGCCCAAGATAATTCTGACGCTGATACAGTGGGTTATGTAAAACAGTTTTATTGACAGTTTTTTGTAATTATCTGAAACAAAGGTCATATTTTAATTGGAACCTGTAGTTTCTGAGGTTAGCGCGCTCAAAGAATAAAATTCTTAATCTTAGCTATGTAAGTAATATATAAATATATGGTGCAGGATGACCAATTCTGATCCTGAGCGCGTCGTCCGCTTTACGAACACGTCACAAGCCGATCTGCTCATTTATCCATACGTTTTAAAGGACCATGGTACATATTCCTTCTTATTTAAAATTAAAACGTAAATTATATATAAAATTGAATCAGCTCCACGCTGTACTCTCCGTGTAGAAGGTAAAGCAGAAGGAGCCTAGTGTTAAGACATTCCACTTCCCGCTTTTCGCCGAATTCTAGAGGCATTGTGTGTTGAGTGGCAGAACTCAATGCCGTTTTTGCCTAGGCACCAGAGCGAAGAAATGGAAATATAAATGTAGATAAATATTTTACTTCCTCGAGCGGGAATCGAACCCACCGCTGTCGCGTTACAGTCACACCCTTGTACCGCTGCGTCACGACGACCTCAATTACTTAATATATTTACACTAGTGGACCCGAACGCGGCTACGCCCGCTTGAACTGTACAAATATTTATTAAATATATTTATGAAATTATTTTCAATTTTCAATAGTTTGGGTGACTTTTTCTAACAACAAACTTTGCAAATCGTTGCTCAGCAACGGTCGGTTGTTATTAACATGGCGGAATAAATTGTATGTCAAATTAATAATTATTTTAATATATTGGTATATATCGAAAATAATACAAATATGAGAAAAAAAACTATCCTATGTTCATACCGAGACCCTCAAGTATTTTATCACAATTAAATTAGCGGTTTGGCCCTGATTGCGTAAAAGACAGATAGACAGACAGAGTTACTTTCGTAACTTCAACTGTTCAACCAAATCAGCCTATTCGTATCCACTACTAAGGTGCTTGCCAAACCTAACTAAATTCTTTGACCAGATGTTTCTACCAATCCGAATAATTTGCGCTAGGTATACATATATATACACGAACAAATTCGAGAGCAGTGCCGTCCACGTATATCGGACCTGGTATTACATAGACCAATTGAAGCTAATAAAATTTGTCACTTAAAAGGGATTTAAAGCTACAACAATTATTTTATTTTATGAGGGATATTTGTATATTTGATTGGTGTTTTTTTTTTTCAAAACAGAATACGTTCAAGAATCTCTGCCTTTCCGTCTCTACATACGTCTCTATGACGTGCTTCCGCCCACTTGTCCTTGTGTCACTGCTTTTAATGGTAAGCTATAGAAGAATAGAAATATTATAGTAGCTTTTAATTCTGGAATTAATGTCACCATTTTTCATTTTCTATTTCCTTTTCAACCTGTTTCAAAAAAGGTTTCAGTTTTATACGTTTTAGGTTTTTGAATATGTGCTTTAAGCTTCGTAAGTTAAAGTTGTTTGTATGTTTATATTATTTAAAAATAATGTCGAGATGATAATTGAAATCAAATATATTTAAATTTTGGCAGCAGTTCACTTTTTATCAAAATCGGTTTAGTAGATTTTGTGTAATATAGCTAAAATAAATTAAAAGAAATGTATTACATTACTTAGTAAATAATTTGCTAATATCAATCATAATGTAATATGTTAGTAATTAGTTATAAGTAAGTAATTTCTGTAATTGATTCTATATCGATAGAAATATAATGAAACTTGTTAGTTGTAAAGTAAAAGTAATTAATGTTCTCAAAGACGTTACACGCTTTGTTTACTTGTGTAGTTAGTACACTTATAGTATGGGGAAAGTATATATGTATGTAGCTTCACGCTGTACCCCGCACACGGCAGGGTAGGCAGAGGGAACCTAGTGTTAAGACACTCCGTTCCCTACTTTCTGCCGAATTCTGGAACTATTGCGTGTTGAGAGGGAGAACTCAACGCCGGTGAATATATATATTCAAAAAAAAAACATATAAATTATCCCGAATACCAAAAGTCTTATAACTATCTAATATTAACATTGTCTTATAACTATGACTGTATACAATATTTAAATTTTGAAATGCTAGACGGGATATACTTTTTTAAGTTTCACGATGCATCTCGCAGCAGCATAGCACGGTAGGCAGATGGAACCTGGAAACCTACCTACCTGAAACCTACCTAACCTGGACACTTTCCGCCAATTTTTAGGACATTGCGTGTTGAGAAGCGGAACTCAACGCTGTGCTTGCAAAATCACTATTAACAAAGCAAAATCGTTAACATTAAAAATAATTAATGATAGACTCGATAGGTGTGGGTTCGGTTCCCACTCGGAGGAATGCAATATTCTCATTTCATGGGAGTAGTAAGACAAGAAACGTAGCGCAGAGACTCGATTTTAGACTGATAATTTGCAACAGAGTACTCTTTACCTATATAATATGCAGGATAAACGTAAAAATAAAAGTAAAGGTTACAATTATTTTTTTACGCAGTAATTTACGTTGTCAAAGTTGTAAAGGAATTGCTATCTTCTAATGTAAGAAAAACATCACATCTCAAAAACTTAAACGCCGAGCGAATGGTGTGCTTTTTTCGGAGATCCAATTAGAAATAAGGAAAAGGTTCACGTTTTCGATTTGATATCTTGGTTTTATTTGGTATCTTGTATCACTTCTAATTTTCGTGTCTTTTTCTAAAAGATACTCTATAACAAAATATTATTTAAGGTGTAGTTCAAAGCGCGGCGCAATGCCTTGAAAAATCGGCAGAAAGTGACGAACAGAGTGTCTTAACACTAGGTTCCCTCTGCCTGTCCTGCTGTATGCGGGATAGAGCGTAAAGTTGATAAAAATTATATAATTATACAGAAGATGAAGAACAGTCAAATCGGTCAGGCAGCCTGTATGAAGACATGCTCACCGGCGTCGAGCTCTACCTAACCTCAGATTATGGTGTTCAAAACAGTAGTTCTTATGAAGTACGTAAACATGTTCCATTTTTCTTATTTCATATTATTTCCTACATGTTTTTTATTTGCATATAGAAAAGAGGAAAGATATGAAGATACTCCTGAAGGTCATGTGGTAGCAATAGGCGGGACTTCCACCGAAGCGTCGCATATCCTACGCCGTATCATATACCGAGAGAGGGTTTCAGCTGGGTTTTAGCATCAGCTTAAGTGGCTATTGTTGCTATCAGTAATATTATTCCTAATTTCACATAACTTATGCTTATGAAAAATTCTGATAACTGATATAGCCATATTCATCATATAAATAGTTGATTTTGATCTTGGGAGACTAGATATACTTATATACACTAATTGATCAACAACAAATCGTATCTTTACAGGTGAAGCAATCTGAAGTAATTGTTAAAGGAAAAGAAAAAGGACAATTTGATATAAAACTACTAACATTGCCAGAGCAGGCGACAGACGGAACAATGCTCCTTCGTATGCTGCCCACTGCAGCTGCTGGGTGAATATATAGTTATTTATTTAATGATTAAATATTAGTTTTAATTTAAAGTCTTAACTGTAAGTGATAGTTATGGGTTCAATTTCCATTAGAGTGAATGGTTGAATTGTTTTCAGTTTCGCGCGTTGGTAACAAGCCTAAGCTTGACTCGAAAATTGAGCGTAAGGTGGAGAACAGAGTATCTTAATACTAGGTTCCTTTTGTTTACTTTGCTACATCATGAAACTAACACAAAGCAAAATAATTCTTAATTACATTTTGATATTAAGTAGATATAAAAAAACGCGGTGTTGATTTACACCACTCAATGCGAATGGATTCGGGAACATTGCCTTTACACTAGATTTCCAGGTTACCTTTACCTACCATGCTATGTGTGGAATACAGCGTGAAGCTAGGAAGCGGGCTAGGCAGAGCGAACCTAGTGATAAAATACTCCGTTCCCCCATATTCTGCCGAATCCTGGAGGCAATTCTGGAGACTCTATGCGGGATACAATTTGAAGCTGGTTTTTTTACACAAAATTTCTCAAAAACAGTAAAGCTTGGTATCGTCCAAGTCCACAACTCCAGTGCATACAGCTCCGCGTAGCGCACCGCTCTGCGAGTGTGCACGCATCGTGCACTGAAGTGGTGATTGCAGTATGTGCGCTAGATATACCACTTAGTGACGTCATAAGGTTAGATGCAATATGTTTTTTATGATATTATATATAGTTTCGAAATATTTAAGTAGCTTATTTAACACATATGTGTTAATATATATACGAAAATATTATTCTACTCTTACCAAAAATTTTCGATTTATGGCGTTATTTCGCATAAATATTAATTCGTATAATAAAATTGATATTATTTTTGTCACATTTAAGCAAAAATAACTATGAGTCAAAGTCTCGAGAATTGAAGTATTTGTGTATAATTATATTGCCTTGCTCTAGCCTAAGCAAAAAAAAACACTGTTTCGAGTAAGCGACACAAATAGCGACAAAATTAAATCTCCTAAGACTAGGTTTTCGCTGCATTTTTTTATTTTTATTTTGAAAGCTACATCCACGGGCGCATAGTTGCCCGTGCCTTTTTTTATTTTAAGAAAGTTCTTTTAATGTGGCGTACTTAATTTTGAGACAATTTAAATTGTACTTATACTAGAGGGGTTGGGTGAGACCCCTACCGACAGTCTTTTTTTTTTTTAAAAAAAAACACTGTTTTGAGTAAGCGACACATATAGCGACAAAATTAAATCTCCTAAGACTAGGTTTTCACTGCATTATAATATTATTATTATTCAGATTACGCAAGCACTTTCATCTCCACAATACTGGTAATTCTGCCATAATAACGAAGCTATGTACTCCTACGGGGTGGCGCGCGTCACTAGCGCCGCTAGTGTGCGAAAAGCACTGCACTTCCACTGCAGTCATAGCGACTGATGTGGAACTGTTACCGAGAAGCTGTGTTGAGGTAGAGTATCGGATGTTGTGGAAATTTATCAACAACATTCGTACGTTTAGTTATTTAAGAAAAGCTTTGAAGCTGTCGCGGCATAGGGTCACTAGTGTGATGCGACGGTTCTGGGTTCGATCTCCACTCGAGAGAAAGTATAATTATTTATGAATATTTTTATTTCCTTGCTCTGGAAACAAGGCAAAAGCCCGGTGTTAAGTTCTGCCACTTAACACGTAATGCCTTGTAAAATTCGGCGGAAAGTTGGGAAAGTTTTTTGGAACTTAAAAAAACTATGTATGTACATATGTGATCGCTGTTGAGGGAATGTTTATAATGTTGCAGAGTATTTTGGGTTGAATGCGCTAAGATCAGGAGCTACTAGTCCGATTTCTTTTTTTTTTATTGTATAGTCCATCTATCCAGGAAGGCCATATATAGACTATATTCTATCATCCTTTGGACACTGACCACCGAGCCATAATTACGTTCTCAATAAGAGATCACAGCGCTTGCGAAGGCAGAATACAGGACGGTTTACAAGAGGCGTGGGTTCAAATCCCGCTATTTAAAATTTTTTATACGTTGTGTAGAAGAAGGATATTTCTTTCCTAATTGTGTAATAACATATAATAAATATGTATCTATAGTTGTTCGTCGAAGTGTGTATCAGCGCCAAAAAATACTGGCCGGGAGGCGATACTGAATATCCAACGCAGAGTGTCCATACAAGTACTCTATACATTTATGATGTCGATGATATTCTATTGCTGGTATGATTTTAATCAATGTATTGTATTAAATATTTAATATTAATTATTTAAAATTAATAATATCAATAAAGCTAGTTTCGATTTAGTTTTTTTTTAGGCTAGGTATTAATAATATATTCAATAGATTTTCTATATATAAATAAATGGAGTCTAATATTAAAATTTTTAGACAGAGGGAGCCTGGAAACAAATGTTACGAAACTTTCATTCTTCACTTACCGTCAAATTTCGAGACATTCGTCTGAGAAGCTTGACACCCCCCTATATCGTTAGCGAGAAAATTAAATATCTAATATTCACTCCCCAAGTCAGAATCAAATCTATAACCATCACGTTTACAGTCGCACACTTACGCCACTGAGTCTCACCATTTTAACATAAATTTAAATATTTCTAACTTAACACCTCCATGTTGTTTTTGTATAAACATAAAATTTGTACAACATAAAATTTTTAAATTTGGCTAATGTGTAAAATTTTTATTAATCATTTTTAAGGTATTTAAATATTGTACAAATAAATAAATTAGTAATGACTGTATTCTCAATTCTAATGTAATTCTTTATTCCTTTTAGACTATGCCTCTCACTCTGCTAATAGACCAGCCACGGCTTTATGTAGAACCTCAGGTTCTTGATCTGGGCGTTGTTAGTGATAGACATACTGCTAAGGGTTATTTCAGCATATCACATTCCAGTCGTAAGTTGTTAAAGTTCATACGCTATTTAAAAAGGAAAATAATATATTTAATTATATTTCTAAAATTATATTTATATATAGTATTTTTGTTTTTTTGTAATTTATTTTTTAAAGTTGTTCTAAGAATTTAAACGTAGTAAGAATTGAACGTGCGCCACTTAGAGAACGTCCAAACGAATATTTATAAAAAAAAAGTTAAAAGTTTCAGCATTTAATTCTACTGCTATATTTGATGAGCACCACCTTTTATCCTCCTACAAAAATAGACTGAAAGAAGCTAATGCCAATAAACTCCATTCTCCGTTTTTCCTTCAAATTCGAGACATTGTGAACTGTTGGCAAAATTCAACATTGTCTTCCAAAGCGGGGAAACGAGGATAATACATAGCGCTGAGTGGTGATTGAATCCACTACGATGTACTAATGATCAGCGTGAAAAAAAGACCAACCAACCATTATGTTTAACTATTAAATTATATTATATTCATTTTCTTATAGCAACTGCAATTGTAGAAGTGATGATTACTTGTAGCGACGAGGACTTTCGTCTGTTCCCGACAGACACAGCGCTGAATCCGGGAGAGACGAAATGTGTCTATGTGCAGTATATAGCTAGGTATGAATAGAAACAAACATATATGCTTACATTTAAATATACAATACCCTATTTAGGGGGGGCGTGAGTAAATGAAATGTCTCTAAAGTATTAGCCAAGTAAAGAAAGAAGTATTTAATAATTATAGGATTTATTTTTAGAAAAGCAGAGGGAACGTAAAGTTAAGACATTCCGTTGCTTATTTTGCTGTTAATACGAGACATGACGTGTGATACGAGAACAAAAGTTATTCATTGCCCCGAATGGGAATCGAAGCGACCACCGTCATATTAACAGACAGACAGTAGACGCTGCCATACGATGCCCCGAAATGGATATCTTAGTTAGAAATATTATATATTTTTTCTATAGATGGCGTCCATACATATCAAATATTAGAACTACAATTGATATATCATACACTGGCGCGGCGAGCGCGTGGTGCCGCGCCGCCTTACCGCTGTCGGTGTTCATACAGAGATGTAGCGAGAGACGCGCCAAAGGGGATTATACTGACGACCCACACTTGGTACCTGATATTTAGAGATGTTTAAATGGATTGTTTATTATATTTTCGTGTATTGGTGGCGTTTTTTTTTTTTTGTAAATAAAGAGCTTTTTTCGTGAAATTGCGTTTTTTATCAAAATATAATTTATATATAAGCTTCAGCTTCAAGTTTCAATACCACTATTGAAACTACAGGCTTATTTCAAGATTATATATATCCACATTTTTGACTTCACGTTATTTCCCACATAAGAGGAACGTAGTGCTAAGTCACTCCGTTCCCCACGCACAATTTACAACATTGCGTGTTGAGTGGCGGTTGAACGCCGCGCTAACAAATTATTTTAGATTCATGGAAACGGATGAATGCATATTAAAATAGATTTATTAATTTTAAGAATCGAACTCTATAATGTTATATTATTATGCCTATGAAATAAGTCTGCTGCAATATAATGGCGTCTTCATATTTTTTCTTTTTCATATAAATTTTCATTTTAAACTAAAAAGGTCACCTGCGAATCAGACTCACCCGGCGGATTGTGAATCAAAGGGAACTAGAACTTATACAAGTTGAAACTTCAGTTTGCATACACCCGCATTCAGCTAATTTTATGTGAAATAAACTGCTGTCTTAAGTATGTACTTAATAATCTTTGCCTGTAATATAAATACCATTAAATTTCCATTTTTTGTTTTTTTCCCCTTTTTTTATATTGCAAGTGCTTACTTAGTGCCCAATTTAATCATTTTAAGTCCACGGGAAGTACCCGTTACCCCTATAGGGTTTTGATTACGTGGCCATTTTCATACAAAATGCACCAAAAACGATGCATAAATACTCGTATCTTTTCATTGCATTGACGAATTTTGTTTGTTTCTGGGCTTTAATGGACCATAGATATCATTTAATTAAATCAGCCTATTCTACTACTTGAAATTAATTTTAGTTGAATACCTCTACTTGATCTCAAGATTAATGGCTGACAGACGGACGAAGTGATCATATAAGGGTTCTTTATTAGATATTTTGATATCGAGTTTTTATTAGATATCTACTGTTTAACGTTAGAAACGAGATCATTGAAACTCGTACGTAGTTCATATTGTATGTTTAACGTTCTCCCCAATATTACAGAGAAATGACTTCGCGGAAATCCTGGTAAGGTTATTCAGATATTGCAGCGGAGTTGCAAGTCATGGCCAGATACTTAGTGTAACGTGAAAAGTAAGTTTTTTATTTGGTAGGATAAAAACGAAGAACTGTAAATAGCTGGCAAAAGTAACTTTTTTGTATTGAATGTGATTATGATAATTTTTTATCAACGATTTATTTAAAAGCTGGTATCTGTTGAAATACATAAATTTACTGAACTAGTTATTATGTAGGATTTTTTCTATTGAAATTTGAATTCACATCTCCTGTGACATAGTATTTTAAATCAGTATTATGAATATACAATTATTAACGTGAACGCGACAGTTGTTGGTTCGATTTCCACTCAAGGGAAATAGTTATTTTCAATTTTCTGACTCTGGTAACATGGCAAACTGCGGCGTTGAGTTCCGCCACTGAACACGTCACGAAAATTACATGCATAGGAGACGGAGTCTCTAACCACACTAAGTTCTGTCTGCCTACCCTTCCATATAACAGATACGGCGTTAAGCTAAAAAGAAATGAAACGAAAATATCTACTAACATTTATTTTGGCAACAAATATGGATTTAAAAGGCCATTTTACATAGACCCCTGTCTCCACTCCCACATCAGAGTATGATAGCTTAACGTATATTGGTATAATATAAACAGTTTGCCAGAATCATTGACTTGAACATAATTGGTATTACGCTTTTTGGCTTTTGTTTGAGGTAAATAGTAATAAGCGATTATAATACGCTAATAAATGTTTGTTTTGTATAGAAATACAAGAACAATTGTAATAACAAATTATGTTTGTGCGACCGTAAACGCGATACAATCGTGGGTTCGATTCCCACTCGAGAAAAGGAAATATTGAATATTTTCGTTTCTTCGCTCCGGTGACGAGGCAAAACGCGGCGTTGAGTTTCGCCACTGAACAGAAAATGTCGGAACACATCTTGATACAACATTCCCAAATTCATGTTTTATCTTTGAGTAAGATTTTGATTTGCAAACTTCACCAATAAGAGTGGATATTTTATCATTCCAGACAGAACTTTCAAAATTGAGCTGTAATTTGTGTTTTACAAGCTGTTATTAGAAAATAACGTACCTATCTAAAACCCTTCATCATTATTTTTTAATTGTTATTTAATTACCACTTTTAAATAAAATAAATACCTCCTTACTTTACGAGAAAAAATGAATAAACTTAGTATATGGCTTGTTTCCGCATATTATAGTTGCTCAGATTGCTTACGTCAAGGCTCAAGGGACGAAGGGTCGCTGTGAATGAAAATTTTATGATTATTAGATTTCATGATAAGCCGTAATTTTCTTATACTTCACATATACTTCACATATACATATATAATCTTCTTATATCTCGTATATTCAGTCATAAATGTTTTATTGAAGTGCTTTGGTTATAATATCTACGTAGAAGCGCTTGTGGTACACTGGGATAGTATCTGACTGTAAACGCAACTGTTGTGGGTTCCCTCACTCAGGAAATTAAATATTTATTTGAATTTATATTGTATTTCTTCACTCTGGTGCGGGGCAAAGTGCGGTGTTGAGTTCCGCACTCAACGCGCAATGTGAATTTCGCGCATTCTAAATTCGGAGGACACTACTTTGTACTTTGTACTTTCGGACGCTACTTTGTTTGCGACCAGTGCACGCCATTTAGAAGAATTGCTTCTGAAAGTGGAACGCGTAAGCCTCGAATTTGGATTAAAAATCAACCGCATTAAAACAAAAATTATGATTATAGACCGACCAAGTAATAACTCGGCCGAAGTTACACAGATCGCGAACTGCGATATAGTCCAATCGTGATGTACGATATCGACGATATCTTGGAACTTTAATCACAAACAGTGGAGGTTGCGTGCAAGAGGTAAAGATAGTTATGGCGATGGCCAGAACTGCAATGGAGAGACTGAAGAAAATATATAGAAATAAACACATTACAAAAGCCACTAAGATCCGGCTTGTGCAGACGCTTGTTTTTCCCATTTTTCTTTACGCTGCGGAGACCTTGCGACAGGCCGAGATGAAGAAAATTGATGCTCTGGAGATGTGGTGCTGGAGATGAATGCTGGGTGTATCATGGACCGAGTTTCGCACTAACGTACGGAGAATAGAGTCTCCAAGAAATCAGCACTAAACAAAGTCTGTCGACTTTAGTACAAGGTCGCATACTAAAGTTCTTTGGACATGTCTCCCGAAGAGGAAGTGACTCCTTCGACCGCCTGGTCGTGCAGGGCAGAATGAAAGGCACTAGAGGGCGAGGAAGATCTCCCATGCGTTGGACCGACCAGATTAAGGCTGCAGTAGGGGGACCCTTACATGAGTGTACCAGGCTCTCAGCCAGTAGAGATAAGTGGCGAATGCTCGTGAGGCGTGTAACATCCGCCGCTAATGTTACTTTGTAATGACCACGACCGCTCTGACAAGAGTGTTACGACAGAGAAGAAGAATTCGGAGGAAAGTAGGGAACGGAATTCTAAGCACCTGCTGGTTCCCTCTGCCTACCCTACTGTATGCGGGATAGAGTGTGAAGCGGTTTTTATTTTTAGATTTTTTTATGTTCCTAGTTTTAGACAAACAATGGATGTGTGAGGCTGAAAAGACCTCAACCGCACCAGCTGAAAAGTCTTCAAATTTGATCGTCAGTAAACGTGTGTACATACAACAAATATCTAAATATTTATTTCACAAAGAGTAAACAAATACCTTTTCTTTTAATATATTTTATACTTTACTATTATCTTTTAGCCTATCCAAAGCAGGTTAAAACAAAACTAAACATTTATTCCATCTAAGTTTTTCCCTATCACGAATAAGATAAGAAATAGGGAAAATCACCAAAGCGCCGAATTGCAGTTAAATAATGCAAGTCAATAAAACTAAATGATGATATACGCTTTTGTTTTTGTTCTTTTCTTTGTCACTGCGGGGGTAGAAAGAGGCATTTATCTATATTAAAGCCCTTTATAATGTAATTTATATTAATTTAGTATTTATATAGTATGTTATCCTGTCATAGTGACGAGGCAAACGCAGCGTTGAGTTCCACCACCCACCACGCGATGAGTCCAGAATTCCGCGGATGACCAGGCGGAGACCGCTAGTTAATATAAAATTAGCACCGTCTTACAGCAGCACGGCACCATCTTATAAAGCGAAGAAATAGAAGATTAAATATTTAACTTCCTTGCGTGGGAATCGACTCTACGACCTGTTTCACGTACTGTTGCACTCTTGTACCCGCTACGACTGGCCTTAATACACTCATAGTACCTTAACAGTAAGTTCCATCTGCCGTGCTAAGCGGCTAAAAGCGTGAAGCTTCTGCTCTTACGAGTATATTCGAAATCCATAATCCTATTTATATAATAAAAGTAATTAGGTAACAGACAAATACGTGAAACAAGTTGTAATAATTTACAAAGAAATCATCCTAATTTCTACTCAAGAAACTTAAGACGACTGTGAACAACTACGTTCTTATAGACGAATGTCTTTTCTATGAAATATCATAAGTTTTGCTATTCTCTGTATTTTGTCTCAAACTTTCTAAATAACTTATATTCCTTCCTTTTGAAAACTTTTACTTATATTTTATTTAACTTCTAAAGTACATGACTTAGTGTTTCTTTTATTAGACTATATACAAAATAAATTATTATTAATGAGGTGTTTGTAGGTATCACACAGCCGTACAGTTAAAAGTTGTTACATTGAGATATCCAACCATACTGAATATGGTATCACGGCATTAATTACACCGATATCCATTGTTCTACTTAGGTAACTAATTTTTAACAAATAATTTCAAAATTATGTAATTAAAAAACAAAATTGAATTAAATATTTAAAAAATGGTAGCTAAGGCAATTACCTAGGCAAAAGGCAAATGCACCTAGCTTTTAAACTAAAGACAAAAGTAATCTATTAAATAAGAAATAAATCAAATGTTATTCAAGTAGGTACAGATTAAGTATTAGGTAGGATTCTCAATTCAAAATCAAAGTTACTTTAAATAGAATATTTATTATATTTAAATAACACTGGAAACTAAGCTACAATTAGCTGAGGGGCTTTAGGCAAATGGTTACCCTCAACCTTGGTGCCATCGAGGCCAGCGCTGTACTTCGTAATGTAGGTCTTTCCATCGTCACCGATATAAGAGACTTCTCCTTCAAAGACCATGACATAGTCAGACCCGTCTGGTAATAGGACGAGGCGGCCTCGCTCTGAGACTATTGTGCCTTCAGCTGTCACATAGCGGAGAGCATATTGTCCGAACTCGTCATGAACCTCCTCATGCTCTAAGGCTGGTAGCGCTCGTCGAGCGGCGACTTCAGGATCTACCATTGGAGCAGCAGCGGCTACGGCCAATAAGCCAACGAAAGCCAAAAACTGTAACAAAGTAAATTTAAAATTATTGAATTTACTTAATAATATAGGCATAAATAATAATATTGGCATATAAATATAAAATTACTTTGCACTAAATATTTTTTTCTTACCATTTTCATGATGATTATGGGTTTGTTGTAAATCTTAGAATACTGTGTGTATTATTCAATTGCACAAATGTGACTGTGCTAGATACTGTGTCCAAAATAACTTATATACAAAATATGTTATGTAATTATGCCCATAAATGATCTAACTTACCTAATTATAATTAATTAATGGAACGTCTTTAAGAACGCAATTTCAGGAACATTGTTACGATGTATAATATTTCATCATTTTGATATTCTTTTAGGCTATACGGAATATTGACTTAAATGTATATTTCCGTTTCTTCGCTCTGGTGTCGAAAAAAAAGCAAATGCGCGGCGTTGAGTTCCGCAACTAAATACGCAATATCTCCAGAATTCGGCGGAAATTAGGAAACGGAGCCACACTTGGAAAAAAGAATGTAAAGAGTAATGTTTTTCGATTATAAACTCGTATTAAAATACAGGGTACATATATGGTTAGAGTTTCATATAAAATAATGTTATCATTACAAGTGAAAAAATCAAGACCAATTGAAAGCTATATTGGACATTATACATTTATTACAAAAATAACCTTTGTTTTTTTAAAACTATAATTATTGGCTGTTGCTTGTTACCAGAGCGAGAAATAAAAATAATTCATTTCCCTAACGGAGAATCGAACCCCCTGTGCCGCTCCGCCACATTCGGAAAAGTTCCCGATACTTTGCTTATCATATGACATATACCAAATAACCTACTTAAGAAAAACTAATACCTACCACAAAATAAGTAAAACTGGCACACTACCTTTACAATATGCAATATAAGGTCGAGAAGGAACTCTAAGTATTATAAAAGCTTCCGATAACAAGACAAACAAGTAACCTTTTACTTTACCAAATATTGACTTAAAAATAAGGTGTATATTTTTAATGAAAAAAAAATATTGGAAAACATTTTCTCATGATTTATAAACATAAAAACGGCGAAGCTTTCAGACGTGAAGTGAACGACCGTATTGGGAAAATATTAATTTATATCTCGTGTATTACGTTTGAAGAAAACGTCGGGATGCTTATAAAATAATATTTACTTGTTTTGAGTAACTTATATATAAATATATTATGTAAGAACATAATAACGCTCAAAAGTTTGTTAAGATCTTATGGTTCGAATAATAACAAAAAAACATGTTGAATAGTCCGATAGTCTTTTTGTCCCATACAGAGTCACAAGAAGACTTGTTGAATTATAAAAGTAAAGAAAATTAATGGATTGAATTATAAAAATAAAAGTAAGTAAAGAAAAATATTGTATTTAAAAATATTTAATGTAAGCTGTTATATTTCATTAAACTTTGTACCTTATTACAAACAACATATTTTAGCTTCATTTGACGTTGTTTTCAAACCCACGTATTTTATACTTTGTAGGCGAATAAAAGAATAAACGAAATCGTTTTATTGATAAACTGTTAATATATGATGAATTTCAAGAATCCACAAACATTATATTTACTGTCAGACGCTACCATTTCGCTAAGACAGTTTCTTTGTTGTCAATGTCATCTTCAAAATAAATCAGCCGAGTTACTCCATTTCGTGAATGACATAATAGCTGGAGGAGCGACAAGGAGCTCGCTCTTCCCGGAGCGCGTCGAGTATCTCACTCCTCGATATGACGTCCCTCCTCCGACCTCCATAAACATTGAGGGGTCAAATGTTCGCTATAAATTGCTGTTAAAATACATATATTCAGGGTATGAAGTAAGTGTGTGTAAAAATTATGCTTCCAACATTTTTCTATACTTATAATGTAATTATTTGTGTCTATATTATGAATTTTATTCTATGAATACTGTAAACAATATTTATCAACTATTATTATAAAACTAAAGATTGTATTACTTTAAATAAAACGCGTGAATCTTAGGTTCAAAAGGTTTAATGATTACAACGTTACGTTTATGTAGGTACGTGGGAGGTATTCACTGTCAATGGAATTGATTTATGTATACATAAATATTTATTATGTCTTTTTTCCTTTTTATACTGTACTTTACTTTACTTTTCATACTTTGTATACTGAAAGGAGTAAATTCGATTCCCGCTTCGGTCAACATTCTTATACACTATATATTTTTTTAATAAAGTAAAGTAATGTAAAAGTTATGAAATAGTACATATCCTAACGATTTTCTTGAAATTGCGTTCTTAAAGACGTTATATTAATTAATTACAATTACGTAGTTTAAATCAATAATGGACGTCCATTACATAACACATTTTGTATATAAGTTATTTTGGACACAGTATCTAGCACAGTCACATTTGTGCAATTGAATAATACACACAGTATTCTAAGATTTACAACAAACCCACAATCATCATGAAAATGGTAAGAAAAAATATTAATATTTAGTACAAAGCAATTTTAGTTGCCTTTTAATATGCATATATTATTATTCATAAATAAAATTTATTTTATTACAGTTTCTGGCTTTCATTGGCTTGCTGGCTGTAGCCGCTGCTGCTCCAATGGTAGATCCTGAAGTCGCTGCTCGACGAGCGCTCCCAGCCTTAGAGCACGAGGAGGTCCATGACGAATTCGGACAATATGCTCTCCGCTATGTGACAGCTGAAGGCACAATAGTCTCGGAGCGAGGCCGCCTCGTCCTCTTGCCAGACGGATCTGACTATGTCATGGTCTTTGAAGGAGAAGTCTCTTACATCGGTGACGATGGAAAGACCTACATTACGAAGTACAGCGCTGGCCTCGATGGCACCAAGGTTGAGGGCAACCATTTGCCTAAAGCCCCTCAGCCAATTGTAGCTTAGTTTCCAGTGTTATTTAAATATAATAAATATTCTATTTAAAGTAACTTTGATTTTGAATCCTACCTCTAATCTGTATTTGAATAACATTTGATAGATTTCTTAATTAATAAATAGCAGCTTATAGACGTCTGATGACATTTGGCGTTGATTTAGTGCCATCTTATCAGAAGGTGAAATACTCGACGCACTCAGGCGTAGGGCGAGGGTTGTAGAGCTAGCCAAGTAACTACTATGTTATTTCCGGGTATGAAACGGAATAGCTCAGCTGTAATTTAATACAGTTGGCATAAACAACAAAGGGACCGTAATGGTGCAGTGCTTACTGTGAATGCGACGATTGTGAGTTTGAATTGAACTCACGACCGTCGCGTTTACAAGTCAGACGCTGTGCTATTTGGCCACGATAGTTTGAAGATACCTATTTTTTATTTGAATTTTTGAAATATAGGGAAGAAAAATTATACGATCAGATATTTCAGTAGTAATCTAAGTCCCTTTCCATTACATTGTTTGTATATAAAATATATTAAAGAATTCCCTGCAGCCGCTACGGGTATGTAATATTATCTTAAATTTATATGTTAAACACTACAAGCAATAAATAACTGTATATCATTGTATATAAAGTCCATTTTTGAATCACATTTTGTCTGTCGGTGGGTATTAAATGTCTTCATGTTGGCAACAAGAAGGTATATTTATATAATTATTAGCAGACACGCTGTAATACTCACAAAAGCTTTTAATTTAATCATTTAGGGAAATCATAATTAAATTTGTTGTTGGATATAACATATTTAATTTTACGCATTATTTTGGTTGGTGAATATTACGCGGCTTCGAAAAGACTTACCCTTAATTCTGGAGGTATTCTATGTTGAGTAGCAGAGCTCAACGCCGCGCTTAGCCTCGATACCAGAGCGAAGAAATTGAAATATAAACATAAATAAGTATTACACTTCATCGAGCGGGAATCGAACCTACACGCCGCGCCACGATGTATTATATACCAATTGTTTTATTAAAGTATTACATATGTAATTTAAGAAAGCTTCCCGCTGTATCCTTAGCGGGATAGCCAGAGAGAACCAAACACTACGGTCTCTGCATACCTTATTGTTACATTTAATATCTCCTTTATTTAAATTATCTGAGAAAACTGCAGTTTTGGATGATGTTCGATTTATTTTTATAAATCCAAATACAAATATAACTTCTTTTAAGGTATCCTTGGAAAAGGTAAGTAGAAAATGTAAGGAGAAGACGCTACCTGATAGTGTTCCAATTTAGTTGGATCATATGTTCTCATTCCTATGACGCTGATAACATAAAATTAGATAACAACTTTGGAAAAATTTTGAGGTGGTCCTTTAATTTTAAGTTTTTACCACAAATTATTTTTTTAAGGTAATAATGTAATAATTAAAATAAATTTATGAAATATAAAAACCTGAATTACAAATGCATGTATTCCGCTCATATCAAATGTGCATAAAATTTGAATATTTCAACATGTAATTAAGGCTTAAAACAATTAGTGATGGTCCTCTATGGTAGTACGTAACGCGAGCCACGGACCTAATTGAGTTTAATTTGAGTTGCATGTATTTTGAATTGCATACGGCGACCTGAGGAAGCTGCCTGCTGTTGACACTACCCGCCTGCAGTGTGCCTGCTGGATGGCGGGACGGACTGACGGGCGGACGAACGGACAAACGGAGGAACGTTTACAAAAAAATAATAATTGTACCTATAATTAATCAAAAGAACGACATTAAATGTTTATTTCTAGAAATAATTCTCAGTTTAGATATAACACTGAGTCTCAGAGTTTTTCTATCTTTTTCTTCTCTATTGCTATGCCAATTTAAAACAAAATTATTAATCTTGTCTTATTACATATTATGTCGAGATTTAATTAACCCTTTGTTATATATATTATTACCTGTAATTTTGTTATTATCCTTTTCGTAAGGGAATACTTACCTTAAATTTGGGTAAAATTACTAGAGCGTGGAAATGAAAATATCTGATATTTCATTTTCTCGAGGATGAATTGAACCCACAAGCTGTCCCCTTTACAGTCACCTTTACTTACGCCGCTCACATTATTAAATATCAATAGCCCTATAATCATAATGAGTTCAGAGTACTAGAACGAGATGGATAAGTATATTATAGTGGAAATAATTTAGTGCTTTACATACAAATAGCCAGTCAATGATTTTGCCCTAGTTACGTGACTAGAATGTCCATCCTTGCATTGCATATCAAAAATATTGAAATATTTAAAAACGTTAAAAATCTAAATAGTTATTTTATATTCAATTTTAGTTATATTTTAGGATTAACAATATTTGGCCGAATTATTTTCGTATAGTTTCGAGTTCGCCGCAACTGCGTGCTTATTAATTTAGTAATTTTAAAGAGCTTGCGGTTGGTATTCTGAATATGTTATACGGCTAATTAACTAATTTAAACCACTGTGTACTACAGCGCTGCGGTCAGCGGTCGTAGCGGTCTACTGATATACATGAAAGTAATGGATGTAGCCTTTTATTTTATTTTAACTTTAATACCATATTGTTGTACTATATATAATGAAAATAATTCCGAAATTAAATTTAAATTTTACTATGAAATTAATTATTTTTAGAGTTCCATACCTTAACAGGTTAACGGAATCCTTATAGGATTACTTTGATATCCGTCTGTCAGGACCAATTGTGTCGAGATCGCATGGAGGTATCAAGCTAATATTAATAAAAATCTTCAGGCCCTGAAGCACAGACTAAATTCAAATCAACGCAATGAAAAAGATACGAGTATTTATGCATAGATTTTCCTGCACTCTTTTACTATTGGATAATCCATTTATCGAGGAAAGCTATAGGGTATATTAAATGACTTTGACCTGCGGTCACAAAGTCCCTCGTAGCTATTTCCATTTAATTTTTAGAAGCAATATATTCATGCTTTAATATTAGCAAAATCTCTGTATATAAACTTTTGGAACTTTATAACGAATTGCACATACGGGTAGCTGCGCTTTAAAATATCCTACTATGTTATTCTATTGTAATAGAATCACTATTCGTAGTTTTATTGTGAACTATAGAATTCACGGTCTCTTTGTATTTATGAAGACAGACTGCTCTGAGCTCGCGGTTTTAGATTGAATTTTGAATTTTTGACTAAAAAAATGTGTGTATGTGTTTAAATTAAAATAATCAAGTTTATTCGTGACTGTAATGCAATGGTTGTAGGTTCGATCCCCACTCGAAGAAGTGAAATATTTATTTACATTTATAATTGCATTTCTTCACTCTTGTCTTCACTATGGTGTCGAGGCAAAACGCGGCGTTGAGTTGTGCCACTCAACACGCAATGCCTCCAAAATTCGGCAGAAAGTGGGGAACGGAGTGTCTTAACACTAAGTCTACCCTGCTGTGTGCGGGATACAGCCTGAAGCTGATTGATTTGATTAATATTTAAAATAAACGTATTTGTGCATATATTATTTACAAATCAATTAATTATTAGTTATAATTGAATTTAGAATAACATATTGTTTAGAGGTCTTAAAATAAAAGTAGTAAAAAAGTATGTATACAATTGGAAATAGAATGATTCTGTACAGTTTATTTAACACAAATTAAAGGATATTAAAGACATTCTTTGTTTCTTTAGCGCGCTGCTCCGGCCCCCGACCTCATGGAGTGGGCTTTACCTTTACTTATCTTAATTAGTACCCTCACGGTAAACATTCTGTAAAATACTGTAAAACCTTTGTAAATGGCAGTTCGTGAGATAAAATTATTATGTTCCGTTATAGTATGTGTTAAAAAATACATTTTAGGAATATAAATTAAAATAATAAATATAGTATTATTAGTAGTATTCAAATAATAATATAAGTAGATGCAGTGTAAGCTTTTAAGCATCACTTTGCTCGCGCGACGCAGTTCGAGTACCTCCATCACGAATATCCCTCGTTCGTCCACTCCAATTAAACTGAACGGTCATATTTAATGGCTCTATTAGTAAACGTGCGGTCGACGTGAAATCAACAAACTTTTAAAATGTTCTATCACTCCAATAATATAATAATAATAATAATAATAATCCTTATTGTACACCCATAAGGAAAATAACAATAAAATAGACAACAAAAAAAAAAAAAACGGAAATGTACAAGAGGCGACCTTATCGCTAAAACAGCGATCTCTTCCAGGCAACCTTAAGGCATAGGATAAAAAAGGGAGGAAAAGGGTTGAGGTGTAAACAATAATTATAATAAATTTATAAAGCAAACAGCATACATATATACGTACCCCCTTACGTACTTATTTTAGACGAATTTTGCTCCTATATTACCCTAGGAACCTAAAAGCCAAGTTCCACAGTTCTACGCCGCATAGTTCCGCCAATTGTACAAATATGTACATGTATCAGCGGAAAGTTGAAGATGGAGTGTCTAGGTTCCCTCTGCCTTCCCTGCTGCTGTAAAGGGAAAAAAATATAGAATGAGAAACTTAAAGACAGCTAGCTACCTATGGTAAGTAATAGACTAGTTGTAATAAAGAAAGGAGTTTTCTAATATAATAATCTGCTCAGACTACAAATGATTCTTGTATCTTTTTGAACAGATTCAATTTATTTCGACTATAGTTATAGTCGTAATTATTGTTAAATTATTATTATTATTATTAAATTGCTAGCTAGCAAATCGATACTTTGGTTTTACTGTTTATGTTTCAAGTGTTTTACTATTTTCTTTATTCATAATATTACTTAAATTACTTTAATTTTTCCGCCCTGGTAGTCAAAACGATGACGACGTATGAATTACAGTACCGTGCTTAGAAACCGTGTTGCAGCGACAAGATAGCCCCATTTTTCTATAAGAAAAGTAAGCTAGGTATAAAAGCTTTTACCAGAAGTGGCTCTTCAATGCTTCTATCGAAGTAAAGAAAATAAGGCAATTTCTTTTGTTCTCCTTTAGATTATAACGTAAAATATATTTTTATAATAGGTACTTTTGATCGAGAGAAAACAAAAGAATCCTAAGTTTCTTAACTTGTATTTTTCTTCTACAAAAACAAGACATTTTACTATAAACGCGACAGCCGTGGGTATGATAGTCACTTGGGGGACTGAAATATTTTCACTTGTTTACAAACTTTTCTTCTCTTCTTTTACTTTGTAACAACATTAGAAAAAGCGAATGGAGTGTCTTACCTTAATGCTGAATTCACTAAGCATATCCTGGCATATGCGGGATAAATATTACGTATGAATATGGAAAATTAATTGTAACAAGAAAATTCTTTAACACACAAGAAAAATATTAAAAAAAAACATTCAAATAGAAAAAAAATCTAAGATATTTCTATATAATACAAGCAATACCTCAACGTCACGTCCGCATTGAGTGCAGAGTGCATGAGCGCGAATCTCGACCGCTCACGTTCAATGCACGTACTCGTACGTGGTTATAAACTATGTTGAAATTTGTAACTCTTATGTATCTGTCTATACCATAGGGCCCTGGGTTCGATTATGGTCGAATCGTTGCTGATATTAAAATTGGTTATAACCTAATATTTACCGTCGCTGTAATATATAAAAAAGGTTATTAAACAAGGCTTAAGTTAAATAATATATATATTTTAGCTTCACAGCTAGGGTAGACAAAAGGTAAATAATATTAAGACATTCCGCTTTCCATGCATCGCCAAAATTTCGAAATATTTCGTTTTGAGCAGCTCTACGCCGCGTTTGTGAAATCGAACTCACAACCGTCACGTTTAAATATACATATTTATTTTTGACAGAATAATTATTACGCTATAGTTAAAACCTGCCGCTAGCACTGAGTGACTGTAATAACGTAAGTGAAGTGACACTTCATAGCGACAAATGCGATTAGATTCACGTATTATTTTAATAGACACTAAGATTTATACCACAATAAAGACTCGTAGACGAGGATGACAGTATTATTTATTTTTGTAATTTTTTACTCAAAATCTTCACATTTAATTATTAAAACAGAGACAACATTTAATTAAATTGTAAACGAAAATTAATTATAATTTCAGTTGTATTATTTCAAGACAAACAATTAATAAAAATAATTTTAAACCCTCTACTGAATTAATGGAATTTACTGAATGGTATTATATCGTTTGTTGCATTTCTGTCGCAATACAACGTATATAATCACAGCTATTGCGGTACTAATCCTTCAATTATGCAATGTAACTAATACTATGCACATTTAGAATTTATGAAATTTACTATTATAATTCCAAAGTCGTCGTAGCATATGTTGTGTCATAGGTGTGTCATATAGCATATGTTGTGTCATAGGTGTGTCATACAGCATATGTTGTGTTGTGGCATAGGTTGTGGGTTCGATCCCCACTCGAGGGAATGAATTAATATTTTTTAATTTTTTCATTTCTTCACTCGCATCAAGGCAAAATGTGATATTGAGTTCACCCCTCAACACACAATGCCTCGAAAAATTCAGCGGAAAGAGGGAACGGAGTGCCTTAACAAGGAAACCTATTACCTCTACCTACCCTGCTGTACGCAAGATCCAGCGCAAAGCCGATTAGATTTCTTTTATAAATTTTATTGAGACCAGTCGTGGTACAGGAGCAGAAGCGTGTGACTGTAAACGCGACAGGTTGTAGGTTCGATTCCCACTCGAAGAAATGGAACATTTAATTTTTTATTTTCCTCACTCTCAAAATATATGAAATCAAATTTGTTAACAATGACTGAAATGAACGAGAATTATAATCCCTTTATAATACGTCTTGTCATGTTCAAGTTGACCCCACGAAACCTCACTCACTCTTGTTTGACAGCTAATTCGTAGAGGCACTCCTGTTCCTCTAGCAAGACACGCCAGGCGTCAGTCCATTATAGCAAACACATTTAGATGAAAATATTAATGAGATAACGCTTTGAACTTTAGATCAGTTATGGAACTCCAGTCGTTTTATTAAGAAAAAATCTTAGTCTCAGTCATGGGGATATGGGACAACATCTGATTGTAAACGCCACGGTTCTAGGTTCGATTTCGGCTCGAAAGAATTCGTTATTTTTATTTGATAGCTCTAATCAATACACAGCGTAGCGTTGAGTTCCGCCATTCAACACGCAAGGACTTAAAGTTTGATACAGTAATAGAATTTAAGTGTATCTCTGTGTATGTATGTGTCTTCAAAAACTATTTGAATTTTTTTGTCTTTCTTTTTGTCCGAGGAAATAAATATTTGGAAAAGATTTATGTGATTTTTAATGCCTGACATAGGAGATTATGAAGCATCATATATGTTACTTTTTGACCTGGATTTTATTAATTATTAATTTATTTTACTGCGCGCAACGATCTGTTTTTCCTGTTGAGAAAACACTCTGCTTATGAGGAAATGCGCGTTAGTATTAGAAGCGAAACTAATACAAATTCAGTTCGGAACAAACTTTGTTAATTTGTTGTGTGGCGCTATGTTTACTTCGCTAGTAACTTGTTTTTAATTAACATATGCACACACAACCGCGTACATACATAAAGTATGTGTGTCACTTCGTCTCTATCGCTTAAAATAAATGAATTTTAAAAACTTATTAACAATTACATTTTAAAAAAATCATTTTCGTACAAAATTACTAATTGGACAATTTTTTTATAGTCACAAAAAGTGAATCTACAGTTACGTAAATTCCACCTGTAATTTAAAAGAGAGCAATTTTTGCAACAATTTTAATATTGTAGAGGCTGTCGTAGCGTAATGGGATATCTGTAATTAAGTTTACAGTACAATGGTTGTCTGTTCGATTCACATTTGTGTAAATGAATTGGGTTTTTTTTTTACTTTCACGCTGTATCCCGTCCATAGTAGGGAGGGAGCCTGGGAACCTAGTGGTAACGCAATATGGTCCCATGAAGACATATTCGTTCTCTACTATCCGCTGAATCTTTAAGGCATTGCGTGTGAATAGCGGAACTCAACGCCGAGGTATGCCTGAGCGAGGAAAATGAAAGTATCTAAATATTTCATTCCCTCCAATGGGAATTAAACCAGGAAGGCCTCATATCCTCAGATAAATTCTCTGGCAAGAAAATAGTGATGTTATATTTCACCACTCAACATGCAATCTTGAGAATTCGGACGGAAAGTGCAGAACGGTGTCTTGAGAAAGTATTCTTAGCCTTTGTCGACAAAATACAGCGCTTGGTTTGCCTACTCTGCCTACTCTGCTATAAGCAAAAAGAAACAAACATTAAAACAAAAAACCCAGTACAACATATAACTTTGAAAGTTGCTGACACTATATATAATTATATTCCACATATAGACTCTACGAGGGTTGTTTGAGGGACACCGCTATCCTTTCGCACGTGACCGAAATACAGGTAGCGCCTTTACGGAGGCCGGTACTATATTATAATTATGAAAGAAATTTAATATATTCTTAAATGTGTTTTTGATCCAACATTATATATTAAAATATATCCTAATAGCCAGCTGTTAAAGCTAACGCGAAAAGTAGTGAGTTCGATTCCGAATTAAATATTTTATATTTTCATTTCTTCGCTCTAGTACGAGGCAAAGCGCGGCGTTGAGCTCAGCCACTCGACACTCAATACCTTCAGATTTCTGATGAAAATGAAGAACGGGGGTGTCATAATGAAAACCGGACTAGGTTCACAGGTTCCTCTGCCTATCCTAGTAAGCACGAGATAAATCATGAAGCTGTTAGGAAACATTTTAATCTAAGGATTTGCCTACAACTACTGCATCTGTACAGTTCAGTTCTTTACTTATGGCGCTTCGAGGTTGCCAGCACTAATCACTTCGCCAATGTCACGTTGTATGGAGAAACATTGCATCTATAGATACATAATTAGACTGGCGTGAAGCAAATGGCATCTGTCAAATACCTCTAGTATGATTATATCTAACATTGGGATTTGATAAGCTGTTACAACCTTAGATTTACCAGTGCAAGAATGTAATGCCGCTGAAGCCTGAAGGGAAGATATTTTGAACTCAGCCTTTATGAGGCATCTAAAATAATTGGGCTAGTTTCGTAGTTTGATATGTTATTTTATATGTAACTTAATTTAATTAAAATTAAAAAAGAAATTAAATCAGCTTCACGCTGTATCCCGCACATAGCAGGGTCGGCAGACGGAACCTAATCTTAAGACACTTTCTGCTGAGAAACTCACGCCGCTCTTTGCCTCGACACCAGAGCGAAGAAATAGAAATATAAACGTAAATAAATATTTCACTTGCTCGAGCGGAAATCGAACCCAAAACCGTCGCGTTACAGTCAATGTATCACGACGGCTCGAAACTTAATTGAAGACTTCAATATTCATTATAATAAATCTTCAAATAAACAAATAGATATAAATTTGGTAATTAAACGAAGTAAAACGAAAGATTTTGCATTTCTGTCCCGGATCTGTCCCCGGTGAATTATAGTCAAAGGATTTTTCAATAGTCCCCCCTTCCTCAAAGCCGAGCGGCGACGCGACAAAAAATAACTGCAACGTTTTAAAAATATATTGTTTGCACAAACTGTGTCAACACTTCCCTCTCGAAAGCGCTCGGTTCCATAATACTAATATTTGTTTGGAGATCTTTGAGAGACATCGTGAATAATATAAATCACAAATTAATTGTGGCCTCCGGAAAGTGGGGAACGGAATGTTTCAACACTAGGTTCCCTCTATATATATATAAACTACCCTGCTATATGCAGGATAGGCAGGAGATAAAACTGGGTGATTTGGTTATTTTCTAATAACTTAAAAGGATAAAGGCTTTTGTAACATAATTCTTAAATAATGATTTCGTAAATAGTTAATATATATGAGCACTTTGTTGTAACCCTACGCTTCATCCATTTACTTCAAATACTACCAATTCCGAACACATACTACAAATTATCGTATCACCGTAGTATAATAATTATACTACGGCCTCAAAATAGGGTGATTGCAAATATTTACAAAAAACTGTTATAACTTCCAGAGTCGTCCTTAAGGGAATCTGTAAAAAGTTAAAAGAATTATAAAACTTCTGACGACTTTCGTTATTATTGTTGTTCAAGAAACTGGAACAACTACTTAGCATCGCTATGATATTCTGGAAAGGTTATTATTATGAAAGACACAATGTGGGCACACATAGATATATTTTATATTAATTATATATTCTTTAGTTGATTATCGCATATTCTAAACTCATTAAAGATACACGAACTATATACTATATTTCCTTGACACACTTCCGTAAACTAACTTTCTCCTTTGTCCTTGAAGAGAACTAAGAGTAAAGAGTGGAGTGATATATCCCTTTTTTCTTCCTTTTTATCCCATTTTACACACAAATATATTTATAGATTTTCAAATAGAATATAAAATTGTATTTAATATTATTTCCAATGAAGCATAAATCCCAAAGCCAATACAGATTACAATACTAATTATAATTATAATTGAAAAAGACCTCTAAAGAGACCGAGACCGTTCCTCCCATGGTAATAAACTTAAGTACATATTGAGTTACAGAAATAGCTCAACAAAGATTATTATGATCAATAAGAAAAAAAGTAAAATAGTAGTTTCACGCTGTTTCCCGCATAGCAGCATAGAGTGAGCTCTTTAGAGAAATTCCGTATGGAGTGCAAGACGTCAACGCCGTGTTAAGTTTTGTTACGATAGTGATGAAATAAACATAATTTATTGCTTCATGTGGAAATCGAATAGCGTTCATAGATGCTTTGCCGCTGCGCCGCCATGGACTCATTTAATTATAAAAGATGAAATAGTGTACCAGAAGTCATTAATTTACTCCAATCTATACCAAATTTAAATACCATTAAAAATTAATATTTAATTGAACTACTATTTCTATAGCTTCATGCTTATTCTTCTGCTTCCAAATAGCAGAATAGGCCCTTGTAAGCACCCAGACCAATCCGATGTCTCAATCATCCTCCCAAGCAGAGATGCACCTTTATTTGGCGCTACCTATGAAAGGATTTATTTTATTTAAATAACTTCAAAATGACGTTTGTGTGAAGTTTTTTTAGAAATATCACATCAAGTTTAAAAAAAATTAAAATTTATATTCTTTAACGGTCTTTGAGAAGGAAAATGAAAGAAAATCAAGACTTAAGTATTTTTATGTTTCAATATAAAATTTCTAAATAAGAATTTACCTGAAGTTCCTGAAAAGCCAACTTCAATTGAATCTCTTTGAATAAGCAATTAGACACGATCGATGGATCGACATCTTCTTATTTTATTCAGAGCCAATGAAACGTTTGCCTTTATTGTACTTCGTTATATTTTAAGAACATTTAATTGTAATTATAATATTCTTTTTAATTTTGACGTAGCTAGTTAAGCAACTATGACTTAGTGATCAGAGTTCTTGGAAAGTTTTCAAGAGGTGCGAGGTCGAGTTCCGCTACGAAATGTTTTTTCCATCCATCCATCCATCAGCCTTTCAAAGCCCACTGCTGGACATAGGCGTCTCCTAGTGCTCGCCACTCCGTCCGGTCCTGCGCCCTTTTAATCCACCGGTTTCCCGCTGTCCTCTGAGGTCGTCGGTCCACCTGGTTGAAGGGCGGCCTGTACTTCTTCTGCCGACACGTGGTCTCCATTCTTCACCTTTCTTCCCCATCAGTTTTGGCCTGCCCATTTTTTTTTTCATTTGCTTTAGCTTGCAGATTTATTATATTTTTTTATTATAGTGTATACACTAAGTAGAACGATTCAACCGCTCTAGAGCTAAATACATAAATTAAACTGCAGCTTTTATGTATATGTATAAGCTAAATCCATTCAGAGTAAGTGCCGGCAACGTTACTATGTAAATTGTATTCTGTTTTTTTAGTTGCGAATAGAATTTACGGAACATTGATTTATTGGAGGACGTGTTCGGTGTTTTGTGAGAATGATTCAGATTACTTTGCGTTTTGTTCACAAACGACTCTCATTAACGAGGCCAATACATATGGAATAAGTTTTATACGCATTTATTGGCTAACTTGGTATTGTAGCTTATATGGCACAAGGAATTGATTTTAGCATCAGTTACGAAGTATTTTTTTTAACTTCATGATATATCCCACAAATGGCAGGATAAGCAGAGGAAACCTGGGAACTTAGTGTCAAGACACTCCGTTTCCATTAAGACGCTTCCGTTCCCCACTTTGCGCGAAATTCTGCAGGCATTGCATATTGAATCGCGAAACTGAAGATCGCGTGTTTTCTCGCTACCAGAGCGAATAAATAAAAGTATTAAATTTTTGGCTTTCCTAAGTGAGAATCGAACTCGGAACCATTGCGACAGTTACATCCTTGTGCCTCCGGGCCACGAACTCTTCAATCGTATTAATTATTAACATTATCCTGTTATTTTAAAAACCATTAGAATTACAAATAAGAAGTAAAATCCACTACTATCCCAATAAATTATGATAATAGTTTAAAATACGAGTATATACAGTACATAGATAGATATACATATATGCTTGTAAACTTGTAAAGCAACATACGAAGTCTCTTGTTCCAATTTAGAAACTATACTCAGTTAAAAGCAGTTAATTGGAAACAAATATTTCAATTTCATTCTGACAATTGCCACATTCGCCAACAAACATTAATTGCTGTTGAAATTTTACATTGCAATTGAGTAAAAATAATTTTGTAGTGAATATATTGTTTACGCTACACGAAGAATAATATATAAGTTTTTTTTTTAGTTTCACGCTGTATCCCAAATATACTCGTGGGCAGGCAGCCATAAGCAAAGAGAACCTAGTGTTAAAATACTCCGTGTCCCCACTTTCCGCTCATTTTTCAAGACAGTGCGTATTTACTCAACGCCGTACTTTGTCTTGATATAAGAGCGAGAAAATGAAAGTATTTTTTTTTCATTTTCCCGAGTGAGAATCTAACCTATAATTGTTACATTTAGAATCAGACGCTGTACCGCTACGTTGCGACGGTCTCTAAATTAAAAAGCTTTTTTATCTTATTTATCTTAATTTCCAAGGCTCGAAGAAAACAACTAAAACTCGTTTCATTTTGAGAGTATCTGTAAGTGTCTCTTGATAAGCTGGCGGCGAGTGGTTTTAAAGACGTTTATATATAAAATACTAATTAAACTCAATCTATTCAGTTAATATAATGTATAAGTAATAAACAAAAGAACTTTGGCTCTACAAAGCAATCAAAATCTAAAATCAAAATTCCTTTGAACATTTTGATTTTAGATTGTGGCACCAAGTCTTTGCTTTGTTAAATTAACATCATTACTTTGAAAGAAAATAATTCCTTCCCCCAAGTTGGGGTCGTATGTTCTTTTGTTTCAAACATTATTTGTAACCTTTGTAAATCCTGATGACAATTTTAAAACAACTCAGTATATGACATTGGTTTACTCTTTTCGACATAAATGTCAAAATATTTTTGGTTTCTTCCTTAAAAATCTAGATTCTATAATTATTAATTGCGATATATATTAATAGAAAACATATCTTGTTTTATAATAATATATAAATTAAAAACAATTTTTAATAATACTCCCAAAAGTTTAGTGGGTACTCTCATTGTGAGAAAATTGAATAAAATATTTAAAGGAGAAAGCGAAGGTAAAATAACATTACTATATATTGGCATATTTTCGAGCCCGAGACTGTTTGCCGGTGACGTAAAAAGTCTGAATTATATATAGGATTTATTGTCCGACGACGACGACTAAACGAAATTACAAATTCTACCAAAATAAGATAGAACTGCCATTGGAAAATACATTTATATTATTGGAAGTCTCTCATGCGTGGAAAAATAAACAACACGAACTACTTAAATATGCAATATTATTTGAATCAACACACCGTAACGAGTATTTTGTTTACAAATTTCATGTTTTCAGCTTCACGCCGTATCCCGCACCCAGCAGGGTAAGAAGGGAACCTTAGTGTTAAGACACTCCGTTCTCCACTTTCTTCTGAATTCTGGAGACATTGCGTGTTGAGTGGCAGAACTCAACACCGCGCTTTGCCTCGACACCAGAGCGAAGAAATGGAAATATAAACGTAAATAAATATTCATTAATTTCTTTTATGTATAATATTTCTATAAGCTTTTATTTAACTTACATTAGTATATGTGTTAGTATGTGTGAAATCTTGCAATCTCAATTTGACTCACTTTCCAGTGACCTATTGTGCCGAAATTTGGATTACGACCTTATTTTTGCTCAACTCATTTATTATGGGAATCATATATATTGGGGGCTTGATTTGTAAAAAACCAAATGCTATGTTGCTAAATTACATCTAGAGTCTGAACACGGAGTCAGAAGGTAAATATAGATGAAAGAGTAACAGGTTCTATATACTGATTTCCAGCACCTGAAGATGAAGAAACCGGAAACGGAAATACCTTGCAATAATCACGCAGTAATGGAAATGAGAAAATATGGAAGCATTCATTGAAAACATGAAAGTATTAATGGAATTATTAATTGAGAACATTAAAAGAAAAACAAAAGTAGCCTCTGTTCATGAGCAATGAAGCGGCAAACGAGCCGGTCGACTGCAATCGCACAATCAGCTTAAAATCTTTCATTTATTATTCATATGTAACAATGACAATACGTTATTGTATGAAAAGGTAAATGTTTTTTTATTACTTTATAGTGACAGGGTTAATTATTTTTGTTATGAAGTAACAATGTTTTCTTTTTTACCCTTCACATATTCTGGTGATATAAACATAATACAAAAACTCAACACATTCTTAAAAATTATAATAAAGCTACAATTGAATATGTCTTAACACTGAGGTTCCACCCTTCTAAATACGGGATACAGCGTAAGGCACAAAAAAATCTTGCTTCAAGCGGAGAAAACAGAGACCATTGTAATAACTCACAGCATTAGGTACTTAAATACTAAAGCATTTAAATTGGCCAATATATTTCAGAAAATTATGAGGAAGACAAAAATGGTATATTTTTATAAAATATAGTCAATATTAAGAAAATTCGCATTCATAAATTTCAGTACAAACACAGTTCCCCGCATTTGAGCTACAGATTTATTCAGAAACGGACAATATTTATCACTTTCTTAATTACGATGCAGTAGAAATTTCAGGAAAGTTTTCGTGTAAATTTTGGTAGAGTTTTAGTAATTTTATAAGTTAAAAAACGCGGCGTTGAGTTTCGCCTCCCAACTCGCATCGCCTCCAGAATTGTGGAAAGTTAGGAACCTAAATGTCTTAATCGGAACGTAGTGTCTTAACATTAAGTTGCCAGGTCTTCTCTGCCCACCCTGCTATGTACGCGATACAGCGAGAAGCTACAGAAAATGCAGTGTTTTTTATGAAGACCTTAAACTGGAATTGAAGTGGCGACACATATTATATAAAAGCTTAAAAACTGTAACTATAAAAGTTAACGCTCGTCTTAATGTTTATTACGATCGGTTAACTCAGTTAAGAATAACAGTAAAATAAAAAAGAATGGCCCAAAAAGCTATTTACGGAAGCCGGACTTGAATATACAAGAGTTTTTAAAATAAATTATATAGAAGTTAATGTTTTTACACTGTTTTCCACATAAAGCAGAGTAGGCCGAGGGAACCTAGTGTTAACCTATTGTTTTCTTAGTCTACCAAAGCGGGAAATTGAAAATAATATCACCAAGCGGTATTTATAATAACACATACATACGAGTATATATTTCATTTTAGAAATGAGATCCAAGGCTGTCTTGTAACGAGAGCACAAACGTGCGACTGTAAAACGTGACGGTTGTAAGTTCGCTTTCTATACACGGAAATGATATATTTTATATTTTCACCATTCTTCATTCACATTCTGAATTTGGCAGTAAACGGTAAACGGAAGTGCCTGAATGATAACTGAGTGTATTAAAACTAGGTTCCGAGGTTCCCTTTGCCTACCCTGCTATATGTGGGATACAATATGAAGCTAAAAAGAAACATTAATTTAAAATAACAGCAGTTTAATTAGAAATAGCCAAGTCTCACCAGTCGACATCTGAAATTTAATTCCTAAAACGTCTACGTTCAATTCAGAGCTATTCTTAAAATTGTATTTTATTTCACACTAATTTGCTTTACTGAATAGCATCAGGAATTTTTCAAGTGTGTCCTACTTCATAAATACCTGATTGTAATAATTACGGTTGCGGGTTCCATTTCCACTCGATCTTTACTTAAAAAATATTTCTAGTAATAGACTTTTGTTGTTTACCTTAACTACTTACCCTGTTACATGCGGGATACAGCGTGAAACCGTAGTCGCGGTCAAACACGCACACCACTCTGCCAACGGTGGTCTTTAAATTTTAATATTTTTCTTTTAACTCAAAGCAACAAAAGAACAAAGCGCTAAATTAAGATCTATTGTTTGAGTAGAGTAAGAAGGTCCTCGGTAAGTATTGTCGACGAAATTGTTAGAATTGCGTAAACAAAAATAAATGTTAATATTGCGTCCTCAATCTCCGCACCCGAAGAGAGCTCACGTAATACTCGTATAATTCATTTATTGTGTAATTTGGTCGACGTCGCGCCGCAATGAGACGTTTAGAGACGTCTTAAATATTATTCTTTGAATATAATAAATAATAAGAACAAAATTAAAATGTCAAGTACATACCCACTGATATTCGAATTGTAAGTCAGTAGATCGTCATATACAATGACTAGTGGACCCGGACGTGGCTACGCCTGCTTCAAGTATAAGAATATTTATTAAATATTGTTATGAAATTATTTTCGGTTTTCAATAGAATTTGTAAGAAAATATAAGCCTAAATAATTAAAATAAGTTAAAAAAGAATAATAAGTGGAGATGTATTATTAGATAAAATATCTGAGCAACAGAAATGAACAAACAAAAAAAATAAAAGTAACTAAAGGAAATTCTTAATATTAGAAAAAGTACCAAAAGTTTTCCGTGCGCAAGTGCATACTCGTAAATATCGACTCTTTCAAATAACAAAACATTTCTCTATATTAAATAGGATAATATTTGTGAGCAATATCCCGTTCGCGTCGGTCATACTATGCCGCCCGAAGACTAGCTCATTCCGAATCAGTGACATCTCCTTAATTATTTATTAGAATGTTATACAGTAAACTATAATTTCAATCTAGATAAAATGCTAAAAGATACTATTATATTTGTTTTTATAAGGATGAATATCAAAATATAAGTTCATTTTGGGTGACGTTTTATTAAAACAACAAACAAACTTTTCAAACCGTTGCTTAGCAACGACGGTTGTTATTAACATGGCAGAATAAATTGCATGTCAAATAAGAAAGTATTTTATTTTTTAGTATATATGTGTGTAATGTAATGTTATATAGCCTATAGCACTTCTGAAGAATGCAGCTTTCATACAAAACAAAAACTTAGTAAATTGGACCAGTAGATCCAGAGATCCTAGCGTTCAAACAAACAAACTCTTCCGCTTTATTATATTATATATAATGATTGTTACTTATAAATATAAATCTCCACACTGTAGTACAACCTCGGACCGAGAATCGAAGAATCGATAATCTACTGTTTACAAAATAGAATATATACGCTTAAAGTGCAAAAGGCAGAGAAGATAAAAAGAAATTATACCCCTACGTACCTTACCACCAATACAATAAATAGGTATCATTATTAAAATACATACATATCTGCTATATAAAATTATAGGCAGCATGGCACAGCACGTGAGTTAGTAAGTTAGTACATTAATCTTTTTTGTTGTTTAAGCTGGACCTTGGAGTCCAGTCATAAGACTTCAACTACACTAATGATTTTAAGTAAATTGATTGTTTTTTAGGTTTTGAAACTTCCATATCCAAAGGTCAAAACGGGACCGTATTACGAAGAATTCTCTCTCCCTCCGACCGTCTGTCACTATGCTGTATTTCTGTTGCCGCTGTAACAACAAATACTAATAAGCAAAATGAAATAAATATTTATGAGAGCTCTCATACAGTAAACGTCCTTAACTTATTTCAAAATTCCTTACATTATTTTTTGTATTACACTAATATAATTATTAACATATCCTACCACAAAAAATTATACAACAAAATATTTTGTTTTACGCTTATTTAAGTACAAAGACCATCTTACCTCAGCGAGTTTAAAATAAAGAGAAGATTCAGAAATTTACTTTATAAAGGGATGCTATAACTAGCTTATGCTAATAATTTTGTAAAAGTATTCATTTTGTTTAACATTGTAGAAGCCTTTCTGGCGCAGCGGCACAGCGCGAGACTGCACACGCAATGGATGTAGGTTCGCTTTCTGGTCGAGGGAATTAATTATTAATATTTATTAATATTAATTGAACGAAAACATAATTGAAAGGTATATAATCGTAATAGAATACGAGACCATTCTTTAAGCCTCTATCATTATCTACTAAAGTTTCACGTGAGAGGCGGTTGATATTCAATGAATAAATTCAATACACGAACTACCTTGAATCAATTGAATCACTTTACATTGTATTAATGATGCTTTAGATTAACATGTAAATTAATGTAAATTGTATCATGGCTGCACAACACAAATGTTAATTAATTGTAATTATGTTTATTAGTGTATTTAATTATAATTTTTGCAATCCACTTATTAAATTTGCAAAACTATTTTTTTTTCTTTCTTTTAATTAATTAATAACTTTAATTAATTGCTATATTGAAATGATGATCCGGGGGAAACTGCAGATTTAGATGTTGGAGAATTTTATTATACAAATATTTAATACTTCATAGCTTAAAGCAGTGCCAGGGACTTGCGACCACAGGTGTACTCAGGCACTCAGCTCGCCCTTTACAAAGCACTCAGCTCGCCTGGATCAGTGATGCTCCAGTCTAATATAGAAAATTATAAAAGAAAATAATCATGTACAAAGGTGGACCTACTTACATAAGAAATCTCTTTCAGTCAACTGGAAGTGGACGATAAATAGCTATACGAGATGGAAATGTGGTAGTTAAATCTAAAACCAATGTCCAATGTCTACGGGTTTAAAGAGGTAAGTAGATAGAAATGTATATAAATATATTTATACATAGTTGGTTATATGGCAAATGGCCAACACTCCACAAACTGAATATTTTATTTATTATTCACTTCCAGTAACAGATTGGGAATAGCAGTGCAATTTGCTGCATGAATTAGGTATAATACTTAGGTATTTTAGTAAGACAAGGAAAGGAGTATTTTTTTTCTGAATCAATTTTGATGAAACTTAGATTGTTTCCTTAATTCCAACTTAACTTATATAAGTTGCAACTTACTTCTCCCTTATTTCAATTAAAATTAAAGCCATACTTAACTATTATCCATTTCCAACAATAATCATAAGTAACGATCAAACTGTTTTTTTTTCTTGAAATCAATATGTCTATTGCAAGGATTTTTTATGGAAAATATTTTTTTATTCGCTTACTTTTGTTGAAAATATTGTGTTTGAAATGGAGGATTAAACTTTTAAGTTCATATAAAAAGTAAAAGTAAGTTTTAAGCATCCCACCACAGTCCATATAACCCCTGCATGGAGTTGAATGATAGCGTCGTAGAACAATACGTCCTCGGGGCCGGCGTGTAGACTGTAGCCGGTGCCTGATAAATGTCAAACAATAGACACTTTGTGTATATAGTCATAGTTCAAGAAGTAAAAAATTAAAGTAAGTATAGGAAATTGTTTTTTATAACCAGCCAAGCCAATTATAATAAGCCTTAACTCTTGTTCAGATTTATTAGAAAAAAAAATAATTACATCCTTCGCATAGGTCCACAAAATCAAAAATTTTATTTAAAATTTAGATCTTCAGATTAGCACGTTCTAACAAATAAACTTATCAGCACTACAATATTAATACAGATACCATTTTTATTTAAGCAAAGTGGATGGAATATTAAATCCTATATTCACCTCTTTTAACTATATCGATACTTCTAAAATTTTGACATTAATTATAAAGCAATATAAATATAATATACAAAATATATAAAATCACAAAAACGTTACTGATTTCTTATATCATTTATAGATTAATTTCAAATATGAATTGCTACTAACAAAAATTAAAAATACGATTAGAGTTCTTTCTGCAATTTCGTTCTAAATATTTTAATATGAATTTTATTCATATACATTTATGGCATGTAATTAAGGAAATATAATATTAAGTTAAAACAAAACTTATATAAATAAAATATTATTTTACTTTGTAAATGCAAATAACGTAGATTACACGAATGACGCGAGACAAAACACCGAGTTACTGAAACGGACACTTTTTCAACTTCATTTTCCCTCACTCAAGAAGTGTTTACTTATTTACATTAAGAACTCCATATTTAAATTAAACTTTATAAAAAGTTTTCTAATTATTAGGGAACCGACATTCTGTGAAATACAACACCGCGAGAAAAGAAGTGCGAGTGATATCCTTAAAAAGATTCTTTTGAAAATGTTTTTTCTATTTATATTTTAAGTATTTTTCTTTTACTGGGAGGCCAACGTAGCGTAGTAACAAACCATTTGATTTAAAATCGCAATGGCTGTGGATTGCATTACTGCTGCCACGAACATTTGGTTCCCTCTAGCTCTCTTATATGTGGAGTATAGAATGAAGCTAACAAAATTTATTTCTATAAGAGTTTTATGAAATAAAGAATCTCATTTCATAATTTGATATAAAAATAAACATACATGTACACTTAAGATCTCATGTCCACTAAAAAGGCCCATTTACATAGAAAATTTATAGTAACGACATATGGGTCTAACTTCAGCCAAAACTTGATCTGGTGCCAAATCTATTTTACATCCGCCTCCGCAGTGAAGGATTTTGTCTTCTCATTTATTTGAATATAATCTTGCGGATTTCTGTATAGCTTTGCTGCCATATTGTTTCATCTTTTCACGGTGCATTCCCTGGGAACCTAGAGTTAAGACACTTCGTTCCAATTAAGACATCCCTGTTCCCTATTTAAGTTGAGAGGCGGAACTGAATTTTATACAATTTTAATATAAATAAGCGTAAAAATTACCTTCAGAAATATCACACACAAACATCTCGGAGACTTCAACCAAGACTGTAGCAGCCGCGATCTGGAACTAATTCACGATACAGGGGTGTGGCAGTGTCCTCGCGCTTTCTTCCTTTTATACTTACGGCAATTGAATAGTTGAGAGGGAGACAGGACGTGTTCTTGGATTTCCCTTGGAAGATTTCCGAGTTAGAACAATCCAAAATTATCCATTTTCCACTTACTTAAATAACCGTCTGATGGCAAATATCTCTTTAGAACGATGGTCAATAATGGTGGCAAATAATATAATAAATTCATGTGTTGCAAATGTTCAATTTTCCTCCTTCCTTAATATTATTACCTCTGAATCTCTAAAAGATTTGGAATTCCAAATTTTCATCATATATTTCATATAATTATTCCAAACTCATGATCATAAAAGTAAAATGTTCAAACTACTAAGCTCATAATGATTCAACAAGTATAAAATTACTATATTTAGGTATTCAGGGAATCCTTCGATCAACTATTTACCGTATAGTTGATTGAAGGGGGGAAACAATTTCAATACGCACCATATAAAGGTACCAATATACATATATGTACATACATAATGGGGGTATAACCCCTAGTGGGGTATAACTGCTTAAGGCTTAAATTATCAACTCAAATATATACGAACATGTAGGCTTCACTGAAATACATAAATAACTTTGATGTTAAAACCAAATTGAATTTAAAGGATTGTATCGGATTAAAATGAGTATCGACTTGACACAAGAAAGGATACAGCTTTGAGCAAAGCTTTGAGCAAAAGCTGCCTGTTATAAATTTAGAGTTAAAGAAGATATTTATAGCCAAATTAACAACTTTTACTGCACTCACGAGGTCGTTACAGTGCAGTGACAGGGTGTAATTGAAAGCACGTCAGCTGTGAATTCGATTCCGAGTCGGATGAAAATTTACTCCAATAAGAAGACAAAACGTTTATCACACATGATAAATGAATATCTAACACTACATTCTCTCTGCCGTTGCCTTACTTGATACGCGGCAATAACCGTGAATATGCTTTTATTCTTTTAAATCGTAGGAATTCTTTAAAATATGTAGGAATACACAAATACTCGTTCATAAACATGAATAAAAATTTAAATAACAAATCATATTTTACGTAGTTCTAAGGAACTCTTTCAAAATATCAAATATCGTATTTCAGCATTCAGCATTTCTTAGAATCTGTATATTTTGCACGGCGTGACGTTTATTTTATAAAAGATATAGACATATTCCCATTTCTCCGATTATTATGCTTACGCAATATCTAGCGTCAGTTTCAGCTCAGGTGACTTGCCTGTAAAAAGGACAAAAGTAGAGACTAAAATCTGCCTTCAATTTTATGTGCGGAAGATGGATGAAATAAAAAAAATTAAATACTTTAATTATAATAAACAATATTTTTGATGTCAGTAGAGCTTGCTCCCAATATTGTAACCTACCACTACATGATGCCTACTCTGCTGTATGCGGCATACATAGTGCTAACGCTAAAGAAAGTAAATAACAACAATTAATATAAAATTATCTACAATGTAAACAAAAGTGAGTTTTTAAACCTAAAACATTTGTTTGAATCTCACCATCAGCACGTCAATTTAAAATTATAACATTAAATGTTGAAAGTAATGATAATATCAGTAAATACAAAATAACGCAGAACTACTGATCGATCGATTATATATTAACCCGTGGTCACAGAGGTAGGTCTCACGGACCCGCTTATTAATAAGTTTCTTTATTCATAAAAATGGTAAAATTCTTATGACAAAAGAAATTTATTTATTTTTTTAGATATTCAGTTAAATAACATTGCACCACAACATGTCTGAAGATTGGGTTATGACACATTATCTTAGTCCAATTTTAAGGGGTTTCGTACTTTTTAAGGAAAAAAGGAAAAATAGACTTATTTCGACACTATGAAGGGAATCAAAATGCACAGTGTACTTTAGGTTGATATACAATTAGGAAATTTGGTAGTTAGCATCTACAGCTAGTACCAGCTCAGGAAAAAATCTGAAAATTATACATTTGTGGTGAAATCCCAAAAAATTATAATATTAAATAGCAAAAAATGCGTGTTTCGACACTATAAAAGGAAACAAAATTAATACCCTATTAATAACTTTATGTTATCCTAGGATTCTGATATTTGGTTCATGAAAAAGTCCGAAAACTATACATTTGTGGTTAAATCACAAAAAATACAAGGAGGGCAAAATTTGGTAATAAAGCAAATGAAATTTCAGTATCAAGTCATATTAAAAAACGGCTGTTCCCAAAGCCGCAGTTCCTAATGTGTGTACCTGCGACGCATAGAACATCTCAATAGTCCAGCTACTGAGAAAAATGATAATATATCACACATAATTACTATACTATAAGCGAAACAAAACATAGGGGCTTGTGTCTTACAGACCTAACCACGACGCCGGGTTAAGGGATATATTTATACACTATTTAAAGCCGATTTTTTGATAGATGTAGTCCAAAGAGGTACTGTAAATGTCATCCTTCAAGTTTATATTGGTACTACAACCACATTGGAAAGTAAGATCAGAAATACAAGGTACATAAACAGAAATATCTATAAATAAAAAAATAAAAGAAAAATATTAAATTTATAATAATATGAAAGTAGATAATAAAAATATAAAAGGTTATTGATACATATAAATGTTACGATCTTTTTACTTATGAGGTGCTGTAGATCAGGATCAAATTTTGAACGCGATCGTGTGTGATTATTATTATAATATAAATATTTTTATTTTCTTGATATATATATAACAAAATTCAGTTCTGATACTCAAGAAAATACTTAAATACTAATGTATTGAAATTTGACTTGTCTCAACACTAAGTGCACTCTGTATACACTGTCCCTAAATGTGGCATTTTCTCTATAGAAATAGATGAATAATAACAAATAATTTTATTTTAAATAAAACTACAAGCCAATATTAAACATGGATAGAGGCATGCTGGGTCTCGTTATCCGCCTGTCGCGTTTGATGGGAGTCGCGCCCTACATGCGCAAAGCTAAAGATGGGGTGTCGAAACCACTCTTTATATCAGGCGTAATCTTAGTAACGTTTGTATGTAAGTAAGATTTTTAATATTGTTTTATCTCTACTCAGGGACGGACGATCTCTACTCAGGGATGAATATTATTATGTATTAATATTTTTATTTCTTTTCTTTGGCACAAAGGCGTGTTAGCGTGAATAGGTGTGTTTTCACTAGGTTCCCTCGGCCAACTACTATACGGGGGATCCAGCGTGAAGCTGTAAATAAATAACTGAGCAGTTTAAGCCTCGGGCGGATCGCTAGTCGTTAATAAATATACATACAGACCGTTAAGTGTTGGTGATTACTGATTATATATAAAAAAATATGATCATAATCATCATACTTCAAACACATTGTTTTTGGGGCGGGGCATATTTGTCGTAGAGCCGACGGCTGCTGGGGCAGATGTGTTCTAGAGTGGAGACCCCGTACAAAACGTCCGGTGCTAGATGGGCCGACGACCTAAAGAGGTTGGCGGGAAGCGGATGGGTCCAAAGAGCTGAAAATCGAGTGTGGTGGCGTGAATTGGGAAAGGCCTATGTCCAACAGTGGACAATCGATGGCTGTCGATGATGATGATGATGATGATGATGATGAATATAAAACATATTGGATTATGGCATTACGCCGATAGTTATGAGACGAGACTAGATATTCAACTCATTTGTTATATACTAAATTTGATAGACGCGTTTTTAATAGCTCTGTGATTTTTTTCCTAATATTTTTTAAAAAAAGTACATATATGTGGTAAAAGTTTAAATACCTGTGTTTAAGTCAATAATAACTAAACTCACTCACTATTTTCTACACAATTTTAACAATGACTACACCTGTGGAGCAACTTATGCAAAGTATGGAAGAACTCTCCTCTATGTTCTCATCCAGAATGGGTGAGTTCGAGAAAAACCTAGTCCAGTCCGGTTCTGCTGCTTCCACCCCCACAGTAAAGACTTTAGCTGCTGAATTTAACACATTCAAGTCCTTTGTGTGGAAAACCCTTGGCTTGTTAAAGTCTCAGATTGAACTTGTGGCAGGTGGTCTGGACCACCTAGAAACACAGTCCAGAAGAAAAGTTCTTCTATTCCATGGCTTAGAGGAGGACAGCAATGAAGATGTTCTGCAGAAGATGCTTCATGGATTATCCAACCACTTGAAGATGTCTGACATTAATTCCACTGCAATCGAGGCTTGCCACAGGCTACTGTACTTCTCAGATTCACTAGTTGCCAGGTTCGTTCAAGAGTATGGAGTGTGAAAAATAGGTTAAGAGGCACTAAAATCGCCATGACGGAGTTTCTGACAAAATCTCGCCAAGCTGTCTTTACTGCAGCCCGTAAGCATTTTGGTATTAAGAATGCTGGTCATCGGAAGGTTCATGTTTTGATGCCAAATAAATCAAAAATCAAGATTTCCACTCAATGCGAACTAAAACAATTGATAGAACCAAGTTATGTCGCGTACGAACGAACGAAACTCACGGCCCGCAACTAATGTTTTCGGATCGGACGAATCTTTGTTTGTATCACTTCAATATTTTTTTTATTAATAAATTCTATTGTAGGGTAGACTCAGATAATTATTGTCGTTTAGGCCAGTTTAAAAACATATTTTTAACTTTAATTGAACTTAAGTTTAACTGTGCCGTTTCATGTTAAGCCTTTTCTCTTCTCTTTTTTTTATATAACTATTAATTATTTTCTTTTAAATATAAGTGTTGTGTAAAATTTGTATTTAAGTCGACTTGTACGGGTAAATTGGTTTTGTAAATTTTATATGGTATAGTTATATATTTATTTAGTTTGCCTTTATATATTTATTTTATTATATTACTAGCGACCCTCTTGCGGCTTCGCCCGCTTTAACTACTGGATTATTCATATAATGTATGTATGCAAAGCATTTAAGATAATGTGAAAATTAATTAAACCCTAATGCAACCCGCATTTTCGCATTTCAATAAGGATTTTCCAATTGTTTTACACATCAAGGATTTTTTAGTAGGTACCGTAATTTTAAATCTGTGCTACTAATCTTTTCAAGTACTTATTAAAGTATATTTAAATGACTATTTTTAGATAGTTAAATGACTATTTTTAAACGGAAGAAATTATAAACAAAAGC
>JAAIXI010000243.1:331049-389546 GCA_013403645.1 Heliconius nattereri | reverse complement strand
GTGTCAACGGCGTGATGTGTCAACAATTAAATGCGTTTTTCTCTAAAACTATTCTCAATTTCGAAATAGTGTAAAAAGCAAATTTTATCTTAGTTTAACGTAGAAAATTAATAAAGTATTTTAAAGGATAAGGATTAATACCATTATGGAAAAATATCCCTGACAATAAAAAATATATTGAAATTACTATTTTTAGACACAAATATGATCACTACACGTTATCCTTAAAAGATACCAATATGCTGTCGCGGACTTTTTTGTAGATCTTATTAAGAGAAACAATACTCCAGTACATTATTTTCATGTAGTACATACCATTAAAGCAGCGCATGCGCGAAAGTGTATCAACGGGTAGGACTTTATACACATTTATCTTATTTATGTTAACTTACATAAGAATGGACAAATAATAAACTATATATATATAAACCTTCCCTGAGAAATACTCGACCTACTGGTGAAAACCGCATCAAAATCCGTTGGGTGGCTTAGAAGAAGAAGAGTTAGAAAATTCAGACAGACACGAAAAGCGACTTTGTTTTATAAGATATAGGATATATGAAATGAGTTAAAAGAAAAACGAAGTACAGTTGCAATATTTTAAAACATTGTCAGAATTTAATTTAATTGTTCTCAGTAGCAAGTAAATGTTTTTTTAATTGGGATTTAAAGGATTTTATGGAAGGAGTTCTCTGGACAGGGTTAGGGAGTTGGTTCCAAAGGGATGCAGCATAAACGGAGAAGGAATTTTGCAAGAATTTCGTGTTGCTCATAGGTATGTCAAGTGCTGAAACGACACACGACCGCCTAGAGCGTGAGGGTGGAGGAAGAACGTTGAAGCGGGAACGGGAAAATTTTGTAGTTAAGGAGTTTAAAAAGAAAGGTAAGGTTGTTCATATCACGGTGAAGACGGATTAGGAGCCACTTAAGCTTAGCAAGAAATTGAGAAACATGATCATACTTGCGTAAGCCATAAATAAAGCGTATGGCGAGTTTTGAAGACGTTCTAATTTGTTAAGTAGCTCCTCAGTCGCGTCCAAATTGCAGACGTCAGCGTAGTCGAGTATTGGAAGGAGAAGACATTGCGCTAGCATAACTTTGGTTTTGTGAGGAAGGAAGTATTGGAGACGCCTAAGGGAATGGAAAGAGAAATGCATGCGCCTGCTGATTGCATTGATATGCGGTGCCCAAGACATTTTGCAATCAATAATAAGTCCTAAATTCCTCACCTCGCTACAATAGGGAACCGGCACTCCTGAGTAACGTATTGCTGGCACAGAATCCCAGTTAATTTTATGTCTCTTTCAACCCGATGGATATCTTGAATACCTTTTTCTAGAGTTGACCTTGCGTCATACTAAAACACTGGTCGGAGTTCTGTTCGCCCCTATTGACCAGGTCGATTATTTTAGTACTCTGGAAGGTGTTCTCGAGAACCTTCGACCTCTGTACGATCACATAATTTGCATGGGTGATTTTAACACGTGCCTTTTAAAAAATGATCGTAGAACTCATTTACTAAAACGAGGCGTTAAACGAGGCCTATAATTTACATCTTTTACCTATGTCTTCCCCCACTCATTACTTTCCTAATTGTAGACCTTCTCTTCTTGATCTTATTTTTGTCTCTAATCCTATACTTGTTTCTTTTCACGGTCAAATGACTGCTCCGTTCTCCTTTCACGATCTTATTTTTCTATCTTATAAATTACGTCATCTTAAGGCTAGAAGCAAAATTCTTTTTCAACGCAATCTTGGAACTGTATTTCATTTTTCTTTTCTTTTAACTCATTTCATGTGTATCATATATAAGTATTTTCTTTTTTTATAATATATGTGTAGTGTATTTATATATGCAAAGAATATATGTTTATGTAGTTTATAATTGTATAGTTGTATATATGTATGTATCTATTTTGTAAGTGTCATGTTTCATCTTTTAGTATATTTTGTTTATTATTTTCTTTTACTGTTAATTGCATTGTGCTCTCCCCGCTGATAGATACGCACTTCCACTGGTTGGCTGGAAGAGATTTCTTTTAGAAATAAGTCCACCCTTGTCAACTGTTTTTTCATTTTATATTACTGTATGTTTGTTTTATGCAATAAAGAATATATATAAATTTGGTATAAATACTTTACAAAATAATAGCTAAAATCAAATTCTTTACAATGTGTAGGACACTAAGATCGTCGAGTTGTCTCTATCCTAGATAACTCTACGATCTGCGAAAAGAGGATTCTACTCAAGGTTTAACTTATTAAATCGTTCCTCATTTTTTCACAATTAGAACGCATAAAGTGCGGCGTTGAGTTCTGCCACTTAACACGCAATGCATCCATAATTTAGCAAAAACGAGTAACGGAGTATGTTAACACTAGGTTTTACCTGTCTACCCTGCTGTGTGAAGCTGATTTACTTTTATTTAACACAAGGATCAGATAATGACTGGAGAATAATCGATATTTTAGGCTCATATATACTGTTTATCATAATGCTCCACGTTATTAATGCAAATGACGACAAGGGGAAGAGTATATTGATGTTCGACATCATCAAAATGATCTACTATTGTTTGCTGCTCACTGTTGCTATGATAGGTGCCACCACTTCATCGAAAAGGATTGCCCATATGGTCCGAAATCTTGAAAAATTGGATAAGGTAAATTTAAATTATTTCAAAATCGTTAATTTGAAAAAAATCGACATTGACAATATCGCGTTACCTTCAGTATTGATTGGACTACTGAGTAGTCCAATTGGTATCAATCACACTTGAGAGCACGACCTTCCGTTTGGTTAGATAATAAATAATAAGCAAAATAGTGATAAAGTAATTAAAATATTTTCAATAGATTAACATGAAGTATAAGTATAGGAAAAGTTAGTTAAATTCCTATAAATTTTGTTATTTAATCTCTTTCCAGATACATGAAAAGATTTGTTCTCAAAGAAGTGTTCTAGGAGACAGAAGAACAGATTTTCTTGTTCAGATATATGCATCAGGGATATTGGCGATATACATATCGGATTGTTTCTTAAAAAAATCATTTAGTGATTGTACGTCTTCATACATTTACATAGCATAATACAAGCAACTATTTATGTATAATTACATAATATATCTCCTCTCCTCTCGTCCTCTTGTAGCTCCTGCTTTTCAGAGTGTTATGAGTATAGTGCGTGTCTGGGTAGTTTTGTGCATTCTACAAGTGATATTGTTTTCTGGAAAAGTCCTAGCAACTACAACAATTATAAATCAAACTTTACATCAATTGTTAATTGAAACAAACGAGGAAGGTAATTTTTATCTAATATTCATACATTTGCATATAATATCCTCAACTCTGATGCTCCACTCTTTTGTGTACACATATTTCGAACTACTTATAATGTATCTTTTATCTCTCTAGAAGAGCATATGGATAACAAGGTAATTAAACCAAAACTTGCCTTCGTGTATTCAATAAGTGATATAGAAAAATGTAAGAACTTACGTAGAAATACTTCCAGACAAAGAAATATAGCCGATTCAGGTGAGATCTTATAAAAAACTAATAAGTTTTGCTCAAGAAAATATTGATAATATTAATTATATTTTATTTTGTTGGTTATATTATTCACAGTTTCTATTATTCACATTTGATCTTTAAAGCTTAAGTACAGATTAAATCTCTTTGTAAATAATAACATAAAGTATCCAGCATTGGATGTTACAGACTTTGTAATTAAAGAAATAGTTTAAACAATACTAAAAGTAAATTCTGCTATTATTATAATTTTGAAAACTTCTGAGTATTTGTGAAACTACTAAACTGACTAAGATGAAACTTTTCGGTTATATTGCATTACAACAATAGATTGAGGCCACGCAAAGCCTCCAAAATTCGATTTAAATCGGGGATGGAGTGTTTTAATACTATGTTGCTTCTGCCTACACTGCTGTGTGCGGGATAAAGCGTGAAGCTGAAAAAACCAATAAGCTTAAGCAGACGGGTCGCCGGTGGGTAGTTAGTAAATAACTATAATAGTATAACCTACTTTATATTAAAAAATAACCTTGTTTCCAGTAACATCGGAGTGTGTTGAGTATACTATACGTCGGTTATCAAAATGTTACATAATTATATGTGAAATTATCAGAGACACCACTGAGGTGGACGGCCTCTTGTTGCTGGTCTCTCTCTTGTCCAACATGCTGCATTTAGAGATAAATACCTACCTGACCATCCTTTGGATGTCATGCGAAAGTAATTATTGAAACAATAACTTTAATTTGAAAATGTGACGATTTTTACAATTATAGTTTTTGCTTAGTATTAAAAGACGGTAAATTTTATATTTAAATGAAGACATATTTAAATATAAAATTAAATATATAATTGATTCTCAAATAAGTAGTGCCATTGAGAAGCGCTCTTACATTATATTATAACAATGTTTGCAGACGATTTTGGCTTTGAAATAATATATCTGATTTACCACGATATACTTCATGCGTTTGGTATGTTTCTACTCGTTGATACCTTTCATCGAACTCATGCAGAAGTATGTATTATTTTTTTTATATATAAAATATGCAGCAGCATCTTATATATTTTTATAACTTTAAACTGTCTCCTGCATGCTCCTCCTGTCTCCTGAGTTCCACAACTCAACGTACAACAATAAATGCACAATTAAGTTGAGTGAAAACAAAGCAATTAGTGAAAGTTTGAAGTAAATCAGTTCAGTACTTTCGAAGATTAGCGTGATCATACAGACAGACAGACAGACAAGAAATAAAAAAAAATATTTTTGCTTTCTACTATTCTTTTTAAGTGTCCCTCTAACCATTCCAGTCAAAAATATTAAATGTACAGACAAAATATTTTTACTGTTTTATTATATATATATAGATGAGTAAAAACGTACAACACAGAACTCCGTAAAAATTAAGTTTAATAGTGTATAATGCTGGTAAAATAAACGAGTTATCAAATCAAAGTACAATTTGTGATCAGTAAATCACGGCAAGTGTTATATTAAGGTTATAAACTCATGCACAATAGAGTGAAAAAAGTGATAGTAACAATAAAAATCACTGACAGCTTTATCATAGGCATCGTAAAAAAGAACATAGAAACGCTCACCGTATAGATTACAGCAGCCAAACATGAATAAAATGGAAGCAACACAAATGAAATAAGACAAACAGAAAGTTGAACATAAATATATGTAATGTGTGTAAAAAATGTATGCTTATTGAATACCCAACACTCTACCACATCTAACATAAACCAGGATCTACTAAAAATTAGCGAAATGAGCAGACCAGGACAATGACTCTTCTTCTGGTCTTCTCATTGCAGGCAAATCCAACGGAGGACTTAAGGAGTTAATTTCCTGATCGTAAGAATCGTAGTATGTGAAGGGATTTTGGGACAAAATTACAGTTGTATATCTAAAAATGTTCGCTCACATGAAGAAATCCCAAGGGAACAAGCGGATAATATAGATACAGAAACCTACGACCGAGTCTTAAAACCAGTAAAGCCATATTATAACTATAATAATGTGGGCAATTTTAACTCATATATTGGTGTCTCTTGCACCAACAATTGGAGAAGAATCCATAATCGGAAAATTCAGGGAAACTATAAGAAGTCAAGTCAAGAAGTCAAAAAGAAATTGAAGTAGTTCATGATGAAAATACCAACGTGCACATCATCTTGTCTAATCATTTTACTTATTATACGAAAAGGCATTTATTACTAATTTTGTATTGTTGCAATTTTTTTTGCTTAAAAACATAATAATGACATAATGTTAATTTACAGTAACGTATAAATTTTGCATATAAGATTTTTATTATTATTATCATTAAGAATGGTTTTTCAGATGGAGCGAACAGAACTATTGGTTAGAAGTATAAAGTATAAGAACGATCCCCCGATGGCAGTTACCAATGAGTTAGATTTGTTCCAGCGCATACTGCTATTACAAAAGACCTCATACTCGCCGGTCGATATGTGCACTCTGGACAGATCACTTTTAGTGAAGGTAAAAAGTGGATTAAATAAAACTTTTGACATTAAAAGGGTACAAGTTAGTTATTAATATATTCGGTAAATAATAAAATGCAAAGCAATTGGCTATTGGTATTATCTCTCTCACTAGACTGAATATAGACGAGACCCTCCGCTGAATCGTGATACTTGGCAATTTTACAGTCAATACGCCTTTAGGGTATTCAGACTACTGCTTAGTGCAGTGGCCATTTGACGCAGCAGTTGCCTTAAAGGCCTTCAAAGCATCTGTAGCTCCTCTGATTTTACATGAAGCGGGCGCCGGTGATAACTTGATTTATAAGTAGACTGTCTTAATATCTGATAACCTCTGTGGTTTAAATTAAATCTATTTTTTGTTTCAGGTGTTTGGAATGCTGATATCATACTTAGTTATTATAATAACCTATGGACCTAGAGTTGACTCGACAACAAATAAAGCATTGTAAGAATATGATAAAAAATATATAAGATCATAATAGTGCAATGTCTGACAGTCTGACATGCGACGCGATGGTTTTAGGTTTTACTAAAAATCAGCTTATCGCTGTATCCCGCACACAGTAGGGTAGTCAGAGGACGCCTAGTATTAAGATACTCCGTTCCTCACTTTCTGCCGAATTCTATATGCGTTGCGTGTCGAGTGGCTGAACTCAATACCGCAGGTTTTACTAGGAGGAAAAGAATATTATTCTTATTTCCTGGCTCTGATAACAAGACAAAGCACATCATTGAATTTCGCCAACCCAAGACGCCGTGTCACTGAATTGGACAGTGCGGAATGTCTTAATACTAGGTTCCCTCTGTGGAAAGCGGCGTGAAGCTTTTAGCTTTCAGCTTTTTTGACAAGACTAAAAATTTTAAAATTTTGCTAGTAAACTTTGTGTATAGGGCGCTCGCAATTTCCTTTAATTAATGGCACGGGAACAAAATTGTGGTAAGTGATTCATCGATTGATTCAGTATTGATTGAGTCATCGATTGATATTTATTATAGAATACCAGTTGAGAACACTTTTCTGTAATCTAGTTCACTAGGACCTTTTACTTAGCTTATTTATTTATTTATTTATTAAGTTTACCAACGGCTCATACATTTCAGTAAATATAACTTAAAAACTAAAAACAATTAATGTACTGCCACTCAAAGATAAACACTGCATGCAATATAAAGTGGTTGTGAACAATAGTGAAATGGTAATTTATATAAACATAGGTTTGCAATTAAATAAGCGCGTATCAAAATTACATAAAAATATACTAAAACTAGACTAAGGGATACATACATACATATATACCATAAATGGGTGCATAACCAGGAGCACCAGTAATAACATAATTTACACACATTGTGTTGCTTTCTTAAAAGCAATTAAAGACATTTTAAAGATATCAATATTCGTGGACACACTACATTTCTGATTATAAAGTGAGCTAAGCTAAGCTGTAATAGGAGAATTAGATCCCAATTTTATTCTCCGTTGCGGTTGTGCAAACAAACGGATAGGTTTTCGAGGTATTTTACGGGGTATATTAAAAGAGAGTATAGAGAGAAGACGCGGACAATATATGTTATAATTTACCAATTTATATAAGAAAATTAAGTCAATGGCGTCTCTCCGAGTATTTAGGTCAGATATTTTAAAGTAATCTAGTGATTCTCTATAAGAGCACTTGTCTCGTTTAATTAACTCTATTAAAAGAAAACGCGAGATATTAGACACAAATCGCGATTTGTTAGACACAAATCTCTTTTGCACCCGTTCAATACGCAATGTATGTGTTGCAAAATGAGGACGCCAAACAACGCTCCCATACTCCAACATTGACCTTACAAGACAGTTGTATAAAAGTATTTTCGTTTTAGGCTTTTCTAAAAAATTTTGAAAATTCTAATTACAAAGCTCAACATTTTTGAAGCTTTTTTTATCAAGAAATCCATATGAGGAACAAAAGTTAATCTGTTATCAATTGTGATTCCTAAATCTTTTATGATTTGTGTCTCACTAATTTGCGCATTCTTAATGAAGTAGGCTGATGGTATAATATTATTCTTTCTTGTACAGAACTTAGCAGAACTGCCTTCCGAACCGGTGTTAGCTTTTTGTTCATATGTTCATTCAACGATTCAAAAGTGCTTATTATAAGTTTATTTGAATAAAGATTATTTTGATTTTTTTAATTAATATATTATTAATAAAATTTAATATGAAAGCATTTTGATACATTAAGCTCCATTCCATTATTTTGACACCAACTAACTAGGGCATGTAAGTCTTTTTGAAATTTTACTACATCCTCCCAAGTTTCAATTATTTTATACAACTTTAAATCGTCTGCAAATAACAATGGAGTGGAATAGTTAAAACATAGTGGAAGGTCATTGATAAATATGTTGAACAATATTGGACCAAGGTGTAAACCTTGTGGTACACCAGAAAATATTTTACATGAATAGGAAGTAAATCCGTTAACCACAACAAAAAATGAGCGTTGCGATAAATAAGAACCTAGCCAATCGAGGAAAACACCTGCAACACAGCTTACCGAGTAGGAAAAAAAATGATTGTTATAATTCTATTATATCAAAAATATTTGTATAGCTCGTAACTTACACCCGTATCCTACATATTGAAACGCAAATAAATATGAATTCTGATCGCAGGTACAGTCAATACAGAATTCTTTACTGAATGGATTCTACAAAACAATAAGAATTATTCAATTCGAACCACAAAAAGTTTGTGAAATTATATCGTTAAAGCAAACAAATATTTTATTTATTTATTTATTTAGGATCGTCAACAGAAGAAACATTACAACATGGCCAAATTACATCGAGGTCTATTTATAAACTAAAAGCTTTTCCAATTAAAGACAATCACAGCATGTATCTACTAATAAAATTACAATTGGTATTAATAACATATAAATTAACAGAATAAAAATTGTAACTGTAAATTAAAGTAATATAGAAGTCATACAGTAAAATAATCTTAGAAAAATGTCAAATAAAAATGTCAATTAATTGAATGTCTTAAAATATGATATATATTATAGATTAAAAAAAATGCAATTATTTAAGGAAAACTATTGCTGCCGGTCTGCATTGGTCTACGTCATAAATTTGCTAATTTTGTTTTTAAAAATTGTATATGTGTCGTGAGCTATATCTTAGTCGCAAATTAATTTGTTCAACTCATTATATGTTCTTTGAAGCCTCGCTAGCGGAGAATTCTTTCCTAAATTGCTTTTGCAACATTTGGTGGCAAATAAGGGTCTCTGATATAGTGGTGTCACTGATGGTACGTTGACATTTAGTTGTTCAAGGAGAGCGCTACAATGTATGTTACTATTAAAAAGCTTATGAAGAAATGTCATCTGTAACAGTGCTCTTCGTTCTTGCAAAGAGTGGAAAAAACTTAAAAATAAGAAAAGAAATAAAGTGTTATTTTTTCGACGTAGGTTTGAACTCGGGTCGATTTGTACAATTAGTCCTTAAGTCACCACTAGTCCAGTGTAAACAGTACAAATGTGTTCCAATTATTACTATATACTTTTAAAACCTTTCATTTACGACAAAATAAGTCACTCAGAACTAAAAATATAATAAAATATTGATCACTATCACTTTTTTAACAATTTTTCTTCTCATTGTCCTATCGCTTAATGTTATTTTAGTTGAAATATTAATTTTTGACATTAACGCTGCCACAGCAAAGTTAACAACATATAGTTTTTATCAAAGTCATTAGTTAAAACAACGAACTAACTTAATTTTTGGGAATATATCCCAGTTAGTGCTCGTACAATAATTAGAGCCACAAGTACACTATTTACTTATTTAATACAATTATATACACGGAGCTAATCTATATTGCTTTCCACTTCTGCCCGCGAATGCTTTATAATGCTGCTTTATATACTTTATATGCTATACGCTTTATAATTTTAGCTTTATAATATTCGTATAAATATTAATTAATTCTAACCTTATATTGTTAACAGGTTGAAAAAGTACCGCATAAGTCGAAAATTTTAATAATCGAAATATCGCTCACCGTAACAGCACTTGCCGTTTTTCCACAAGCTAAAAACTATATATTAATAGAACACGGATTATGCTAATATAGGCTTAAAACTAAAGGACGTCTTTGCGCAGTGGCTCAGCACCTGATAAAAGCTTCCGTCGTAGGTTCAGTTCCCATATGGGAAAAGGAATTACTTTTTTTATACTTTGGTAACAAGAAAAACAGTCCAGTTCCGCCATTGAACAAGTGAACACGTCTCGATATTTAAGCCGTGCGTGGAAAATGGAGTGTCTTTGCATTTTATAAATATGTCTATTATATTTAGCACTGGGTTCTGCGTACCCTGCACAGGTTTTTTAGCTTAACCAAAAAAAATGAAAAAAAAAACAATTCTTTTAGTGTGACTTGATAAGACTATATGTATCTTTAATAATTTTAGGCAGAGGGAACGTAGTACCCTACTTTCTGGAACTCAACGCCGCGCTTTTCCCTCGATATCAGATCTAAGAAACGGAAATATAAATTTAGGTAAATATTTCTTTTCCTCGAGTGGGGATCGAACCCACAAGTATCGCGTTACAGTCACCCCTTAGGGGCACCGTGCCGGCCGGCCTCAAGTTTACATAAATATGCAAATTATTTGCATCTCTTCGTACGTAATAAAGACGCAGTTTCTTGTTATCACAGCGGGACAGATAATATACGGTTCTCGTTTCTTTCTCAACAGCATCTATATATATTCGTATGCACTTCGACTGAGAATTACAAATCGGTGCGCTTATTTACATTTTACTGTTCCAATTTAAAGTAATCTCTAGCATGTTTTCAATTTTAAAACAATGTATTTTTCTTAATTTATTTTACTAGTATTGTTACATTTCATGTAGAATTAACATTAAGGTAAGGCTATCATAGCGCAGGGGCACAAGAGGGTGATTGACGCATAACGAGAAAGATATGGGTTCGATCCCTACTCGAGGCAATCAATTATTATTTAATAATATTTAAATTACTTCGCTCTGGTCCCAAGGCAACAGCCCAGTACTGATTTACGCCACTCAACGCTCAACGCCAAAGTCGGAGTGAAGTGAGAACGGAGTATCTTAACACTATGTTCCCTTTGCCACAGCGTGAAACTGATTTATTTTAAAGTAATATATATTTAGGATTAAGTTAAGATTAAGGATAATATTCATATTGTAAACCTAATATTGTTGTTTGTCTTACACTCAAGAGTGATAAAATATAGTCTATTAATATAGATACTCATTGGAATAAATTCATTAATAAATCAATCGTAACAAACTTTCTAGCATAATTATTATAATTATTCCCGTCACCGTTAATGATTTTGAGCTCAACTTTTTTTCCTCTATTTAATTATTTTTTACTTGCTCTAATTCATAATGAACAATGTTCCTGAGTTGTCTTGTAATTAAAATCCATACCTATATTATAAATTCGAAAGTAACTCTGTCTGTCTGTGACGCAATCATGGCCAAATTTTATATAGAAATACTTGAGGGTGTTGGGATGCACATGGGTTACTCTTTTCTCCTGTTTTCTATTCTTGATAACATATCCATAGCCTTTATGTTATTCTGATCTCTGTTATTTAAAATTTTATCTAAGCTTTTCAGTACCTAGTTCTTGTGTGACAACGTGAGTGAGTGAAACAAACATCTATTGTAACAAGTTTTGACATTCATCATGTTATTATTATTAATTGTGCCCCCACAAATCTGCGTAATACCTCGAGGTGGTTGGCTAAGGCCTTGCCTGTCTTGCCTGAATTGCCTTAATTATCAATGATTTTTATTTGTATACAAGAAATGCCCAGTTTGACTGCTAGGCTCTCACTCTCTTGTTTTCAATAGCCGCAGGTTAGGTAAACCAGAAGATCACCGGTTGAGCGACCATAGCGGAAGCCATATTCCGTTTGCCCAGGATACACTACAGGTAAATGAAAAAAAACACTATAAAAATATAGATATTTCATAAAAAAATCATTACACGTTTATATTTGTTGCTCATTTCATACAAAATAAATGCATATGCCCACAAACTTAAGTTTATCAACTACTTATAAGTTAGGGTTACCAAAACCTATAAGGCACTGCCCTTGAGGGACAATTCTAAAATCGTTACGAAAGCCTCGGTGGGCGAGTGTGACTCGCACTAAACGGTGGTAAATGTAATAAATAAAAAATTTTCACTATATTTTATTTTGTAAAAAATAATAATAGAGCAGTATAGGTCATATTTTTATGTAAATCGAATATAAGTATGCACTTAAGTGCGCTGCAAACATAGAATGTTAGAACACGAAATAATTAACAGTATCGATAAGTAATTGTGTAGTTCAAGCGGGCGAAGCCGCTGGCGGATCACTTATATTTAATAAAATAACTACCACAGCTATAACAGTATTTCTTATCTTCATTCTTTTTATTATGTCACTCAAATTACATTTCGCATCACAAAATTTTATATAGCTTGGCACTTTTGTGAAGAATATTTGTTAGAATCATTAATAAATTACGCTCATATTTTATCTATAATGTTAGCGAACTCGTGTAAAAGAGGGTAGATATAGGCGAAAAAGACTATAAAGTAGTGGAATTACGTCAATCGGGGGCAGTTGCTTATAGGAAGCAAGGCCCTGATTGGAAGGAAACTCGTGTCAAGTATTGTTATTGGGTGATACCTACATATATCACTTGTTGCAATTACATAGAATCTCTTTCCGAATAATTTAGACACATATAAATGATATGTTTTTTATCTTGTTTTGAACGACGAAAAACGTTAACCGCATCCGATTTCTAACAATAAAAATATTATTATCAAGGTTACAAGGTAGTCGTCATAATAGAAGATGTAAAAAACAAGAAAATGGCACCGTTGACTTGTGTTGTTAACACTCGCCAACAAGAAATGTCTCGAATATTGGACGGAAAGTACGAAGAAACGAACTATCAACAATAGGTCCCTTTGCCAACGTTATCTAGGGGATACAGCGGGAAGCAAAAACATGAATTTTGAATATTTACCAACTACATATACTATAAATAATTCTATTTAAATGTACTATGACCGTATATATAATAAATATTATAATCCTTACCGCTTCGATATCGGCACGTCTATAGAGCTTTATAGCTAACAACATCACAACTGTTATTATACTATTAAAACGGTTATTATAGTAGTAGCTTGTTTAAAGTCACGCTTCACGCTGCGCCAATTCCAACAGCGTAGGCAGAGAGCACCTAGTGTTAAGACACTCCGTTCCCCAGTTTCTGCCGATTTTTAAACCATTGCGAGTTGATTGGTGGAACTTTTGCCTTGTGGCCAATGAAAATATTAATAATTAATATTTCATACTCTCGAGTCGAGCCCATCACCGTCACGTTACAGTCACACTTGTGTCACTCCGCCATGGCGGTCTCAATATATTATAATCTTAGATATTGTAACATAATGAGAACGTTGGTGACTGGCGCGTCGCCAGCGAAAACGAACAGTGGCTTCGGTAATAAAACGAGATATATTGCTATGTATTTACTTTAGAAAAAAAAGTCTGGCAGTACGAAATGGCTGCGGTTTTCATCCCCACATAGGGTAATTGTATTTATGTTATTTTTAACTGTTGACAGATTTTTTTTTTGGTTGATAAAATACTTTGTTATTATATCAGCTATCAAATGCGTTTTCCTTCACGTGATTAAGCGAAAATAACTAAAGTTTGTGAATTATATAAATTTAGAACCTATCACTTTCTTTAAAAAATATACTATACAACACAAAGAGAATTTCAATTTGAACTGGAAGTTCCTGAGATCGGCGTGCAGAAGAATTGAAGAATTGGTATATATATTCTAAGTAATGTTTATTACGTATAAAGCTTATAGTACAAGTATATTAACCTGCAAATATTTTTATGTATAAAAATCATTTAAAGGCTATATTCTTCTATACAGTATATACCTACTCGTATAAAGCTCGAAGGTTCAATATTGAAATCTTTGCTCGATAGTCGACCTCGTTTAAATTGAGAAAGTAGTTCTCAAAGGAAATTACTGGCGCCTAAATTATAAGGGCGTCGTGAATGAGCAGCAAAATACAGGTTAGGTCCCACTCTAGGGAATGACTTTATTTTTATTTTCTGGCTCTGGTAACAAGACAGCAAACCGGTGAGTTTCGCCACTTAGAACGGAGTGTTATATATACGGGACAAAGCTAATAAGTAATTATTAGCGACTGTGGCTTTATATATATATATATATATATATGTGTGTGTGTGTAAGTATAAATAAGTCTTCTGATTGAACGTAGATCTCGATGATTGATAAAATGAATAGCAAAATAAAATTATGATTGACCTACAAATAAATATAAATAAATGATTGTTGGTTATTAATTCAAAATTATAAAGATGAATACTTAAAAAAAACTCTGTCTAAATAGATTACTATAGATATGTTGTTTGTTATGGAAATAATTACAGACATAAAATTTTTAATTAATAAATTATAGTAGTGAAATTGCTATTTCAATTGTTTATAATTAAAATTCTAATCTAAATATTAACCAATTTTCACACACGCTTGTGGCCCTACGCCGCGATAAGCTTCAAAAACAATCTACAGAATGTAAACTTCACTCACCTTTATTAATATTCCTTTTCAACTTCAAATAGTATAGCCACAAACCACAAGTACGAGAAGTACCAAATATAACTAATTAATAAAGTTCCCACACTATCGTCTAACATATGAACGAACAAACACTTTGATCATTTCTATATGGAAATAGTCATAAAATGGTGCACTAATATATGTTCTTCAAATTAGGAACAGACTTTTAGTTCTCAAACAAAAAATATGATCAGTGCCACAAAGAGCTTTCCTACAGCATTTTACTTTTTATTAAATCTTCTTAGAAGGGTTCTAGTCAGATAAAACTATTCATTTCCTCGAGGCGAGGAACTTTTTATCGAATCATGGCCGCCGGGTCTCCGAGGGAAGCCCTTCAGGGATTCAATGCCAAAATAATATTTGAAGGCGCTACTTAAGTCACTTGTAAAATTATTCACATTCTGTTCACGTATTGTGTGGCTATTTCAAGCATTATAATTTCTTAGAACGTTTTTTTTAGTTAGCTTCCCGCTGTATCCCGCATATAGCAGGTTAGGCAGAGGGACCCTAGTAATAAAACATTCTGTTGTGTGGTGGAACTAAACGCCGCACTTTGTATTGTTACCAGAACGAGTAAATGAAAATGATATATATCCCCTTGAGTGGGAGTCGATCTCACAACCGTCGCATCTACAGTGAAATGAGTCAGCTGCGCAACAATGGCCTCTTAAGTCTTCCAATAATTCGTTATAATGTTATCTTTTGGGGTACGAAATCCTAAAAATAAATATATGTCAATGCAATATCACTCAAAGCAATATAAATGCTTAATCAACCAAAAACGCGGACCGCCAGTCTATAAACAATCATAGTGAAAGAAACAATTCACGGTCTTCGCAATGCAGAGGGAGAAAACATTCTGAGAACCTGTATTGCGTCTGATCTGGCCGTCGTGAATACGTTCTTCCAAAAGAATTCTCAGCACCTTATCACGTATAAGAGCGGGTCCCACTCAACTCAAATAGACTACTTATTGACCAGACGGTGTCATATGGGCAGGGTAACTAACTGTAAGGTCATTCCAGGCGAAAGCCTAACGGCCCAACATCGTCTTCTTGTCATGGACTTTAACGTCACTCCGAAGAAGAAAGTAGCCGAGAAACGTAGGCCTCGGATCAAGTGGTGGTTGCTGAATGGACCGATGCAGACCGACTTCCTGGCAGAGGTGAAAAGTCACGATCTTTCGACTAACACCGAGACTGCTCAGGATGCTTGGGATCGGGCTCAGTCGGCAATCATTGCGGCGGGCAGGCGAGTTCTTGGCCTTTCTAGGGGAGGACGTGTCATCGACAAGGAGACATGGTGGTGGAATGACGAGGTGCAGGAAGTGACTCGTGAAAAGAAGGCTGCCTTTAAGAAGTGGCAGGAATCCAACTCTCCTGAAGACAGACTGGAGTACACAGTAGCTAAACGTGCCTGTAAAAGAGCTGTAGCCAGAGCCCGCAGTGAAAGTTTGTCACCATTGTATGATAAACTTGAAACTGTGGAGGGGCAGAAGCTCATTTACAAACTGGCACGTTCCCGGGATAAAGTGACGCAAGATATCGCAAAATGTCTTTGCGTCAAAGATTCCCAGGGCACGCTGCTCTGTAGTCATGCCTCTGTGAAGGAGAGGTGGAGAAGCTACTTCCAGGAGTTGCTGAATACTCAGCACCCATGCAGTCTTCATCACGACCCACCGCCTAACCTCGGACTTATTGCCCCAATAACCCTTGACGAAACACGTAATTGCCTTCGACGCATGAAGAACGGAAAAGCGGTGGGACCTGACGACATTCCGATCGAAGCGTGGAAATCGTTGGGCTCTCTTGGTGTGCTCATGCTTACTGACCTTTTTAACCATATCTTGAACACTGGTAAGATGCCGCATCAGTGGCGGCTTAGCTTTATTACCCCTATTTACAAGGGAAGGGGCAGTGTTCAAGATTGTGGTAGTTATAGGGGCATTAAGCTTATGAGTCATACCATGAAGCTCTTCGAGCGCATGATCGACTTCAGGCTCCGCCGAGAGTGTACTGTCTCTGAGTCTCAATATGGATTTCAGCCAGGATCGGGCACCATGGACGCCATTTTCGCCCTCAGAACTTTGATGGAGGCATACAGGGAAAAAAGGAGAGCTCTGCACGTGGCCTTTTTAGATCTGCAGAAGGCCTTTGACTGTGTGCCTCGTCAGTGTATCTGGTGGGCATTGCGATCCAAAGGGATCCCTGAGGCCTATATTGAGATTATCAGAGGCATGTACCACGATTCCGCTTCTATGGTTAGGACTGCTGTTGGCGACACTAGACCCTTCCCGATTACAGTGGGGGTTCACCAGGGCTCGGCTCTTAGTCCGTTCTTGTTCAATGTAGTGCTCGATACTGTCTCGGCTCACATCCAGGACCAGCCTCCATGGCTGATGATGTATGCCGACGACATAGCACTCATTGCCGAGAACCGACTGACGCTGGAGCGTAAAGTGAACCTCTGGAAGGGTACGCTTGAGAACGGCGGCCTTAAACTAAATGTGTCGAAGACAGAGTACATGGCCTGCGGGAACCGGGACTCGAGCACCATCCTTATAGGTCCTGAACCAGCCGTTAAGTCGGAGAAGTTCAGGTACCTTGGATCCGTTATGCACGAGTCTGGAGGCATCGACCACGATGTCCATGGCCGGATAAGCGCTGCCTGGGCCAAATGGCGGGAGGTCACTGGTGTGGTCTGCGACCGCAGAATACCGCCCAAGCTCAAGGGGCTGATATACAAGAGCATCGTCCGACCGGTTCTTTTATACGGCAGCGAATGTTGGCCAGCACTATCTCGGCACACTCAGGAGCTTCACGTCACGGAAATGAAGATGCTGAGGTGGATGTGCGGCGTAACGCGGTCTGACCGCATACGCAACACATTCATTCGAGGTAGTCTTGGGGTCCGTGACGTAGCGGATAAGCTCCAAGAGCGTCGTCTGAGATGGTTTGGCCACGTTACGCGCCGGCCTAAGAACTATGTCGGATGCAAGTGCCTTGCTATATCAGTTCCTGGAGTGAGACCTCCTGGACGCCCAAGGAAGCGCTGGCTGGATGTCGTGAAGCAGGACATGAGAGCCAATGGTCTAACCACCGAGGAAGCAAAAGACCGTGCAAAGTGGAGTAGGTTGAGTAGGAGGGCAGACCCTGGCAATAGCCGGGATTAATGCCAGGAGGAAGAGTGAAAGAAACAATTCAATAAACAAGCACGAAACATATTTTGGCCAGATTCCTTCCTTTTACTTTGTAAAAGCTAGAGTTCGCGAAAAGTTACGACGGAATATAATAAAATCTAGATTTTGGCACAAATATGCATTATATAACTTTATTGAGGAGGTCTAGTAGAGTTTTCACAGTCATTGTAACGATCGGGAAAGTACGCTCGTAATTATTTGGCAAACTACTGCGGATAGCGATTTCAATGAAAACTTTGCCAATGAAGTATGAAGTCATTTTGATATAGTTACAAAGAAATTAATAACTTTGCCAATGAAGTATGAAGTCATTTTTATATAGTTACTAATAAATGAATTGATGCCATTGCTAGTAGCACTGTTTTCCCAAGGTCCCCACTTTCAAGTAAGAGAGTATGTATACAATCTTAACTACATATTAAACTATTTAGCCTTAAATTTTCAGATAAAATGACGTAGGTTTGAGGGCCCTGGGATCTCAATCTATAGTGATATCTTTCACATACTATACAATAGTAAGTATATTCAAAAATAGTCATTTCATATAATCTAAATCCCACCTGAAAAATTTATTACACATTCGTATAAAGGGACTGAGTAAGCAGGCCTTATCTAGGCATAAAGGTAAGTGAATAAACTTGTCTAGCTTTTACGAGTTACGATCGTAGGAGCTTTGGATATTATGTAAATTGTTCTAGAAACTTTTAGTTTGAAATGTATTTAGAACTTTGCAGTCTATTAAGATTTGTAACATTAGAGATTTGGAAATTATTTAGAAAATTAAAAAGAAAAGATTAAATTAGTACTAGGAGAAAGTAAAATCAAATCACTATAGATAAAATCATTATATACTTAAGTATTAATGTAGCCAGATATTACTTCCCTTGTTAAATTATAATAGCATTTATGTAAATATTTATATATGGCCAGTCTGAGAGCAGGGGCACAAAGTGTGTAAACGCGACTGGCTGTGGCTTCGGTCTCTACTCCAGAAAATGATTTTTTTATTTAAATTTATATTTTCATTCCTTAGATCTGGTGTTGAGGCGGCGTTGATACAACACGAAATGCCTCCAGAAGTTGGCAGCAAGTGCAGGATTTATCCACGAATGGTTTCAAATCTTGCCGTGTTTAATTTTTTATTACAATTTTATCATATTACTCTTTTAAATGTGATGGGAATTGAACTCACAATTAATCCTCTTTAGAGTCACGCGTTTGTGCCCCTGCCCCATGAGTCATTAATATTTTCTCATATATATTTCCCAATTATTTTCATACGATTCAATGAATTTGTTCAAATAATTGATTATTAAATAAAAAAATCAAAATGCATTACAATTTACAAAAAAAGATTAGAATTTGTTCAAAGTGAATTTAAAAAATATATATTTTTATTTAGCTTCTATACCCTATGTATAGCAAAATAAGCACAGGGAACCTAGTGTTTAGACATTTCTTTTTTTACACGCACAGTTCAATTTTCGAAACATAGCTTGTTGAGTAGTACTGAGTAGCTCACGGGAATTGAACACACAACCGTTGCATTTGCAGTTAGACGCTGCGTGGCTCCGTCTAGAATAGCCTCAAATACATTCATGTAATAATATTTTTTATTCTCATGGACTAAGAATATGCAAATAATTTTAAAATGGGCTTAGAAACATTGGAAAATAGAACACATAGTAGAATCCTGCAGGTAATAGAATCTCGCCGCTCTGTTCGAAATAAATGTACAAGTTTCTTCTCAAATACAACTCGTCTTCTGTCGCTTCGAGACACGCTTCGATTGAACTCGATCAAATATTGCCAAATATAATACATAAGAATTTTCCAATTTTATAACGTATTAGAAGAATATATTGCCTTCTATTATTGCATTACACTTCACGGTAACCTTCCTTTAATATCGATTGTATATATTTGTTAAATACATATTTTTTATGTTTGTTCGTCAATTTATCCGTAATTTTTAGGGTTCCGTACCTCAAAAGGTACAAACGGAACCCTGATAGAATCGAAAAAAATTTTTTCAATTAAAATTCCTATTAAGTATTTAAGAGTGAAAGTAATTTGTTTGCTAACAAAACGCCGCGGCGCGAACGTATTACTGGAACAATAGAAACCATTAATTACAAATATTTTTGTTTTGAAAATTTAATCCTAACGGGTGGAAACGTTTTGCTGCTATCAAACAAAAAATATACTTTTAGACTCTGTGTAATTAAAAACCAAAGTTTTATCTATTAAACTTTATGATTTTGAGTTGTTCTTTAATTTAGAAAATAAATAGGATATGAAGTAGCAATTGTTTGCCATGCCCAAGACAAAATACGAAAAATACAAATCTTCTACTGCAATCTTATTAATCTCCTTCAATGTTCGCTGTTAGTCCCGGCTTTTGTTGCCTGGTTCTGGCTCTTGATTCTATTTACTTCACCATCCTCAGTGGTCAGTTCGTTACTTCTCATATCCTCCATCATTATGTTCAACCATCGCTTCTTTGATCGTCCGGGGACGCAGGACCTTCAAGTACAGACATAGCCAGACCACCACGCGACGTGAAAAGACCTATAATATATAATACTTATGCCTTACTTTAAAAATATATAGGCCGAGCTAGGTTGTGTAATACATATTTGTGTATGTGTTTTGTATAATATTTAAAAGAACATTTGTAAGCATTTAAATTATTATTATTAATTTAAAAATAAATTTTAGATAGCTACAGAACCCCTGAATAAATTCAAGTTATTTAGTTATTTTTAAAGTTTTAAATAGAAGTTTCACGCCAAACGGGGAAGTATAAAGTTCTAGATCTAGTTAAGATTATCTCTAACTTAGTGAAAGCTATAAGAATAGTTTAGCCATTTAGTATAGGGATGAAAGTTAAGTATAACTTTACTCAGGAAAATCGCAGTAAACTGTTTTTATTGCAAATGCAATGTATTTCTGAAAATGTTTTCTTTATTTTGTGAATTTTGAATATTATACCTTAAGATTACAACGTACCTACTAGATTTTTAATGCTCGTTTTTTTATGATAATTTATTATTATTGCTTCCAGAATTCGGCGGAAGGAAATGTCTTAACACATGTTTCCCAGGTTCCTTCTGCCTATATATCAGGATAGGCAGAGAAAAAGAGAGTATTAAGAGTTAAGGCTAACGGAACGGACAATAGGGAACGGAATCAACATTTTCCGCTCTTATATATTATGATATTAACAAAAAACGTTGGTTTGACAGCTTATAAGCTTTCTGTAGCGAAAATCTGTAAAAATCTTAAGCGAAAATCGCTTATAACGTAAATATTTACGAAATACATATGTACGTATAAAAGATCTAAAGTGATCATATCTTACTTTGCTCTGTAAACTTTCCCCGAGCGAAGATAAAGCTCGACCCGACGACAAAGTACGGCTCTTGCCTTTTCGTTGGTCTAATATTAGTTTGTTATAGACTAATATTTGTTGTTATGTATTTTATGCTTCATATTATAGTTTTGAAGTAAATATTTTGCCATGAAAGTCCATTCACTGGTTACTTATTGGAAAAATCGTATGCGGGCACACTTAAGTATGTAAATTATTAAAACATACGAGTATAGTTCCCGTTGGTCTACAATCCTGAAATTGATATGAAAGCCTCGGAGGGCGGTTTTGGTTTTATTTATTTCTTGTAAAACAAATGTCAATAGGAAATGTAAACTATTAAATCATATATTTCCAATATAGAGAAATACCTAGTGTGAACAGATATATAATTATTTCTACAAATATTATATCGGAAAATGAAGGATGATAAACGTTTATAGCACGAAACCAATTAAGCGACCGAGTTCCATCGAGCACCGACACGCCTCTGTTGTACTGAAATGTAATTACTGCACATAATACGTGGGTTATCTTATTTCATGAAATTAGACTATTTATAGCAGCATTGATTTTACAGTTCACTATTAATTTTAATTGATGTTTATAGAAACTTGATTTTATGAAAAAAAAAACTTTTTGATTTAACAGATTGAACCTAAAAAATCTGAATATCGAGTCTTTTATTACATTTCTTCATATTTTACATTTTTTATTTATTTTTACCTTTTTTAAACACTAGTTTTACGTCCTACCTTAGATAACCACGGCATGGAGTTAGCTTTCGCGATTTCATTGTATTCAAAATAATGGAAATAATGTCTTTAAAAAAATTTTAAAAAAATGCTTTATCGATCAGTTGGCTGTTTTGATGAAAAAATAAATATTAAAATATCATAAAAAAATGTAAAAAAAATATAGTAGTGTTAATATATTTCATACTGTGCGAAGTCCCTCGTGAACTATTCAGTCCTCGGGAATATTACGCGAGGCTTCGAATTACAATTGTTAGCTTTCAAGTCCCTCGACGAAGAGCCTAACAACCTTGAATGCATTCAAAGAACATAATAAAATACTTTGTTGAGAATATTTTATCTTAGGTTCATGGTATTTCTATAAGGTACGCCTTTAAATTTGTTATTTGCATGTATATTAAAGTTAGAAAAACACTAAGATTCCGATCAAAAATCTGTTAAAAAGTGAAGTCTGGTTTCAAATCTAGTGCATTGACATGCATATAATACGTACATTTTAATATATTCATTATTCATATGTATCTTGACCATTGACTCTATTTCTTTCTTGATCATATTCAGTGAAAAACATAAAGCGGCTAAGTGTGAATTGCACTCGCCCGCCCAGGTTTTCGTACAATTTCAAGATTGTAGGTCAAACAGAAGTACAACTTATAAAAGTTAATAAATTTAGGTTTGCCCATATGCACTCATTTTGTATGAAATCAAGTACAAATATAAGTTTATAATGTTTTTTACCTTATTTGTATTGTAAGTTCTTAATTTCTGCCAAATTTTATAACATATACCAAGGTTTAGATTAGGCGGCGAATTTAAAAGAAAAGGCAGGCAAAATTTAATACGAAGCAAAATTGATGTGTAAATGCTCACATCACAGTCACACCTAGACTTAGAAGCCTGATTTTTTCTGTGCTTCAAGGCTGGGACCTGAATATTTGATATTAACTTCATCCTGATCCCTCAACGGGATCTCGAGATCTTGACAAACGGACAGAGTTCGAAGTAAGAACCTCCGTAACAAATTAATTTGTTTAACTACACTAAAAGTGATATTTGCATAAACTACCGATACTGTTTCTAACTTGTAATGGTGAAGTCTGAAGTATGAAGTCATCATAAATCACATTATACACGTCAAATACTTCACAATGGTCTTAGTAATATTCAATGAATAAATATCCTCAGAAGGGAGAAAACCCATTTATAAAAAATAAGTATATATTTCATTGTGAGGCTAACTGCTACAAATGTAGCAAACAAAGCGAGCATTACTAGCAAGAAGGGACTTCGCTAAAACAGTATACCATAGGAACCGTAAATCATCCCCTACTTCACGTACCCTTCGCTTCGTCAGGATTTGTTAAGGCCGACGGCGACGTTTGGTGTGTATTTTGTAGATATTGCCGTAGAATGTAGAATGGTCTACTTCATACCGTAGAATAGTTTATTGTTAAAGTAAAAATATGATTATATTCTTTTAAATTGAATCAAAAGGTTAATAAAAAGCGAGGCAATAAAGATATTGATATAATTATTATTTTCAAGAGTGGTTATCGAAATAACCGTCGAGTTTACATTCAGGCTTTACCAAGGAAAGTTGAAGATGGCAAGTTTAAGTTTGAAATTTTAACGCAAGTATATATATAAATATATTATAAATTGCATTAAAATTTGTTATTCAATTAGAAAATTTTTTTAGTATTTTGTTAGTCCAACTGTAATATAAATATGAATTTACTTTCACAACTGCGTTAATACGGAACGAACTATATTTTTTTCATATATTAACCGACTTCCAAAAAGTAGGAGGTTCTAGGTAGGATAGGATATTGGGTAGGATATTCGACAACTACGTTTTTTTAGTGTGTCCCTCAATTTCCCTACCATTTGGAATCGATTTAAAAAAATATTAAGAATTTTCAGATTCACGCTGTATCTCGCACACAGACGGGTAGGCAGAGGGTACCTAGTGTTACGACATTCCGTTTCCCGAACTTTCTGCCGAATTCTGGAGGCATTGCATATTGAGCGGCAAAACTCAACGCCACGCTTTTCCTCGACACCAGAGCGAAGAAATAAAAATATACATTTTAATAAATATTTCACTTTCTCGAGTAGGGATCGAACCTATAACTAGTCGATTTTACAGTTACACTCTGTGCTCCTGCACCAGTATATTTTTTAAAAGTAAAAAGATATTAAATTATAATTGTGATGTGTTTCCAGAAGTGGAAAGCAATATAGATTAGCTCCGTGTATATAATTGTATTAAATAAGTCAATAGTGTACTTGTGGCTCTAATTATTGTAATAAGCACTAATTATATATCCCAAAAATAAAGTGTAAACGTTATTTCGTTGTTTTAACTACTTTGATAAAAACTATATCATGTGAACTTTGCTGTGGCAGCGGTAATGTCAAAAATTATTTTAGTTGAAATATTATTCAACTAAAATAACATTAAGCGATAGGACAGTGAGAAGAAAAAGTGTTAAAAAAGTGATAGTGATCAATATTTTATTATATTTTTAGTGTTGAGTGTTGTAAATGAAAGGTTTTAAAATTATATAGTAATAATTGGAACAAAGTAGTACTGTGTACACTTGACTAGTGCTAAGGACAAATTGTACAAATCGACCCGAGTTCAAACCTACGTCGAAAAAATAAGACTTATTTCTTTTCTTATTTTTAAATTTTTAATTTAAGTTTGGACCAACTATTTTACGTTTTATTTATCGTAGGAAATTTTAATTAATGTTCCTATAAAATATAAGCGTTATTTTAAACTTATATATATAAAACAGTGACTTGTAATATGGCTGACGGTAAAAGTGTTAAGTACAGCTGTTGTCCCCGCCTAGAAACGTCTTTAGAGGTGCTCCGATGTAGCGTGTGTAAAAAACTTTTTCATTACTCTTGTCTCAACATTACTAAGACAATTTATAAAGATCTAACAGAAAACTTCAAAACTACATGGGAATGTCCGGCTTGTAACTGCAAAAAGCCCAAAAGTTGCAATAATAATACACCCGTTCGTGGATTGCACGCAGTCGATTCCCAAGAACCGGATGTAGCGACTCAAAATGTAGCTATGAGCCAGCCAGCAGCTCTCAAAACACTTCATGCAGCAGCGCGTGTAAAATCCAAAGAAAAGAATTACCGATTCGTCTGGGTCAAAGGAGGTCAAATATTCATGCGTAAATCAGAAAAAACAGAATACATCCATGTTGAAAATACTGCGGCCCTTGCCAATTTACCTTGATAGCTTACCCTTGATAGATAACAACATGTTAACATGTTATTATCAAAATGTTAGGGGGCTACTGCCGGGGTTCCTGCACTGAGAAGGTCCGTCTTAAGATTCTTTCTAATAATTATGACATTATAATTTTTAACTAAGACTTGGCTCCATGGTGGCATTTCTGATAGTGAAATTTTTGAGGATCATATACTCTATACCGATGTGACTGAGAAACTTCCATAGCACAAAATTTCAAGCAAATAGATGGGGGAGTCCTTATTGCTGTCACATCACATCGGCCATAATTCAATAAGGACTAACTTCTTAGATTTTTTAGCACTCAACGAGCTAAAGCTATTCAATGGGATAGAAAACCCCAAACATAAGATGGTGGATCTTCTGTTAGCAAGTTCCAATATAATAAATGTCAACACTTGCTTAAGCTTTTTGCGTAATATAGATCAGTATCATTCACCACTATTAGTAAAAATATCTATCCAACCTACTTTAATAATTGACTCTAATCCACAATATAGATATAATTTCTTCAAAGCAGATTATGAGGCAATAATCCAGTCTTTAAATAGAGTACCGTGGTTATCTGAGCTGTAAAACCTAGAAAACATTGATGCTATGATCACAAAATTTTACAAAATGCTTTATGAAATTATTAATACACACGTCCCTAAAACATATAAAAGAACAAATAAGTTTCTAATATTGTTCACTCCAAATTTAATCAAATGATTGAAGCAGAAATATAAATATCATAAAAAAATATAAAAAATTGGGAACCCATTAGATAAAATTGAATTTGAATACCTACGTAAAGACTGTGATATACTCATGTTAGAATGCTATAATAAATATATATTAAAAATTGAATCGGAAATTGCTAAACACCCCAGATACTTTTGGACGCATTTGAAAAACCTGAAAAAAGGTAACTCTAAGTTCCCAGCCATCATGTCTCTCAGCGAACTTAAAAAATCTAAAGATAGTGAAATTTGCGATCTCTTTGCTTTACATTTTTCCTCAGTCTACGATAGCCATACCCAACCTATGCCGATTACCATGAAGCGACCTGATATTGAGGAAGTAGATCATATTATCATTACACGCAAATCAGTCATAAAGAAATTAAGGAGACTCGACGGTAAAAAAAGCTGTGGGCCGGACAACATCCCACCATTTTTTGGTTAAATATGCGGGTTCTATATCCTTACCACTTACCTTTATAATATGTCCATTAAATCGGAAACTTTTCCGAATGCGTGGAAGGAAGCAAGAATTGTACCTATATTTAAGAGTGGGAAAAAGGATAGTGTTACGAATGACAGACCAATCTCTACTCTTTCAAGTACGAGTATGTCGAAAGTTTTTGAGTCCATTATTTACACACACATTTATGAGCATGTCAAGAATCATTTATCCTCCAATCAGCATGCTTTTATGACTAAGAGATCGACATGTACTAATCTTGCTTCCTTTGTTAATAACATATGTTAAAAGGTCGACAAAAAATTTACAAGTGGCCATATATACGGATTTTTCTAAAACCCTTGACAAAGTTAGCCATATTATCCTAGTTGCAAAATTAAGGGCTTATGAAATTACCTGATATTCATTGGAGTGGTGTAAAAGTTATTTAAAATCTCGCCAATCTACTGTAGTTTTGAACGGAGTGACATCAAAGCCATTTACGGCAAGTTCTGGAGTTCCTCAAGGATCCAGGTGAGGACCCTTATTTTTCAATATATTTATAAATGACATTTGTGATATAAATCAAATTTCTGACTTTTATATATTTGCTGACGATTTAAAATTATGTAGAACAATATGTACAAACTATGACAGCTTATTACTTCAACAAGACCTAGACAATATTACAGAATGGTGTTTGACAAATAAGATGACCAATCACTTGGATTTGTGCTGAGATGTTCACGTGAATTTCAAAGAGTGGAGACTATATTACAAATTTACTATTTTTACGTTCGCAGCAAACTGGATTACTGCTGTCCGGTTTGGTCTTCTGAATAAAGTTCATTGTGATAGAATTGAAAACATCAAAAAAACACTAGTATGACACCTTGAATTTCGTACTGGTGGCTCTAAGTCCAATACGTACCGGGAAAGACTAGAGCGCTTGAAGCTCCACTCTTTGCAAGAACGAAGAGCACTGTTACAGATGACATTTTAAGCTTTTTAATAGTAACATAGATTGTAGCGATGTCCTTGAATACTACTAAATGTCAACGTATCACCAGTGACACCACGATATCACACACATTTGCAAAAGCAATTTAGGAAATAATTCTCCGCTAGCGATGCTTGCGATGAAATATAGCTCACGACACATATACAATTTTTAAAAACAAAATTAGCAAATTTATGACGCAGACCAATGCACACCGGCAGCAATAGTTTTCTTTAAATAATGACATTTTTTTAGACATTTTTTTTAATCTATTATATATATATATATATATATATATATATATAAAATAGTCTTAATATATATATTAAGACTATTTTACTATATGACTTCTATATTACTTTTATTTACAGTTATAATTTTTATTCTGTTAATCTATATGTTATTGATACCAATTGTAATTTTATTAGTAGATACATGCTGTGATTGTCTTTAATTGGAAAAGCTTTTAGTTTATAAATAGACCTCGACGTAATTTGACTATGTTGTAATGTTTCTTCTGTTGACGATCCTAAATAAATAATGCTACAGCTGTTCCATTTTCTTCCTTATCATCAACTTTTGTATCCTGTCACTCAAATTATTTTACGCACCACATAACTTTGTTTAGTCTAGAACTTTTATAATAAATGTTTCTTCCATTAAATAGCATATTATATAAAAAGTATAAAATCATTATCATTATCTGATGATAATGATGATCATATCAACAATAATATCAACGATCAATGATAATGATACAGCCATCTTTTGTCCACTGCTGGGTATAGGCCCCAATTCTCGCCACCGCACTCGATCCTCAGCTCTTCGGACCCATCCGCTTCCCGCCAACCTTTTTATGACGTCGGCCCATCTGGCATTGGGTCCTCCCACCGGTCGTTTTGTACATAAAAAAGCATAAAATAAAAAGCATAAAATTTAGAAAACTAACTTAGAAAATCTCTAAGTTTACCAAGCACTCAATAAGTCACTCTAAAATATCCTACTACAAATTATTATTTGAAGAGCTCAAAGAACGTTATTTGATTTCATAGTAACTACATGTTTCAAAGCACTAATATGAGTAAACTTTCATTTAAGTTAAAAAGTTAATTAATTATAGTAGCATGTTGTGTGCTTTAGGACGAGGGAGTTTGGTCCCCAGTCTAAAATTTATAGTACTGTCGTTATATAGGAAGTGGGGCCTGATGTGAGTTTAAAATATAGAAACGATATTTCATAATTTATGTGTTATTTTTAATATTACTTAAAGTAATATTGTCTTCTTAGAGTTGTTGAATGTTTTCTTAGAGTTAAAAAATAAAAAAAACTGGACAAGCGCAAGTCGGGCTCGACCACCGAGGATAATTTTTGCCTGCCCCCTTTTAACGCTATTACTTTTTAGTACAAATGTAAAGTCTAGTTCAATCGAAAGTACCCTATTAATTTTCATTCCCTTGATAGTGTCGAAATACGCGTTATTTGCGTTCTAAGCGACCATATTCTTTTTTAAGTAAATAAACTCTTGACAGACAGACCGACATACAGATGGACGCACAACAAAGTTATTTTATAAGAATTTCTTTTTTCTTAAGAGGTACGGAACTCTCAAAACAGAAGAACCAATAGTTTAGTTTAATTATAGTTACCCGAGCAAGAAAATGAAACTAATTCATTCCCCATAGAAGGAATCGAATGCTGTACTGTTGCTGCAGCACGGTCTCGGTTGTGAATATAAAAGTTAATATTCAATTCTATTTTTATTAAATATTTTTTAAAGCTTCACTCGCCAGTCCTTTAGTGCAGTTATGTCGCAGAAGGTCGAGCCTTAGATAATTAGAAAACTTTTCACAAATATGAAGTTCTTTATGTAAATAAGTAAATACTTGTTGTGTGAGGGAAAATGAAGTTAAAAACTTGTCACTTTCAGTAATTCAGTTTTTTGTTAGGCGTCGTTCGTGTATTAATAATAATAATTTGATTTATGACAACAGTTTCTTAAATTATAAAATTATATTGTTATATTAAGAACTTACAAAGGAATATACTTTTTACTCATTATTAAAGACGCTTAAACGTAAAACGAAGAAATGAATAATGCACTTCCCCCAAATGGGGACAAACCCACAATTGTCCCGTTACAGTCACACCATTGCGCCCCTGGGCCTTTTCGCCACGATGACTTCTAGTATGCTCCCTAACCTACCTAAATTTAATATTTCCACGTCCAGTAAATTCGTCTATGGGTTGTCAGTCGGTAACGAAACAGTTTTATAATATAATCTTCAGATTATTTTACTAATTATTTTATTTCAAAAATTGTTTTAAATTTTGTATCTTGAAATTAAATTACCTCAATGCTAAATCCATTTCGAGTGCATTTAAAATTTAAAACGGTAACATTGGGTAAAATAATTCAGCTTGCGGTCGCAAGCTTTTTATACAACTCTTAATTAAAACATTAATTAACTGATTTAATTATTAATTTACTTTCAATTAAAATATGAAATCCCGCATAAAGCAGAGCAGGTAGCGGAAACCTAGCGTTCAAACACTTCATTCCCCAGTTTTCGCTCTAATTTTGAGTCATTACGTTTGTGGTGACAGAGCTTAATACTGCGCTTTATTTTGTTACCAGAGCGAAGAATGAAAATAATTTATTCCCCTGAGTGGGAATGAACCCACAACCGTCTCGTTTGCAATCAGATACTGTGTCACAGCGCCACGGGAGTTGTATCTATTTGACATTTTGACGCAATGCTTCCAGAATTCAACGGAAAATCCGGTAAGGAGTGTTTTTTTCATAAATTTATCGGACCTCGCCTGCAATACACCCGGTTCTGCCACTGAACAAGCAATGTCTCGAAAATTCGAAAGTGAGAAACAGAGTGTCTTAACACTAGGTTTCTAATCACCCTGCTTTATGTGGAAAGTATAGTGAAACAAAAAAATGGAAATAATTTCAAATGTATTAAAAATTATTTATATAATTATATATATACATTATTGTTTTAATGATCCATAAAAATTGTAAGTACACTAATGTATACAAAATAGCCGGCGGACATGACAGCCGATGTTATCTTTGAAATAATGCAACAGTTATAATATTTGATTACTATCTTAGGCTCTTTGCATAATATCATATTTTTTGTTTTAGCTTTACACTGTGTCCTGTATATAGCTGAGTAGGCGAAGCGAACCCAGTGTTAAGACACTCTGTTCCCATTCCGTTCCGTTCAGATTCTGGAGGCATTGCGTGTTGATTGGCGGAACTCAAAGCTTCGCTTCGTCTCGTTTGCATTTCCTCGAGTGAGATTGAACACACAACATGCACAGGTTGTGCGTTACAGTCGCACGCTTATGCCTGGCACTACGTCGGCCTCAAGATCGAACTTCATTTTTTTTTCCCCTAGTTTGTCTTAACTAACCATTAGTTAAAATTTGAGAAAATCATGGAAATAATAAAAAAATAATACCTACTATCGTTAATGGGGGCATAATAACCATGTACAATATATTTATAAAGCAACGTGATTTATGACTAAGTCAACTTATTAAGTCGTTTTCCATCATTTCATAGCAATCGTGTATTGTTTCTTTATACTTACTTACACATGTTAGTGCCGTTATTTCACACTTCTTACTATTTAAATTAAATATAGAACAAAATATAAAAATTTCGTTAGATTCAATAATTTTCTATTAATCTTTAATTCCGGATTCGAACCCATTGCCTCGTGGATACCAATCAATCTTTAATTTCCTGTCGAGCTACGTAAGTTGAAATTCGTTTGCAGCATTTAATTTCGGCACTGAGCACGTAATTTCTTGAGTTAGGATGGTAATCAGACAACGGAGTGTTTTGACACTAGTGAATCTAGGTTTTCTTTCTATATCCTGACATGAAGTTTAACAAAAAAAAATTACGTGAAGGAAAAATCGTTAATTGATTCGTTATATTTTATATTTCTAATCTTAAGTATTTAAATAATCTATTGAAATGTATTTAAATAATCTATTGAATGAATTGAAATTTTTAAAGTTCGTTCCTTTTTTAATAGTAATTAAAAATGGATAGAGGTGCCCTCGGTGTACTGATGCACATAGCTCGTCTGTGGGGAGTGGCGCCATTCACTGGAGGGACCTATGAGATTTCAAAACCATTTCTCTTTTATGGATATACTCTTATTTTTGTTCTAGGTAATTTATTATATTTTAACGTATCTTGTATAATAAGGTCTTGTATAATAAGGTCTTGTATAAAAAAGTAATTTTGCATCAGCACGATCAGACGTGTTTTAGACACTTACGTTTCTTTATAATTTTTTTTTGTTCAATTATTGTGATGACTGTACACCGATTGATGTTGGGTACAAGATCCCCACTCGAGGAAATGAAATGTTTATATAAATTTTTATTTCCATTTCTCATCTCTGGTGTCAAGCATGCATGTCACGGCATGTCTGAAAATCAGGCAAGGCATGTACATTACGGAAAGACTTAAATTCAAATTCAAAATATTCTTTATTCAAATAGACTATTATTATAAGCACTTTTGAATCGTTGAATGAACATATGAACAAAAAGCTACCACCGCACCGGTTCGGAAGGCAGTTCTGCTGAGAGGAGCTGGCAAGAAACTCAACAGTTGCTCTAGTATTATGTCTTCACATTATAAGCTTAGCTTAGCCAAATAAATATTGAAATGTTCCAGCCACCCACAAAACTATAAATCGGCTAATAAGCACATTAACGGATCCCAAGCGGATGCTCGCATTGGACTATATCGGTGTTATGGGGGACGCGTCGATGGTGCTGTTCTTTATGGCCGGGGGTCTCTCCATAGCGGGGAGGATCCGGCGGATGGCAGAGGCTATTAAACAAATAGAACAGGTAATTTAGTAAGTTGTAGGGGAATGATTATATTTCAATTGTTTTCATTATCCTGTTCTGGTAGACAAAAGTGGGTCTTAACTGCTGACTACCCTGCTATACATATATATGGTTTTTTAAATGTATTTTAAAATTAATTGAACAAGTAAACTAACATGAATAAAGCCGACTTGTTTAAGATGTCCTATGTTGAAGTCTTACGACTTATCGTATATCGTCTTAGAAATTTTATTTTACTTTTTAATATTTTTTTAATGGTCTACATTAAAACAATTATTTCAGATTGACAAATCTACAATTATATCGAAGACAGCAATTTGGGACAACTATACTATATTTTCAATAATATTTAGCATATCTTGTAGCATTTTTCACCTTTCTGTCGTAATAACATCTTGGTACAATTCTGAGGACTGTAAGTAATATAATTTTGCTGCTAATACTATATAATCGACGGCTGTAAGGCTATTCGGTCTATATGCCTTCCATATGGAAGCCACTTTCATAACTTGTACTTCGCGCTAACCTGAAATTGGTACGAAAGCCTCGGTGGGCAAGTCTGACTCACACTTAACCAGTTTTTTCATTTCAGGGAAAACTACGCTTTGTTATGTTATCAAAGGCAGCGTATTAGGTTATATACAGTTGCAAATACCAGCGTTTGCGGCTAGAATCCTGGTATCATTAAAGTCTATTAATAAGAGATTACATGAATTAGTTAAGAAATTGAAAATTAAACGTCCGCAAACAATGACTGGTGCTTGGACAGTCGTTGCCAGCAATAGAAGATATGCAGTTGAGAATATGCGTCGGGTTGTCAATAACACAAATGAAGGTATTTTGTGTAGGAATGCTTTTTTTATCACAATTATTCTTACAACGGCATTGAGATCCACCACTCAACCCGCAACGCCTCCAGATTTCGATGGAAAGTGGGGAGCGATAATATAATATATTGAGTGGCAGAAGTGAACGCCACGTATTGTCTTATTGCTAGAAACGATTTTTTTTCTCAGCTTCACGGTGTAACCCGCACACAGCAGGGTAGGCAGAGGGTACCTAGTGTTAAGACACTTCGCGTTCGTGTTCACTTAGGCGCTAGGAGTGATCAAATAAAAATAATTTATTCCCCGAGTGGGAAACAGACCCACAATTGGCGCGTTTACAGTACTGTGCCGCAGCGGCCTTGAAACTGCAATACTGTATTATTTTTTTTATATTCATTTTTCACTTGCACTTTTGCGAAAGTAAAAAATAATATTAGTTGATTAATATTTTTTAAGAAAATAATACTAAGTATTTAAGTAACTGAAAATTTTGGCAACGATTTAGGTCGCTTATTATAAATTAATCAACTGTTTTACATTAGCAAGAACTTTTTAATGAAACTTTAAAGGAATAAAATATTTCGTTCAAAATTTATTAGCCCTTTTCTTACTCTTAACAGAATAATTAATATTGGAGTAATTACATTTAATTGAAGGAGGTAATATTACAATGTTCCATTTAATTTTACAATATTTTTGTTTGCCGTTTAAACGTATACTTTTGTTTACTAGTATTTCTAACTTTTAAAATATTTTTCGTATACGTGATGGAACCAAACTTGTGTTGTCTGATTACTTTTAAGAATTTCTATTCATAATTTTAATTCTAATATGTAGAAAAAATTATAATGACATTTATAAAGTTATAATTTTTTTTTTCCAACTTTTTAAGTAAATATTGAAAAACTTCTAAAACCTCATTAGCAGGATCGTCAGAGGGACCGGAACACACTCTACGTCGATTAGCAACAAGCTACGGTGAGATCTGTGACATAGTGCGCTCCACCACCGACGCTGAGGGGTTCCTTATTGTTCTGATACTGGTGTATCAGATGTTACACTTTCAACCGCAGCTGTTCAGGATTTTCATGTGGATGTTGATTCCGTTTAGAGGTAACATATTTTAATTTTAATACTTTTATGTAGCTCATTAGCTTTTATCTTCTTGCCACATGATTTAATGTAAATAACTAAGAAAAATATAAGTAGGCAAGAAAAGTTTTTTTTTTCGTTGGGATTTACGCAGACCGCCCATACGGAAGGCGTGCTTTACGGATGAGCGGTACTGTGAGACTCACCCATTAATCTAATAGTTGTATTATTAATATTACACTCATTAATTCTAATAGTTGTATTATTTACAGAAAACCTAAACTACGCGATGTTTGTTTCGATAGTATTCATCTTCCTTCACGTCATATCTCTCATAACGTTCATGGAGCCCTTTCACCAAACACACGTGGAGGTAGGTACTAGATATTACAAGCCCACTTGAGAAGTTGTAATATACATATTGTTAGAAATCGGAAGCGGTTAGCGTTTTTAAAATAATACGATAAAAACACATACCGTCTATATGTTTTAACGTACTCGGATAGAGGTTCCACGTAATTACAATAAGTGACATGTATCACTCAATAATAACACTATACACTAGATACCTTCCAATCAGGGCTTCCGTCTACAAGCAACTGTTCCCGTTACCACAACCCCACTGCTTTTATTGTCTATTTCACTTAAATCTTCCCACTTTTACACGAATATGCTAACAATATAGTAAAACTGTAACTGATCGCTCTTTATCGTCTGTTTGTCTATTTGTCGCCTTGTCTGTTTGTCTGTGTGTTTGTGCACGCTAATCTCAAAAACGGCTTTACCGATTTAAATGCAGTTTCCACAATTAAATTTTACCTTAACGTTTAGTGTTTGTTGTACTTAAATCGGCTAAAAAATAAAAAAGTTATATCAATGTGAAGTATTTTAAAAAGTTTTTATTTAACTTGCAATGTATGTATGTGGGTTCGGGTGAAATCTTGGAGCTCAATTTTGAAGTAGATATCTTCAACCGATTGAGCTGAAATTTTGTGTACACGTTAGGTTTGGATGACAATGCACGATAAGGTTTGTGACTTCATTCTAAATACAATATGACGGACCATCCAAGATGGCGGAATAGTTATATTTAATGCACTTCTATACTATGGCGCAACCGCGAACGGTTTACTAGTAGACTATAAAATTAAATGCATTTTCTTTTAAAAAAAACCTATATTTTATAATAAATGTTTATTTAAATAGATGAAGAAAACCAACTATCTAGTACAGAGCATGAAGACCGTCGAAGGGTGTCCGGCGCTATACAACGAGGTGGAGTTGTTCCTGCATATGCTGTCGCTGGTGGACACCAGATACGCGCCACTGCACGTGTGCACGCTGAACAGATCACTCTCTTTTAAAGTATATGTCCTCTTATTAACCGACTTCTGATCTAAATCTTTAAGTACTGATAGATGTTCATTCTCTGTTAGTATTACACCATCTATCAATACACCCAGGAATTATTTGATATAGTATCTCATTATCTTATTTAGCTTCGCGTACATGATATGAATGAAATAGTCGACCTCCTGAGGTTTTCCCTGACCGCCTCTAAATTTCAAAAGTCATGTGACAAGCACCTTCATTTCCAAGGCCGGCAAGATATGGGTATTCTGACATCGGGTTTTCCTTCTGCTCGTTATTTCTATTTAAATTTATATATACAATAATTATGTTCTTTCTAATTGGTATCTTTTATATATATAAAAAAAAACATTTCAATTATGAGAAAAATTAAGCTTAATACAATGGAATGAAATTCAAATTTTCTAATTCCAGCTCATCGGCTGTTTAATATCGTACTTGGTGATAATGCTGACCTACGGGCCCGAGTTCAAGGCTCCCGCTATGATACAACACAGCAAGTGGAACTAGCTGCTACTGAGCAACATATTCGTGGAATACTGTATGGCATCTGTTCATATATTTTAGACATTTATTTACGTTTATATTTCCTTTTCATCGGTCTGGTGTGCAGGCAAAGCGCGGCGTTGAGTTCTGCCACTCAAACACGCACTCCAGAAAGTGGGGAACTTAACACTAGGGGGAGTATCTTAACACTAGGTTCCCTATGCCTACCCTACTATGTGCAGTATACATCGTGAAGCGATGAATTATTTTTATTAATTAAAACATAGATATATTTTTAAATAAAATATTAACAAATACCGTCAGTCTCTATCTTTTTGTACTATTTATTGTACCTGGGTATTTGCTTATATCTGCGGCCGCTTAGATAATAATTAATTCAGCAAATTGCAGCACTATCCCCGATTTGTTACTTGCAGCAGACTTTCTATTTTGAGAAATGTTGGGTGTTTGCCGTTAGTTATTTAACTATGAAACTAATGGATTTCTGAGAAAGTGTTAAGCTACTAAGCTTTATTTATGAATGATATTAGATAAATAAAATTAAAGAATTATTTAATCATTTATCTATTTAAATTCATGGACCTTCTAGTTTTACTATTGTTATTGTAATATAAGTATTATTTTTTAAAATAAATATTTGAACCATTCCACCATGAATTCTCTTCTTATTGTAGAAAATGAAGAATTCAATATAATTTAAGTTCCAGTTTTTTTCCTTGTTTCTATACAATAAATATTCAGCTAAATTAACATAAATTTGTATGTTGTTTGCTGTTCTTGTATTTTAATGGTCACATAGAGTAAATAATTTAGTCAATATTAGGGCAATACTAAAATATATGTAAACTTATATTAAATATAAAACTTGGCGAGCTTCAGGAGTTTGTTTAATAATCCTACGAAATCTTTATATAACTTTTCCTTTAATTACTTTGGAGAATTTATAAATTTACCAAACAATGGAAATTGAATAATGACAAGTTTTTATTTCGTTTTTGTAGATGTTTTCCCAAAGGAGTCTCTTACTAATGAACATCTGTTGCCAACTGCATAGTTCCGCATATAGCGACACACTTCGCAAAATTTGAATTAAGTAATATGACGAGAACAAATGGTACCTACTTAAAAACTTCAATTTCAGGATATAAATATATTAATTGTTTTTTTTACACAAATATGTATACGTTATTACGCTGTTGTGACGCAGCGGCACTACGTCTGGCTGGAAACGCGACGGTCGTGGATTCAATCCTCACTCGAGGGAATTCACTATTTCCATTTTCTCTCTCTCTCTCTCTCTCTCTCTGGTAACAAAACAAAACGGGGCTTTATGTTCCACCATTCAACACACTATATCTCTAAAATCAGGCGGAAAGTGAAGAAAAGAGCGTCTTAACACAAGATACCCTATATGCAGAGTATGCAGAGTAGGCTCGGCTGACGCTGGAGAACGGAATAATTTAACACTAGGTTCCTTGTGCCTTGCGCATACAGCGGGATACAGTGTGACAGAATAACATGAACTGTATTCATGTTATTTTATTTGGCTTTAAGCCCTTTCTACTGTATCTTAATTGATACATACTCGCAGATATTGGAATACTTTGAAATTTGACGTCCGCAAGTTCATAAACTCACTGTCCTGTCCTCAAAGCTCCGTAAATAGCAATACGATTGTAATGAAATTCCTTTCTAAGTCTCTCTAAAGCAATTAATATAGACAATGTTACCAATCTCAAATAAACATCAAAGATTTATTTGTTAAGAAGGATGTCAGGCCTTGTTGGAACGATTGATCAACGAACATTAGCTGATAAAAAAATCAGCTTCACGATTTATCCCCCATACATTGCATGTTGAGTGCGGAACACGCGGAACTCAACGCCGCGCTTTTTGCCTCGATACAGAGAGTATAAATGGAATTTAAATAAATATATTACCTCCTCGAGTAGGATCGAACCCACAATCAGTCGATTTTGCAGCACCCCTGGCCCTCTGGCCTCAGTCATTCGAATGTATTTTTGTAATAATAACAAGAGATCATAAAAATAATATTGATTATATTATTTTAAGTCATCATTTTAGAGCTTATTAAAAAAAATATGTTATAAATATTTTCGACAAAATAATTTAAACTAACTAACCGTTTACAACAAGTGGATATATTCGACCTACACTACTACAAGTGTCACAACTCGAGATGACCGCGACGGCGATTTACTGGAAGTTTAGTTCCAACTTCCATCGACTCCATTTGAGTGTGATAGCGATAGGAATTAATACTTGAATAGTATTTCTGCAATATGGCTCCGATTACTGTAACACATTTGAAAATAGATTTTACCAGGAATATATTTATACTAGGTGCGGCGAAGAGGGGACTTTCTGGAGTCATTCGAGCGCATCAGATTAAGATACTGGGGATTCCTTGAGTCGGTTACGTACTTCCACCAAATATGAGCTTTATATGTATAGCCGCGCATCTAGGATAAAGGATCTGATTAGTAAAAAAAAGTGATCATCGGACATTCTCGAGCGCACCAGATTAAGGTAGGGTAAGTTAGTTACATGCTAAATCGTGTATATTCCAATAATCTGACAATTTGAGAGTGACGCAAAGGAGGGAGAGGGCTCCAAAGTTGTAAAAAAAAGCGTTATCTGGACATTCTCGAGCGCGGCTAATTTTTTTTTTATTTTGGTGGGAATCATTCAAGGATTACGAAAAATATATAATGTGACAAATTCCGCAAGCCGAAGTAATAGAAATTGATCGATAAAGTTACCGATCGATACCTAGGAATTGTATATATTCCTCTCACCGTATTTCTATTCCTCTCTCACTCTCTCTTTATTTATTGGTCCCTACTCATCAATAAAGATGATAATTTAGAAAAATACTTGAAAAAAAAAAAATATTTTGTAGTTTTTTTTATAAATACAAGTATTCTACTACAAACATACATTATTGTAGTTACATTCTATTTCTTGAGCTTTTCAATTGATTACGTTCAATGAATTAAAAAATTGAGGCCAGTCGTCACCCCGCCCCGCCACCACCCCGTCACCACGGCTCCTGGCCTCAAGAAGAGATTCACATTAATATACAAAAGTAGTCATTTAAATAGATACAATACAATACTCGAGGCTGTCATGAATTGAGAACATTCTAGGAATATATGCATATTTGTTGTTCACGTTCAGGCGATTGTGAGGGATTAGAATACAGAATCCGAGATTTCCCTCGTCTCAGTTCTTGACGTTTTTATTTTAGGTATGAAAGCGTCTGTCCGGGGCATATTTGATATATCAGAACAACTTTTATTGGGGCACTTGTTGTTCAATATTTTAGAGAAATTTATTGGAATAACGTTGTCTTTAAGATGATGCAGCTCGCTTGTCTTTAGATGCAGGGCACAAGCATACGATTGTAAACGATCGATAGGTTGTTGGTTCAATTCCCAGTAAAAGAAATGAAATTTTTAACTTTTCCTTGCTAAGGTAACGAGAAAAAGCGCGGCGTTGAGTTCCGCCAAACAACGCACAATGTCTCCAGATTTCGGCGGAAAGTAGGAACCGGAAATGTCTTAATGTTAATGGAATGTCTTAACACTAGGCCCCCAGGTTCTTTCTGCCTTACTTGCCCTCAGGTTAAGTCCAGCCGAGAGAGTATATTTGTTTTTCATATTATTTCGTCTCTACCTAAACGTGAAATCGTAGTAATTATTACATGAAACCAAAAATATTTTACTTATCTTTTTTATACAACTGTACTAATATTATTTTAGTTATGTAAGCTGTTTGAAAACGATTACTTATTTGTATTGAAAATATATGATACGCTGGTTGTAAATCCGAATCTCATCCGGGGTAATGATCTATGTCTATGTTTATCTTCCCGCTCTGGTAAATAAAGTACGGGATTGAGCTCCGCTCATTCCGTTCAATTTATAATGTCTGGGTGGGTGCTCCTGGGTACCTTTCTACATGGGAGAAAATCTAAAAAAATATATTATTTTCTTTGAAAGCGCCAATATTGACAAATACCGTCACTACATACCACATTAGAATGCTTTATTAGCACGCTGTATATTAACGATGGCGACAGGGAGTTCTGACACTTTATTATAAATGTTTTTATAAACAATTGAATTATATACTATTTTTAATATTTATAAACTTATAACCGTCCGCCCGTTTATAGAGGAAGACTGTACAATATTAAATCTCATTAATTTAAAAGTATGTGTCGGCAATCTTTAAAATTTTTGAAATATTAAGAATGCAATAATTGGATGGATTCTTTAAAACTATATTTTTATATTTCTTTGAATTAAAAAGAATCTCATCATCTTTGCTGATCCACTTTAACCTCAGTTATTTCCCGCGGACGGCTGTTGCATTATTAATAACTCACAAATGTTTGCTTTGACAACATTCTGCAGAGTTTTTAATAAGTTAACTTGCGTCAAGCTTTCATTTTTTAGCTTTCGAAGAATTTTAATACTTTGTGAACGTGATTGAATTTTGATATTATTAATAATTTATTATTTTCTAACATGATTCAATTAAGAATATCTATGAAATATTTATGAAACAATTAGAATTTCAGAACTTAATATTGTTTTTGTTTTTCTTTTTTTAGGGCTTCGTATCACAAAAGAAAAAAATCGAAATCCCTGTAGGATCACTTCTGTCTGTATGTCCATATGTCTGTCAAAATTGCGTGGAGCTATCAAGCTGAAATTAATATCAGACTTTTGCTGCATTTCCAATGAAAATCACCGCGTTATCAAAACCTGTAATAGGATCCGTTCCGTGGACTTAACGTAGACGTGAACTTCCATACAATTATAAAAGTTGGCAAGAAGCGAGAACTTACAATAGAAACAAACTTAAATGTGTCAACTTTCAAGTCAAGTATTTTTTACGTTACCTTTGTAGTAATATATTATTATGAAGACGGAAGAATTATCAGGGAAATATTAGAACTTAGTTTTTTTTTTCAAATCGAAACGAATATTTTAAAAGCTTTATTAAAGCGATGAATTTATTGTAATCATATATTGAGGACATCGTAGCACAGTAGCACAGCGTCTGACAGCATACGCGACGGTGGTAGGTTTTGTAGGTTGCGGCGTTGAGTTCCGCCATCCAATCGAATAATCGATAATTAAGTGAGTCGAAAACGGAGTGTCCATCTGCCTTCCCTGCCAAAAAAAACACAAAGTTACACACGCTTCGCTTAAAGTAATTAACTCTACTCTTATCTTATCCCTACGGCCTTACTGAGTGTAATTATAAATTACCAACTGAACCCTATAATTATTGCTTTTCGCATTTTAGAAAATACAATTTCTGTAACAGGTATGGTAATAACGGTCGTCGTCTTTATGAAATGGAAGTATCACATTTCCCATATTGTTAAATTACCTGTGTACCTCAGAATATGAGGAGTTTGTTTGTGGTGAGGAAGGGAAAGGTAATTAATAGCTTTACGTTTCTCGTATTATTAAAATTAAAAACATATTTATGTTATTTTAATTCAAAAAAATATTTTAATTTAAATTTGTTTTTTTTTTATAAAAAATGCATTTTGTTTGTGAAAACAATCTGTTTTACAGTTTATTTTTATATTTAAACGCTCCGCGATGATTGCATTTACAGTCAGCCCAAATGTTCCGCGATAGCGCGAGTTTATTTTATTGTTATTGAAACAATGCCTAAAAAGTTCAGCATTTAAAATATTTTAATACTCGTACATATATGTATAGACTAGTAGCTGAGTGAAGTACTTCACAAAATGGAAATTTAAATTGAATGAATCTAAAATGAAACCTAATTTGTTTACCCACCAACTTTGGGCACCAAGATAGAATTCACGGACAAAAGGTGCCCAAGTTAATTATTGGTCCAATTTATAGCACCATTAATTGGCATTGTCAGACCAGCTGTGGCGCAGAGACGTGAGTGTGACGGTAAACGTGACAGGTAGTAGGTAGGTAGGTAGTAGTAGGTTCACTTCCCACTGGAGGAAATTAAATATTTAATGTTTTAATGTTTTCGCTACGGTGTCGAGGCAAAGCGCGGCGTTGAGCTGTACCACTCGACACACAATGTCTCGTAAATTAGGAGTTAAGTACGGAACGGAGTGTTTATCTCTAACTTTTCTCTGCCTTTCTTGATATACGGAAAAAGCATTAATCTTTTATTAAGTTACGTTTAATCTAATCAGAATTCAGAGAAAGAATCTCGAAATATTGCTTCTGGCGACTTGTGAGAAATATATTGCATAGTCCCGACGAAAAATATATTCCACAGAGAGCGTCGCAATCTGTCGCATAAATTATATATATTTTTTTATGAAGAATTATTAAGCAGCTATAAGAGTGAGATCTGCGTTCTTGTGAAATAATTAGATATAACATTCAGTCTGAAATATCACAAGCTGTTAACTTTTAACAATTTACGAGTTTTAGGTTTTTAATGAATTAAATTTTATTATCTAATTATTATGCGAACTAATAAGTTAAATTGACGTTGAAGTCAAATTGGAAGTGTCTATTTATATATTTTTTTTACTTGACTATCTTTAATTTAAACATCTGGTTCCCAAAATATGAGAAAAGATTCATTACATGATAAATTTATGTAAAACGCTTTTAAACCACATATTTTCAGGCGTGACTGTCGTTAAAAAATCATAATGAATAATTAGATAATCATTATAAGAAAAAATATTGAATGTGTATACATAATTCAAATTAATGACGCGAGTAATAATCACTTTAAGCGAGAGTACAACACAACAGAAACATTAAAATGAAAGATAACACTTCAATTTTATCTTTAATCATTGAAACTTCTATTAAGGAAGGCAGAATTAATTGGAAACACTCATTAAAATATCATATATATGTATGTAAGTATGTGAGAAATTATCTCAATGCCGAGCGGTCAAGGTCTGCGATCTCTTCAGTTTATAGTACTTTCATCCGGCGGGCGACACTTGTGACGTCACATGACAGCACAACGATAGCAACATAATGGCCAGTAACGACCGTGTTGTGGTACAAATGAGCAATTCTATATGTATTGTAAGCAAATGTGGGCAGATTAACATTTTTTATATTGAACAAATGTCAATAATAAAAAACCTGTTAATGTTAATATTTTTTTTCGCAGGGAAAATCTTCAAAAGATATCCAATCCTTGGAGACTTGGCTGCCGACTTCGAAACTATGGGAGGACCCGGGAAATTGGTAGAACCACGTCCGTAGCCCTCAGATGACGCGCTCCTTAATGGAGCTCTCTTATAATTTAAAATGAATTCGACAATAGACCAGAATAGGGTGCGCAGATTCCCCACACTGCACACCAATGGTCCAATCTGATTCATCGAGGACCAGGGAGACCAGGGCGATTGCCAAGCACACGTCCACGGTAACGCTGCCTTGTCTGAAGAGCAATGTTAATAATAACCCAACCTGTTCTTCTGAGCTAAAATTGTGTCAAATATATTAGATTTTTACAAGTACTTGGTTTTCTCGCTTCCCAAACTTTCTACCAACATACAGTAATATTCATCTTGTAGGGGTATTCCACAAGTATTATTATATTCTTTATAAACATGCTATATCAGCGCCCTGAATTTATTCGCTACAAATGCAGTTGTGAAATTATGTTCCACTATTGTTTTGTAGCGTATAAATAACTAAATTAAATATATAATAAAGGAGTTTAATGTGAAATCTCGTCTCATTAACATCGCCACGATACCCCGTTGCCCTGAATCTTATTATCAATATTATTGTTACCCTCACAGGTAAAAAATGTCGGTTTTAAATATTGATATATCGATGACCATTTATTTAAATTGTTTTATATACATCATACGCATATCCCTTAGGATATGCAAAATTTACGCTAATGCAAAAATACGCTGACAAATATACAAAATTTAATGTATTCTAATTTATCTACGAGTTATGAAGGGCTCAAAAGTAGCTTAAAATAGTTTGTGTAAAATACACATTGCACGTTTCCAGCTCTTTAACTTGGCTGGACGCGCCACCGCGTGTCTTGGTACCTTCTATATTTATAATATATGAATATTTATAATATTTGAATATTTTTAATATATGAATATATATAATATTGTATTAAAACCGATATCATAGATTCCTAATGTGATATCGTAAGGCGTCTCTTCATATAAAACACGTTTCGGAGCCAACTTTATGAAATTTTCTAAGCTACTAAGTGGTTGAACGGTCGGAACTTATCGACCATTGAATTAAACGAAACGAAGAATGCAATTGCGAGATTCAAGGTGCACTCAAGTGATGCTAAAAATCTCAACATTAGAGCAAAGTTTAAAATAGAAAATTTAAAGTTGGCCCGAGATCCGTACTGGATACTAATTCTAGTTTTATTTATTTTTGCTATTACCGTTATTGGCTTAAAATAACATAAGATTTATATTAAATAAATATTGGAAATAAATTAAGTCTGTTTCAATAGAAGCAATATCGTTTCGTATTTACACATAAATGTTAGAGCACGGGATGAACTTTCCTTCCAATCACGTAGCTCAAAGTCTAGATCTCAGTAAGCCTGAAATTGGAAATTGAAATACATTTGTAATTATTGAAACATTGAAGTATTATAAATATATCTTCAACAAACCGACAAACAGACAAAAACTTGGAAATCATTATTTTGGGTTTTTTGCCCCTAATAATAGAACTTCTCATATATCTCCCATGTGCAGACTGCGATCATTTACATTTATTTTATGTGTACGAATAAAAATTGGTAGATTTTATTCAAACGAAATGTCCAAACGGACTTTAAATAAATAATATTTTAAACGTCTCTAGCTGTCTCATTGCGTCGCGACGTCGACCAAATTACACAATAAATGAATTATACGAGTATTACGTGAGCTCTCTTCTGAGGCAGAGATTGAGGACGCAATATTAACATTTATTTTTGTTTACGCAATTCTTACTATTTCGTTCACAATACTTACCGAGGACCTTCTTACTCTACTCATACAATAGGTCTTAATTTAGCGCTTTGTTCTTTTGTTGCTTTGAGTTAAAAGAAAAATATGCAACTGCGGTTAAATTAAAAAAATACATTAATTAAGACAATACATGTACCTGAAGCCAGTGGTGGTGTAGATACACAAAGTGTAACTGTAAACGCGACTGGGTGTAGGTTCGATCCCTACTCGAGGAAATGAAATATTTATTAAATTTATAGACACCTTATTCACTCAAAAATAACAATGTTCGCTTATATTCAGCTTAAATACTAATTATACGAGTATAACTACTTAAAGTTCTCTTAAATAAACAATTTCCAGTGGTCGAATGTAACAAATATTTATTTAAATTTTTATTTATTATATTTTTATTTTCATCCGGTGTCGAGGCAATGAACGGCGTTGAGTTCCGCCACTCAACTCACAATGCCTCAAAAATTCAGTGGAAAGTGGGTAATGAAATGTCTTAAAAGTAGGTTCCCTCTGCCTACCCTACTATATGTAGGATATAGCGTGAAGCTGATTTAATATCAAACAGCGTTCTATAACACATAGAATTTTATACTTCTGTTTCGTGCTAGCTGCGACTTCGCCGGCGTGGACAAATAAAAAAATCCGGTTAAGTACGAATCGGTATCGCCCATCGAGTGGCAACCAATGGTAGGTCAACGGAAAGTACGTGGTGGACATAATAAAATTTGACAAACTTAAGTTTGCGAGGAAATGCATTCATTTTCTATGAAATGAACTACAAATGTAAGTTTGTAGTGATTTTTTTTCTATAAAATACCTATGAACTTTCACTTTTCGTATTTTTTTCTTTATTTGTGCTGTAAGACGTTGCTTCTCATTTGAACAAAATATTTGTCTCACGTTATTTAAAATATCAACAAATTTCTTATATTGATCCGATTCGCCTCGGTTTACTATACATACCAGCTGTTAAGTATCTAAGATTAGTGTGTTCAAAAAAACTCTGCAGCTTTATAACGTTAGTATAGAGATATAAAAAATAGACTTACGATTAATTTCTCTCAGATTAATTAATTTATGTATTTTCCCGCGTACTCTCTACATATTGTATGACAAGACAAAGAGTTTGCTGCTATTTATAGATATTGGATGCTGGTAACGGAACCTAATGCCGTATATCTCAGGTTAACCCAATCAAACGAAGGAGGAGTAATCTCTGAGCCCCAACTACCAGTCTCGGTGACGTTTTCTAATATTAATTATACAATAAGAATTGTTTCTAAGAAAAAATAATTAAATGATACGCTCAGCTTTGCATTATTTGCGAAGCTTCCTCGGAACATGACTTATTGGAATATTATTATAAAAGGAAAAAGGGAAAGAAGTTCATTTAATAAGCCATAAGGCGCTCGGCCTTGTTGCCTCGTCTGTTTTTATTACGTTATACATACGAGGTATATAATGAGTTACTATGGATCGATACTAATAAATGAACTGTTATTCATCTCATAATTAGTTTAAAATTTTAAAAAATCATAATTTAACGATGACTTTCATTAGTCTCTTTCATTTTAAAAGTTTTCCTTACGAGTGTAAAAATTTAGAAAATTGAGAAAATTATGTTTTATTGTTATTTCCCGCAATTTGTTAGACAATAAATAATGTTTTCATATATTTATGAATGCAATTGAATTATAATCACTAAATTATCATTATACGAGGAGGTAATTTAAAACAACACAGCCTCTATAATTCGCTGGAAAGTGGGGAACGGAATGTCTTAATAATAAGTTCCCTCTGCTATTGCGGGATACAGCGTGAAACGAAATAAAATACGCACTCTGCTTACATGAACAATAAAATACAAGCAGCGAGTCTATTTGATATATGGCATTCGCCGCGTGCCCCGTCGTGGACACTGACGTCCGCAACTAGGACACATTTGTCAAAGTGAGTGAAGTCGAGCAAACATCCTTCGAACTAACATTACTTACTCAACTAACTAACTCAACGCCAGATTTAAAGAACCATACCATACCAAGATTACCTACTTACATTTTCACACGCCTTACTTTTACATGACTAATGGTGAATTAGAGATGTAAGGTATTTTGTTATTTTTTATTTTCACGCAACGCTTTAATTTAGTAGGGTAAGCAAAAATAATTTAGTATTTAGATACCTACTATGTTCCCCATTTTCCGCTCAATTTTACGTTTAAGTAAGGTTGTTCTTTCAGTTTCATTTTTTTATTTTAGTTTTTCCGTAAAATTATATAGGTTGGTAGAAGTGTAGACCCTGATATCAATCACACCGTTCCTCATTAAATACCGACGAACATGTTGTTTATTAGGTTGAAGAAGCTAATCACAAAAACTATTATTTTTTTTATTTTTGATTGCATATTTTATTTATGGAAAGAGACTATGAACTATTCAGCTTTATAATATTTGTATAGTTATAAATAAATTTCTTACAAAATATTGATAATATTTGAAGGAAGTAAAGCTCAATATTATCATCAGCCACTTTTTAAATAAATCTGTCTACACGTTTGGCAACTGCTAAAATTTAAGTGACATAACCATTTAACACTTTCCACAAAATTGCACAAATTCATATCACAGTTTATATCAGAACACAGAGCTGACCTGGACATTTGATGCGAATTCACAACGAAATAATGCTAACGAAATATTAGAAATTGAATCATACACCTTTTTTTAGCTTTACGCTGTATAGGCTGTATATCGCAGGGTAGGAAGAGGATCCTAGTGTTAAGACACTCTGCAAGTGTTGAATGGCGTAACTCAACGCCGCGGTTTGGCTTTGGTATTCTGGTATCAACTGAAGAAATATAAAAATATTAATAAACAATAATTCATTCCCTCGAGTGGGAATCGAACGCACAACCGTCACGTTACAGTCACACGCAGACAGCTTATGGGGAGTTGTTGGATAGTGGTGACCCCCACGGACCAGAGACCTCCAGAGTAATCCAGTACACTCCCTCCACACCTTTAGCCGACCACGTCGATAGAGCCCGAGGTAGTATGCAGCTTTATGGGGACACAAATTATACTAATAACATTATAAATGTAAAAATTTGTGAACATGGTTGTTCCACTTTTACGCAAAAACTACTGAACAGATTTAGATAAAACTATAATATAGACACATCAGAATAACATATAGGTTATAATTTACGTGAACATTTTGTTCAAGCGGACGAAGCCGCGGTTAGGTCGGCTTTATAATATTTTATTATTCAAATAAAAGGCACAAAGACCTAACGGCGATAATACTTTCATTGAACGACAAATTACCTGCTTCAACGTGATCCCAAACTTCACGATCTTTTAATTTAATATTGTATTAAGTTATAACAAAATTATACAAATCGACTTCTTTAATTAAGATTAAACTTTGTATGAAGTCATTTAGCATTCAACAGACGTCACTCCGAGGACAATGGGCGAGACTTTACTTAAACATTTAAAAGCTGAAACTCAAAGTTTTACGTTTATACGATTGCTTATTGTATTATTATTTTAATTGAAAATATTATCTAAATGAACAGAAACAACGGAGTTAAAGAGTTTTGGAGATAAATTAAAATCTCGTGACAGCTTAGTAATAGTTTAGTAAAATCTCTTTTTATGTAAATATATATGTGTACTTCATATAAATAATTGTAATATATCTGCTACATATCTTCTCTACGTGAAAAAAAACCGGTCAAATGCGAATCCGACTCGTATACAGAGGGTTCCATATCAATTTCTAAATTGTATATCAACGCTAGTACAATTTAAAGTTGATAAACTTAAATTTACGGAGGACTACACTCATTGTTTATATAGAAATTAATAACAATTATAAGTTTAATATTTTTTTTCGATATAACCTATAAATTTTTACTTTTCGGATTTTTTCCTTTATTTGTATTGTAAATTAGTGAGCTACGAATTTCATACAAAATGCAGCAAAATCGATGCATAAATGCACATAACTTTTGAGTGCCTTGACTTAGAATTGATTTGTTTCTGTTTCAAGGGACATGCTCTTGTCAAACAGATAGACGGACAACAAAGCGATCCTATATGTGTTCCGTTTTTACCCTCTGAGGTACGAAACCCTAAAAATATAAAATACTTAAACAGAACCTCACTTTAATAATACTTAAGAAAATTGAAAACCAATAAAACTTCTGATGAAAGCACTGTACATATATAAAGCTCACAAAGCGAGAAAACTTGTTATGTATAGAGCACTTCACTCGGAACGAGTAAACATAACTTGGAAATATTACTTCCTATAACACATCCCCACAGGCTTAAGCGTCCTCACAACTGTCGGAGGGACGGCTTAAGCTGAATATACAATGGAAACTCTATATATCCATAATTCCAACGTCTCTAGAATTAACCACAATGTTCTTAAAGCGTTTTAATTAATCTAATTTAGTAAGTTTGGCTTATTTTCAATTCACTCTTTATAACATCGATATCAATCTCAATTATAACAAAATATGACGTCTCCTTTATAAACTGTACTTTCTTAGTTGAAGTCGAAGCCACTCATCTATGACGTATAAGTCAAAAATAGATAACCTGTTTTAAATACCCAAAAAGACAATATCAAAATACTGAAAAATAATAAAATTTCATAATTTCCATGACTACAATTAAATACCGGGAGAGACCTTTGTTTATCCTTTTAGCAATGATTCGATGATACTGAATGGTCGTACTGACAGCATAAGGGACCCCGGAAGGAATGTATGGAGAAGTTGACACTGACAGTGGCCGAGGTGAAAGAGGTATGCAGACCGCGCCGTAGCGTTTGGCGCTAAGTTTTTTCCGGCTATATCCCAGCTAGGCGTTAATTCAAATTTAATAAAGCGTTAATTTAAAAATATTTATTATTCAAATGCAAGTATGATAAATTGCTTAGAAAAACTAGCATTAATGTACAATTTGTGCAAATTTTCAAAAGAGTTACTTTTGGAACGTCAAAGTCAAAGAACCATACCATACTAAAAGAAGTACTTGACGATGTTAAGTTGAAATGTTATTTTTCCAACTGACTTAATTTCAGCTGTTTCTAGTTTTGAAATTTAAACGACAACTGCAATGCTTCAATTAATTTTTTATGTTTATACGTACATTTACGTTTTAGTTTAAATGTCATTAAAAGTTGTTAATTCCAATGCCTGTCTACAAAATAAATGAAATGTGGAGAACGGGACATAAAATGAGAGACAATAAATAAAAAAAAACTGAATAGATAATGTAATGAATATGAATAAATTACAATATAAGAGGACTAATAATAATTTATGATAATCTAATAAACATTTAACGTAAATATCTAAATTTTAAATGAATAATGTAAAAAATATCATATTATTTCAATTTCAATTGATAATTTCAAGAACCATTAAGAGATAAAAGTTAAAGCGTCCCTAAACAATAACACGATCTTTTAAGAAGGCTTCTTCACGCATTCTAATTCAGAGGCGATTTCTGTGAATTAGTTTTAATTTATGACAGTAACAGATGGTTGACAGATGACACGCAATGAATGCCAGAGAGGTATTTAATTGCTCGAACCGTTTTACCAACATTACAATATTAAAATATTAGACAAAAGGGTTTCAAGATAAAGGAGTTGCGGAAGTTTTTTTAAGTCACAAGTACTTCGTTATAATAAAACGAATTAACGTTCATTCTTAAATCAATTACAGTTTAGTTTGTGCCCTCAATTTGTAAGAGAAAAATATTTTTTATATATATTTAAAAAGTAGACGTCAATATCAGACATTTTAATTAAAATATATTTCACGTGCAAATAAACATTTTGCCATAACGCGAGTTTTATGTCACATGTTATAAAAAGTAATAATACTGTTAATAAATCCATATAACCTTTCCTTTATATATACATCTATTTTTTCAACTTCACGCTATATTGCGCATGTAGCAGGGGAGGCAAAGGGAGCTTAGTGTTAAGATACTCCCCAATTTCCACTGAATTCTGGAGGCACCGCACTTTACCTTAAAATCAGAGCGAATAAATGAAAATATTATATATTTCATTTCTCGACTGGGAATCGAACCCACAACCAGTCGCGTTTACAGTCACACCCTCGTTTCCTACGCCATGAGTAGCCTCAAAATCGAACATGTTTTTGGTAAAAACATAAAAGTCTGCCAACAAACGGTTCTAAAAGTTGTTCCATCCATTCCATCGTCAATGTGAGCCTTTCCTGAACGGAGCGCGAAGTAATCTGAACCATTCCCTCGTGCACTAAAACGTGTGAACAATAAAGGCGCAGTAAAACACGGAACTCTCCCTCGAACAAATCCAAATCCTGTAAATTCTTTTCGCAACCGAAAAACAGAATATATTTTGTATATTGCCTTCGCCGGCACTTACTTTGAATGGATTTAGCGGATATACTGGAAGCGTTTTATTACTAATTAAGAAGGCATTCTTATCGCGAGCCTCATCTGTCGATATTTTTATAAAAATATAATTTTATTTACGAGAATAAGAAATCACAAAAACCAATAAATAATATCTAATATTTGTTTCTTTGTTTCTAAGTTAAAGAGTTTAAAACTAAAAGTTGAAATTGTTCAAAAGCGGTCAGCGACAACAAAAGCTCACTAAATGTACCTCCTAACATAACATTACTTCAGGCACCAGAATTTACCAGCACCAGGCACCTTTACAATGAAGACGAAGCTGTTCCAATATTTGAAGTCTATAATTGAAACCGTTTGATTGAACTGCTCCAACACAGAATAGATCAAATCATCCATCTCCTAATCCCGGGAGTGAATTAAAGGATTATGCCAATTGGAAATACAATCAGCCTGTACTGTTGACAACGGATGAGCTTTCACACGTTAATTATTATAATGTTAGAAAACGGAAGCGGTTAACGTTTTTAAAATAAACACGATAAAAACACATACCGTCTATATGTTTCCAAAGTACTCGTACAGAGGTTCCACGTAATTATAATAAGTGACATATATCAACAATGTGATTTAGTAAACAGTAGAAGTGATTTACGCAATCGTTATATAATATAAATCGTTATACAGTTAACGCAAGCTACTGTCGTTTCAACGGTCTTCAATAATCCATTCATACGAGACTCAAATCTTAACAGTTGTCGTCAAAATATAATTTACTATTGTTGTAAATTAATATTGTAAATTGAAATATTTATTTTTTGATAAGCTATATATATTATATATCGTTCCTTGTCAATATTATTTCCTATAAAATATTATATACGACATTATAAAATATTTAAAAAATATTATTATAGTTAACTTCTATCTCACGTCCGTAGACGGTTATAATATTTAAATTCCTCTTTTATTTTTGTTGGTGATTATTTTAATATTACTTATTTTCGGATATTATAGTCCAAAGTACACAGTCTCTAATAAACTCAGTGTCTCATCTCACATACTGCGACGAGCAGACAATGACGAACTTCTCGCGGCGATATCTTCTATAAAGCATTTTCAACATTTTCGTTAAATTAGAAACGTAAAGAACATTTACACGACGTCTTTCACACTTTCAGTGATGATATCGCTGCTCTTGCCCTCGAAATGTTCAGAATTTGAAGACTATTTGTCTTTGTCGTTTCACTATTCTTAAAAGATTTGATCTTGTGGTGAATTTTCCTTCATATATTGGCTGACATTGCAATTTTGAATTATATTTTATAACAGATTAATCCTATGATTCTATGTTTGATTCCCCTTTCGTAGACAATGCGGCGTTGAGTGCCGCCACTTGACACAAAATGTATATCACACAAATGTAAAAAGTGCGGAATACAATATATTCTGCCTGGCCTACCTTGCTATTGAAAGAGACTTCTACTCACTGGGTAGATCAATTATAAACCTTCACTCTTTAAATCGCTTTATTATGAACACTTTCTACTTAGCACTGACACTTAAACACTTAGCACTTAAACTATCACTTAATAACGTTTGCTTAGAGCTTGCTGGCAGTATTACAACGTCGGGAAGACTGTGCTCAATTCTGTTTTTGGGGTGTTTTTATAGATACAATTTCCCTCCAAAACTAAGCTTACCGGATGTATCTCATATTCATAATTCACAATAAAGATAGTTTCAGTGCTGCCATCATTTATAACATATTTCCTATTTAAAACATTTAAATACCTTTAAATTAATCTTATTAGTAATACTTATTTTTAAATAACACTCTTTATTTTTATTAGTAAAAGTGTTTCATTTAATTTATAATCTTATAGAAATATTATACTAACTTCCTAGAGTTTTAACAATACAATGTACAATCACTATCAAAAAATATTTAATGGAAGTCAAATTACTAAATCATATTGACAATATTTATTTAAAAATTATATATTAATAAAAGTACTTCATTTATATTTTTATCTTCAGTCATAATAACATCATAACAACTTCTCTTTATTTAAATACACAACTAACACATTTCGTTTCATTCTAATTAATAATATTCACATTTTTACTATAAACTCGTAATGAATACTACCGCTAACACTATAAACGAAATATATCGTAAAAAATCTATTACAGCTTTAAGGCCGGCGTGGTGCAGGGGCACAAGCGTGTAAATGAGGAAATAAAATAATAATATATAATTTTTTTCTCCCTCTGGTAATGATGCAAAGCCGCCACTCAACACACAATACCTCCAGAATTGGCCGGAAAGATGGGAACGGAAGTGTCTTAATATGAACGGAGTGTCTTAAAAGTTCCTAGGGTCTCTCTGCCTGCTTCGTACGGGATACAGCGTTAACTTAAAAAATACCTAACTAACTATAATAAAAATTAATACTTCAAAAAATTTTGACAAAAATAATGACTCGATCCATCGACTATATCTAATTGCTGAATCAAAGAGAATCGATTGAAGTTGACTTTTCAAGGAATATTGTAAAAATTTTAATTACGAACTTTTATCATTAATAAAAAAATTGCTTGAGTTCCGTTTTCTTTGACTTTCATTACGAAGGATCGTCACGGAAAATATCTTCACAAATTCAATGTAAAATATGTATTCAGTTCATGTTAAAATGTCGACTTTGGTTGAAGTAATCTACTATTGTAATATTCGAAGGTTTTTTTGATTAACGCGCCATTTTCAGAAACTACTGATTTGAATAGAAAAGAAATATCCATTTGTCAATTCCCCCGAGTTCAGATTGAACTCAAAACCAAAACGCATACAGTCAGATACCGTCCCACAGCGCTACAATTCCTAATTCCTTACAATAACTAGAACAATAAAATAGTTTCTAAAGATGTATATAATCGTTTTTATGAAGTCATCTTAACAACTTTCAAAGATTTCTAACTTTGGGGCCACTCGGGGGAATGGATAAATTTCATTTTCTCGTAGTCTCCTCCTGCCTCTCTGTCTTAGTCACTCTCTCTTCATAAATCTTTTCTGCCATTCTTTCACCACTCATTTTCTCAAAGTACCTCCGCATACATTACGAAGTGATCACATCGTATTTTTCCACAGCATATTTTTTTTATTGTTTCTTCTTACGTAATTCTGTAATACTTACGTTTCGCTGCTATATAACAGTATTTCGCTTCGTCTCCTCAATACTACTAAGGCACTGCTACCGGTAGCAATACGCCTTTTCACATCCATTTCCTATCTTCCATCCCTACTTAACATACTTCCCAAATATTCTACTTCGTTCATTTATTCTAATAGGTATGATTATATACATATGGTAAACAGCCAGATATCTCCCCCCCAGGTACCTCAAATACACCACGACGAAGTCAATTTATGTTTATATACCATAAATTGTGATATATATATACTCGTATATATATATATAATATCTAATTTATAGTTGGTTAATATCATACGTGCTATGAGTATGACAACTAATGGGCGCTCACAAAGATCTAAGTTAAGCTATTTCTGCAACTCAATGCTGTTGTGTGGATTCGATCGCCACTCGAGAAAAGGAAATATTTATTTAAATGTATATTTCCATTTCTTCGCTCTATTATTTCTTTTTATTTGTTATTGTTCTATTCTAATAAACCAAAGGATCAAGTGACAAGTCACTCTGTTGTCAAATTTAAACCTACCTTAAAGAAATTATTGGCTGTTCATTAACAATTAATTAATTTATACCAAAGTTAAAACAAATAATATATTCATTTAATAACACTCTTTTATAACAAAAAAATTAATAGATGCAGTAAATAATAACAAATTTCAGTGTTTGACCGATAATAACCAATGCAAGTCCTAAGCAACGATTGAGAACTTGTTAAATTGTTCTACTGATAGTCCCTTGAGATAGTTTCAAAAGTTAAATGACAGTCGCTGATTGTACATACTAGAGATTGTACATAATAGAGTCAAAATTACTTCTAAATATTCATTTTCTAGTAAAAACAAAAGAAAAACTATATGAAGTACTAGTGGACCCGAACGCGGCTACGCCCGTTTGAACTATATGAATATATATTAAATATATTTATGAAATTATTTTCAGTTTTCAATAGAGAGATGTGTTAAGCAAGCTCATTTTGGGTGACGTTTTCTAACAACAAACTTTGCAAATCGTTGCTTAGCAACGGTCGCATAGCGACGGTTGTTATTAACATAGCGGAATGAATTGCATGTCATAATTTGACATGCAATTTATTCCGTATATGTATTTTAATATATTGGTATATATCGAAAATATTACAAATATGAGAAAAAAATTATGTTCATCCCGAGACCCTCAAGTATCTCTATATGAGTATTTTATAACAATTAAATTGGCGGTTTGGCCCTGATTGCGTAAAAGACAGACAGACAGACAGACAGACAGAGTTACTTTCGAATTTATAATATAGGCATGGATAGAAAATTAAGTAAGATATACCTACATATATACAATGTATATAATAATGACATATCGATAGGCGTTCAAGAAAAAGTATCATATGGCGCGTATAACAAATGACTTACAAGACACCCTTACTTTTTCTGAAGAGATCACAAATAACAATATATTATTCTAGTTTATTCAAGCATTATTTTGAATACCGTACAGTTTCATCTTGTATAAGAAACGGCCTTTTTGTATAAGGTGTGTTATTTACTTAATTTTACCTACCAATTATAACGCGACGATATTCGATAATGCGACGGTTGTGAGTACCGCTCAATACTCAATGCCTCCTAAATTCGGCGGAAAATGGGAAACGGAGTGTCTTCACACTAGGTTCCCTCTGCCTACTATGTGCGGGATACAGCGTGAAACTGATTTATTTATTTTTTATAACTACGTGATCTAGTAACAAGACAAAGCGCTATAGTATCTGCCGGCCTCGTTAATAACAAGCAAGCGGCAGTTGGAAGCTCCTATAATTCTTTTTAAGGAAACGTACAAAAATTTGAACGTAGCAAGATTCATATATACTATTTCGTTTTTAAATCAAGCACATCGTTAACATTTTTATACGTTTTCTAAATAAGTATTTGTCTTTCCTGTGTGTGAAATATTATTTTAAAAATGTTACAAATATAGATTGCGAGAAGTTTATAATTTATATTGAGAAAACTATAAATTGTAGAAGTATATTATTATTTTTAATCTAATAAACTACTAAGCTTAATATAAAATATCCAGCAAATATTAAACACTGTTCTCCACTTTCCACCGTGTTTTCGAGGCATTGCGTGTTGAAGTGAAGAAATCGAACCCACAAACCTCGCACTTGCAGTCACACGTTGTGCACTGCGTTGCATTATTGCGTGGCCTTATATTTTTAACAGATATCAAAAAGATATTTTTCTTGATTAGTTAGAAAGATAGATAAATGAGCATCCAAACGACAGTATAAATCCTGATATTAGTAACCAAACGTAATTGTAACGCCGTCATGGCGCAGCGGCACAAGGGAGTGGCTGTAACGTGACGGTTGCAAGTTCGATTCCCACTCGACGAATTGAAATATTTATTTACGTATATATTTTCATTTCTTCCCTCTGGTGTTGAGGCAAAAGCGAGGCGCGGCGTACAGTTCTGCCAAAATTCGGCCGAAAATGGGAAACGGAGTGTCTTAACACTAGGTTCTCTCTGCCTAACCTGCTGTGTGCGGGATACAGCGTGAAGCTGATATATATACTAGTAACCAAAGATAATATAATTAATAATGATAGTACATTAGTAACCCATTTCTGCTATAAACATCAATTAGCTGTATATTTCTGGTACAATACGCATAGTAATTGTATTTGCTGGTTCAACGCTCCAGGTCGGTTTTCGGGCAGCCATTACCGCCGTCCTCTAAATGGAACCTTTTAGTTGTGATTTATTAATATCTATCCTATTTTATCGTATTCTAAATTAATGTGATTACGTGAAGCTGCTGATTCTGCAAGGACTGCTGCATAATGTCTAAAACCAATTTGTTTATGTTCACAATTTCTGAAACAAATATCACTAGGCGATAATTGAATTATTTATTTAAAAACTTGTTTAATAATTGCACTATTAAATATCCTCTATATTTGTAATTGTAAAGCTATCCCAGTATAGGCCGTGAATTGGCTAATGGACGTGGATGGTCATTTAGTTTTACTTTCCCACGTAGAAAGAATATTTCATAAGCATTTGTTTTTGTATTGTCTACCTTAAAAATTACAAATACATCAGTATACGGAATAAATACAAATAGTATCAAAATTGGACATTTTCCAAAAAAATTTTTTTTTATAATCTGCAAAGCCACTGACAATACGTGGGGGCGAAATAGATAAGTAGTTAGGTCCTCTACCCATAGACAACCGTCACTTGTATAATTATTATTATTATTTTTTTATTTACATATTTTATGAACTGATTAAATAAGATAATTATTGACTAGCTTAACTAAAGATCTTGCAATTTACCCCAATATCAACTTATATAAGACATTTTCAATTTAAATAACAAGTTTGCTCAATTCTTAATGTGCATAGTTACGTAAACAATGGAAGTTTCAAAATCATCTCTAGTAGACATTAGAAGCATTACTTTAAGAGAAGCATGAGATGTCAGGAACTTGAGCTGTTACGACAGTCATTAATAACGCTGCGAGAAATACGAGTATAACAACTATGTAATACTATTTATATGTAATTCAGTGAAGGACTGAAACTTCAGGGGAGGGGGGG